>NW_019289695.1:225996-310605 GCF_000500325.1 Leptinotarsa decemlineata
GAGATACTTTTTTAAGTATTTTTTAAAGGCATTAATACTCAATTTTTTTACATTTGATGGCAATGTGTTAAAAAGCTCATAGTTCAGTGAGTTCGACTGTGAAATATTTAGTCGAAAACGGCTGCTTCGGATAAGATGAGCATTGCGAGTGTTGTAGCTGTGTACATCCGAATTTCTCGGCAACACCGACTGACTTCTATGAATTTCAATTAAAGTGTGAAATAAAAACAAACATGGTAAAGGCATAATTTTCAATTTTTTAAAAAACTCTTGACAGTGATCTCTGAAACCAATTCCGGCAAGTACCCTTATTGCCTTCTTCTGCATTTTGAAAATTGTTATCACATGGGTGGAATTACCCCAGAGAGTAATGCCATAGCTAATGTGTGTAATGGAGTGGTAGCCTCAACAATGTGATAAAAGTCTCCAATACACGCAAAATTATATTCTGAAGATAATATTGAATGAAGACCGTCTCTGTATCTGTATCTGTACAATAGGGAGCGTGAGTGTAGACCCTCAGCTCTTAGGCCGCATGCATCCCATTGTACATCCTCCCGAAGAGTTGTCCTCCTAGGTCATCGTCCATCCTGTCCTTTCCAGGAAAGTGGACAGGTCACTAGGATACATCTTCATATCGGCAGGTGTAGGCCAAGACTCGCCGAACACACACTCTCTTTGGCAACCTTGAGGTGTTTCACGGCGGCCTCCGCGAAGATTTTGAAAGATGCAACCACATTACTGTCGTTACGCGGCTTCTTCAACCTGCTTGGGGTTCCTTCCATGCAGGTGGTCAAGTGAGGACCCTTTCCTGCAGAGGCAGCTGGTTCCTTGCCTTTATTCAAGGCGGAGCTCTTGGCGCCCACCGTAGGAATTACTCTTGCTGTTGGAGGTGGAGTGCGGGAAAAGGAGGGTGTACTTTTTTGCTCTCTTTCTCCTATTTGCCTCGGCGTCGCAAATGCGCTTACGCCTTGACTTTTGTATTTCATCATGAGGTGATCTGCTTTGTCCAGCCACATTCCGAGCGGTTGAAGACCGTCTATTCTTTAGGCAGCAAATCTATATAAATATGGAAGTTTTCAATTTTCGTAACATATAGACAATATAAACAATATAAAATGAAAACAGAAACATCTACGATAATACATCAGACTAGAAATAGTGCTATCTTCGCGATGGTCCCTAGAATGTATAAAACTTTGGGACAAAGAAGCCATGTTTATCTTGGGCCAAGAATCTTCAATATTTTTCCTCCTCAGTTCAGAGCAATGAATTCTTTCAGGCTATATAAGTCAAAAGTTAAAAAATGGATAAGCAGTCAAAGTCGCAATTATATTTACCAAATCATCGACCTCAAAAATAATTAGGGCATTTTGCTTGTGTATGAGGCAGTATTTGTAAGTGTGTATATATGTGTATATATGTATGTATGAATGTGTTAGAGTAATCTTACTTCCTATTTACCTAGGTATACTATAATTTAACTAGTTTATATGCCAAAACGTTACCAAAAAAATCAGAAAATTACACTCATTGGATTCATAAATTAATAAACTTTTACCGTCTATTTAAATATATGTATATGTGTGTATATATGTGTATATATATGCCTGTATATATGTATGTATGTGTATATATGTGTTTATATATATAGCGATTTATTTATTTTTTTGTCCTGCGATTGTTACATACGTCACTAGGAGTTCCTTATGGCTGTTCTTGTGTTTGTTCCTTCACATATGATTTCTGTTATAATCTGTACTAACTCAATGTTGTTGTTGAATAAACATATTATTATTATTATTATATACATCCATTAGTGTTTTCTATGGACTTTTGAAGAGAACGAAAAAACTCTGCCTGATAAACTTAGAATTACTAAAAAAACGCTTAACAAAAAATTGGACACATCACATTTCAAGAAGACTCACACGCAAAGATACATTTTCTATTATGGACCAAAGTTCTATAATTTACTGCCATTCAAATGAGAGAAATACCCAATATAAAAAATACAAAATAAAAATCAAACAATATATCCTAAGTAACTCCGAATTCATATAAATTCATTGAAATGATAAATAGATACGAAAGTGATACATTTTTCACGTATAGTCAGTGGGCATACTTGAAGACTGGCTATAAATCAAATCATCTAAAAGAACAATTCGTTCAGGCCAGCCTCAACACCCTACACAGTAGGTTAATGGACTGACACCTATCAGAAAACAACTACTCCCCTGGCTAATACCACGAAGGGCGTTGGATTATATCCGACAGGTGTCAGTGCAGGATTCTTCACTGAAGTTATTCCTGCATATGCTGTTGGCGATACAACTGCCGCAATAGATTTTCAATTATTGGAACACACTTGCAGACCGGTTTCGGGCTGTTTGGCCAGTTTGGCTGTTTGCGGCAGTTGTATCGCCAACAGCATATGCAGGAATAACTTCAGTGAAGAATCCTGCACTGACACCTGTCGGATATAATCCAACGCCCTTCGTGGTATTAGCCAGGGGAGTAGTTGTTTTCTGATAGGTGTCAGTCCATTAACCTACTGTGTAGGGTGTTGAGGCTGGCCTGAACGAATTGTTCTTTTAGATGATTTGATTTATAGCCAGTCTTCAAGTATGCCCACTGACTATACGTGAAAGATTTCTTTCCTTTTACGAGGAATTGGGCAAATTTGGATATGCAGTTGGTTACCTCGTTCACAGGCAGATGGAGCGACGACAAACCTGTTGTTTGTTGTAGTCTTCAGCTTAGTTCGAGGAATGATACTCTGACGGAATTCGATTTTCAATTATCGGAAATCATCGACTTTATGTTGATGATATACACTACCTTGCACTGACGAGTGGCCAAACAGCCCGAAACCGGTCTGCAAGTGTGTTCCAATAATTGAAAATCTATTGCGGCAGTTGTATCGCCAACAGCATATGCAGGAATAACTTCAGTGAAGAATCCTGCACTGACACCTGTCGGATATAATCCAACGCCCTTCGTGGTATTAGCCAGGGGAGTAGTTGTTTTCTGATAGGTGTCAGTCCATTAACCTACTGTGTAGGGTGTTGAGGCTGGCCTGAACGAATTGTTCTTTTAGATGATTTGAAAGTGATACAAATTATGAAATTGTGGAACAACAAAAATTAATTAGCGTTACGGGGCGACTTGATCGATTCCAGTGGCACATTTGTTTTTTCAGCTGCAGAAGAACGCGGAAAAATCTGCAGCACCACATCATCTGAAGATCTTGAACTGCTGATATCCTCTCTTTCATAGAATAAAATTTGGGGTGTCTCTAGCGGCTCCAATGAATTTAAGATATCGCCAGAATATTTAGTCACACGACTATTGTCAAACTTAAACCAGTCCGCTTCGTCTTTCACCAATGCGTAATAATGACCAAATTCAACGCCAGAATCACAGTGAACAACGACTGCAGGACATGGATAGGACATTAACATGACATGGACTGGCGTTTGACAGAATATTGACAGGAATTTTATAGGACATACACAGTACATGGACAGGACATCACATTGACAGGCTTTCCACAGGATATTGACCGGACATGGACCAGACATGTACAGGGCATGGATGTGAGAATGTACAGGACATTGACACGACATAAATAGGAACACTAATTAAAATTATAAGAACAGGATATGGACAGTACATGGACACGACATCAAAAGGACACGGATAGTACATAGACAGGACATTCACAGGACAATTACAGTCCATGGACTAGACATATACAGGGCATGTACAGATCATGGGCAGGATAAGGACAGGACGGGACATGAACACAACATGAACAGGGCATCGACAGGACAGGACATGGACAGGAAATGCACAGAACATGGACAGAGACAATAGAGACAATAAAGTATATGGAAGAGGTGAAATTTCACTTACATGGAACACTGCCATTCTTAATGGCGGAGATTCGACGTTTCGGAATACAATAAATGAATGAATAAGGCAATTTTCATAAGAGAGTATACAGCTGTTTCGTGAGGAATATTTTTCAGTTTGTGCCTGAAAGTTACTTCTTTGCATGATCTACAAATCATTGTATAGAGTTAATCTTGAATTTAATTGCTTTCTTCCTTGCTTTTGAATATCCTAATATTTTTTATATAAAGAGAGAGTAGTAGAAAGTGAAAATCTCACTTTCCTGAACTTTTGAAATGATTCTGTGCTTTTGAAATGAAATACTTGCTAGTTTAATCACCATTGTATGTATAACAAATGTAGTTTGATAATTTTATCACTGTTTGTTATTGGCTCATCTTTGTTAACTTCTGAAACTCACCATAGCTTCACTGAAAACATTTTTCTGGTATATGACCCATTGAAATGTGCAAATATTCCCATCATGCGCTTCAGAAAGCCATTGTGTGTGCAGCAAAATCAGCGTCCCTCTGAAGCAGAATAAATATTCATAGTAACAGCTCGCATGTCGGTCGAATGTATTGCTTTTGAATTTTAACTCGCCTCTCACGCATCATTTGGCAAACCTGTACGGAATCAAAATATAAATTTAATCGCCAAAAAGTGATCCACATTTCAATTTAATCGGCCGTTTTTGTATTCTTGATTTATGTCCGAACATAGTACGTATCCCTGTGCATCGAACCATGGCCATAAAGGGCGGTTTCAATAGACTGGGATGGATGACTGTCGATGGAGGATTTGCGAGGCAAAATAATGTATACTGGGCGAATTTCGGCATTGATTAGGTTCATCTCAACTGAGTCATAATGAATCTGTTTGGTAATATAACGGAATGTACATGAATTTCTTTGAAATCATTTCAAATCTCCGTCGCTTTTCAAGATTTTCACAAATGAGACATTTGTGCTTCAAGAACTTCGCAAATGGCACATTTGTGTTCCAAGAACCTCGTAAATATGACATATGTGCTCCAAGAATCTCTCAAATGGGACATTTGTGTTCCAAGAAATTCGCAAATGGGACATTTGTGCCCCAGAACTTTGCAAATGGGCATTCGTGTTTCAAGAACCTCGCAAATGAGACATTTGTGCTCCAAGAACCTCGCAAACAGGACATTTGTGTCCCAAAAACCTCGCAAATGGGAAACTTCTGTTCCAAGAACCTAGCAAATGACATTTGTGCTCCAAGAACCTCACAAATGGGACATTTATGTTCGAAAAACCTAGCAAATGGGTCATTTGTGTTCCAATAACCTCGCAAATGGGACACTTGTGTTACAAGAACCTAGCAAATGAGACATTTGTGTTCCAAAAACCTTGCAAATGAGACATTTATGTTCTAATAACCTCGCAAATGGGACACTTGTGTTACAAGAACCTAGCAAATAAGACATTTGTGTTCCTAGAACCTCGCAAATGGGACATTTGTGTTCCTCGCAAATGGGACATTTATGTTCCAAGAACCTCGTACTTGGGACATTTGTGCTTCAAGAACCTCGCAAACAGGACATTCATGTCCCAAAAACCTCGCAAATGAGACATATCTGTTCCAAGAACCTAGAAATGGGACATTTGTGCTTCAAGAACCCCGCAAATGGGACATTTATTTCCCAATGGTACATTTGTGTTCTAAGAACCTCGCAAATGGGACATTTATGTTCCAAGAACCTCGTACTTGGGACATTTGTGCTTCAAGAACCTCGCAAACAGGACATTTGTGTCCCAAAAACCTCGCAAATGGGACATTTCTGTTCCAAGAACCTAGAAATGGGACATTTGTGCTTCAAGAACCCCGCAAATGGGACATTTATGTTCCAAAAACCTAGCAAATGGGACATTTGTGTTCTAAGAACCTCGAAAATGGGACATTTGTGTTCCAAGAACCTCGCAAATGGGACATTCGTGTTTCAAGAATCTCGCAAATGAGACATTTATGTTCCAAGAACCTCGTACTTGGGACATTTGTGCTTCAAGAACCTCGCAAACAGGACATTTGTGTCCCCAAAACCTCGCAAATGGGACATTTCTGTTCCAAGAACCTAGAAATGGGACATTTGTGCTTCAAGAACCCCGCAAATGGGACATTTATGTTACAAAAACCTAGCAAATGGGACATTTGTGTTCTAAGAACCTCGCAAATGGGACATTTGTGTTCCAAGAACCTCGCAAATGGGACACTTGTGCTACAAGAACTTAGCAAATGGGACATTTGTGTTCCAAGAACCTCGCAAATGGGACATTAGTGTTCCAAGAAACTCGAAAATGGGACATTTGTGTTCCAAGAACCTCGCAAACGGGACATTTGTGCCCCAGACACCTCGCAAATGGGGCATTTGTATCCCAATAATCTCGCGAATGGGACATTTGTGTTCTCACAACTTTGCAAATGAGACATTTGTGTTTAAAAAATCCCGCAAATAGAACATTTGTGTTCCAAAAACCTCGCAAATCGGACATTTGTGTTCCAAAAACCTCACAAATGAGACATTTGTGTTCCAAGAACCTCGCAAATGGGACAAATGGATCAGTTGATTTTATGTGTGGTCATTATATCGAGTTGTTTGAAGACATCGGAAAATCATTGTCGATTTTGGAATCAAAGTGTTAATCAAAGTGGCATTTCATTAACGCGTAATCCACAATCTACATTAAACGGATTGCTCCATATTATTTAATCACCGACTAATTGTGAAAAATACTAATCTTTGGAATACATTAAGGGAATAAAAGTATTTCACAAACGTCTCTTCAATATTTCCGCTTCTGTACGTATCTTTCCGAAGGCCGGAGAAAAGTTTTTAAAACGCTACGCTTGTCCAACTCGTCCATCTTATCTAAGTGTTTTCCGATGGTCAACCGTGAAAAACTTGATGTGATTAGACCCCGGGACTGCTGATGATTCCCAACTCCAAACAATATTTACGACTTCTGTCATTATTGTTTTTGTGTCGATCGTGAAGTACTTGGTTATTTTTCTCGTTTTCACATCTGAATTCATGTACTGTCTCCTGAAACTAAATGGTGAAACCAGAGTGGAATACATATTCCACTGTTGTGATGTGATTGGGGACAATTTATTCTCCTTGGTCTTGATGAAAAAGGAACTCAATTGGTTCTTGATGAAGTTTCAGATGTTTTAATGATCGGTGCGGATTTTTCAGACGATATTGAAAATTTCTGTTGGCGTTGAATATAGGAAAGCTATTAGCTAAAGCTAGGTAGACAATATTGCCAATTTGTAGGAAAATCCAACTTTAGAATGCCAAGTTATATGGATTTCTGAATTCCTGATTCATGGAGAAAATATTCTCCACTCTTCTGATTGCTTGTGCGTAGGATGTTTATGTGAATATAGATAATTTCATAACGACCAGTTGGAACTTGAGAAGAAGATAACTGATAGATTGGTTGATCGATTGGTTGATCAGAAATAAAATGAAAGCAATGCTATTCTCGGCATGATTGGGAAAAACAATCAGGACCTGTTTGTGTAAGGAAAGCTCTTCCACAGCAACTCAGGCAGCAACAAGTCATTGAAATAAAAGACACAGACAACGAAAATGAAGATTTGGGGATTTGCGAAATCGTTCAAAAATTGATCAATGTGAAAGAAATTGGAAAACATGAATGATACAGGATCTGGAATACATCTTTCCATTCTGCAAATACAGAGAGAAAAAACTCACCAATTAGTAAACCAAATTTGATGTTTTATAAACAAAGAGAAACTTATTTTTGGAAAGAAGTTAAAAACAAATGGATAACAATGACATGTCCTCAATGCTTACTATTTTACGGAAACAAGAATGAAAAAAGTCATAAGGAAAACTGAAATATATTTGATTTGAAAGGGCTTTCTTTCAGTTTGTGTCTGAAAGTTACTTCTTTGCATGATCTACACATCCATATATAGAGTTACTTATTTTCAGATTGATTAATCCTTCCTTTCTTTGGAAGATTCTCTCATCCATTTTTTTTGTATCAGATGGAGTAGTAGAAAGCCAAAAACTTTCTTTCCCAAAAAATGAATAAATTCTTGTCTTACAATATCTTTCTCAAAGATATCTAGCTTGCGACGAAAACCAGACACGTTTTGTATCAGATCACTTATTAATTTTCCATTTCCTTGTGATTCTGTGTTGGGCGCATTTGAATATTTCAAAAAATCTTTTAAAAAACCCACGACCAACATTTTAGGCTTGTTTGTGCTTTCTGGCTCCCTCCGTATCTAAGTTTTGCAAGTTTGTTTCTACTGTGGATTTTTCTTGGTCGCTTATGCAAAGAACTAGTGAATTTGTGTTTTTCCATTTTGTTTCAATCTTTGTTTTAATCTTCCTCTTTGAAGATGATCACTTGGTGATCGAAACACGTGTCGAGGTGTTAAAAATAACGATTTGGTGTAGGGGAAAAAACTCCAGTAATATTCATTAACAAACAAAACAAAAAATTGTATGTGAATTTGAACATAAATAATAAAATGGAACCAGAAATGGAAAGTGAACAAAATGGAAGAAAGAATAGTGAAAGCACATAAAAAAAACGGCCGTGATTACTGTGTCACTCTTTGAAGAAAAAAATCATTCATTTGCACAGAAGAGCAGGGGGAGAGGGATATCAGAAAAACTATGAGATTTTTCATATATAGCTTCCATGTTATAATAATGTAGATTGACAGATAATAAATTCAGAGTACTGAAACATGTTTTTCTCATAATTGCCACTTTTATAACTTCTTTTCACTAATTCCCACCTCATTATTCAACCGTTACATTACCGTTACTGTTTTCCTTTTCAGTAGATGAAAGTATCTTCATCAAATGTAACTAAACGCCCATGAAAATTAAATAACAACGGTCTCTTTATTGGAATCAGTTACTCAAGATATTCTGTAAAATTAACAAGAACAGCATCCAATTTATTTATTCGAGTCTGCATTATTCACGAAAGGGTAATTTTACCTCTCCTCTAGACCCTTGAGTATCATTCCAGAACCGAAATCTACAAATGCTTCTCTTGAGGTTACCGGAAACTCTGCCGAAACAACATATTTTTAAAAATTTCAGAGAACATGATTATGAATGTGAAGTTATTGCTATTTATTTATAGGATCATAAGTATAGAAAACAGATATATAGATAATTCATATTTATAAACAACTATTCTGCAGTACATATTCAAAAGAGGTTATGTCAACAGTTTTGGCATGTTAAAATTGGGCAATTATTTAACAATTAACAAAATCTATACTATTATAAATGTGAAAGTATGTAGGCATGGATGTATACATGTATGTTTGTGGCTCTTTCAAGCCTAAATGACTGAACGAATTCAGATGAGACAATTCATACATTAGAATAACATATAAGCTACAATTTACAGAGGTTTCTGTAATTTAGGTCATAATATTGGAAAATTTTTTATAAGTGCACTGTTACAAGTTGTCATCTCTTTAGGACATTACCAAGAACTCCAAGCACCATCATTCATCGTGGGAAATTAAGGCCAGATTTTCGACATTTCCTGATTCATTATTTTTTTATTTGATTACCGATTATTAGATGATATTACAGATTTTAGAATATCTGTCAAAATCTTATAAAAATTGAAAAAATTGTCGTTTCCAGTATTCAAGTGAAGATACACTTTGTCATTCACACTAAGTGATTTGGAGGAATCGTTCAAAAGTTATCACATTGAGCCATTGCGCGTCGCGGCTACTGTAAGACGTCGGGGGGACGATGCGCAGGGGTAGAGGGGCGGTCTAAGCAATGAAGCACTAACGCCAAGAACGCGACTCGATTTGCGAATTTCTTCAGGTGACGTAATTCGATTCTCGAAGCTATTCATTATGTAGTGCAGTTGGCATATTTTTTCAGTTACTGCATTTTAAAAATGAAATAAATATAGTTTGAGGAAAAAAAACATGC
Organism: Leptinotarsa decemlineata; assembly: GCF_000500325.1. Lineage (NCBI taxonomy): Eukaryota > Metazoa > Arthropoda > Insecta > Coleoptera > Chrysomelidae > Leptinotarsa > Leptinotarsa decemlineata. Next base: position 235,886 of record NW_019289695.1, read on the forward strand.
CTTTGAAGAACATTGAAGTAAAGAGTTGAAAATATTTTTTTTGAATATGCTTGAAACAATATCAAACGAAAAATTCTAGTCTTATTGTGAAAAAATCGACAGGCGCTTTTTAATGTCGTATGCTATAAATGATTGTTTTTTAGTCTTTCTTAACTATATTTATTTTATCTGAACTTTGGGATCAATCAGCCGTGTATTGTTTAGAAAAATGACCATTGATATTTTCCGATTCCAGAGAGGGTGCCTGAAAATCAGCTGCCAAGCACAAGGCAGCAGGAGCGCAAAGGAGAGTTACAAATAAGGCAGCAGGCGCGTGTGTTATTGAAAAAAATCCATCCACATGTAAAGTGAGTTCGAATTATATCAAGGAGGTTACGTACAGCACCATCTGCCCGCGAATAGACCAAGCAATAATGTCGATAATTCTATCAAATACAGATCCCGAGCATTCAAACGGGAATGGATATGAAATGAAAAGAAGAGTTATAAACAAACAAACAAACATACATACATACATACAGGTGAAGCTAATAAAAGCGTGTTGAAAATATAAGTGACTAGCTGTTGCCCGCTCTTATATCAACGTACAGCTGAAGCTACTGAACCTAGAATTTTGAAATATGCAGGCGGGTTCTTTGTATAGCGTAAATATCAAGAGAGGGAATCAGGAATTTCTACCCTCGAAGGGGAAAAAAGGGTTCAATTTTGTTAGTTTTGAAGTTGGAAACCTGAAGTTTTGGTTTGATAAAAAATGTTGTAACTATTTGTTTAAAATGATCTGTCACGAAACTTAATGGACAAACCGAATGCTATTCGGGCGAAGCTGCTGGCAATATCCAGTCTAATATATAAAACAAAACCAGTTAGTTGCCTGGTTTGGCAGCATTTTCCTCGTTCTCAATACAGTTGAATCGAATTCCGTCCTCTTCAGAACTTCTCAAATACACCAGTGAAGATAAATTTTATTTAAACGACGTTGATGGGTTAGTATTGCAGTGGCTGAAGAGCTATCTTACAGAAAGAACGTAAATTATCAGGGTTAATCATTACTATTCTTATATCATCTTAGTTACATCTGGTGTTCCACAAGGATCACATCCCAAAATACTGAAGACATAACCATTCCAGCCAATTGTTGTGCTTTTGGGTATTTTGGACGAGGTTCACCGATTGCTTTCCACCCAGATGAAGTCCGTTTTAATTTGGGAGTGAAGTGATGGATCCATGTTTCATCCATTGTCACATATCGATGCAAAAACTCCGGTTTGTTACGTTCAAACATGCCCAAATACTGCTCAGAATCAACAAGGCGTTCTTCTTTTTGGTAAGCTCGCGTGGCACCCACTTTTTGAACAGAGCTCTCTCATAGTAAAAAAAAAACAATTTACTTCCAACAGGAGTACCCAGTTACAGGAAATGCTATTATTACAGAGTATATATGGAATAAATATTAAAAATAATGGAATATAGAGATGTATAAACGTAAATGCTAAAACAAAGTATATAAAATATTGGTATACGTAGAATTTCAAAAGTGTAATGAAAAATTGATTATATAACACAAAATTTACAATGTAGCAGTACCTACTACAGTACCAAGGCGTTCAGAGAGTCGAAATGAATATCGCAATGTTCACAGATTTTATTGAAGCTACTGCACATAAAATTCAATGGTGATCGTAGCATAACATCTGTGCGTGATGCTTTGCAATAGAATTTTAAATTTTGTCGACCTTTACTTCTTGCTACTGAGAAACTGATCTCGGATAAAAGAACAGTACTGTCAATATTGTTGTTTAGTAATTTATACAGGAATTTTATAGTCAAATAGTTATAGTCAAATGATTATGCAATATAAAGCCAACACATTCTTTTGATATACAGGGTGTAACTGAATAAGTGTAAAACATTTAAGGAGGTGATTCCTAATCGAAAAAAAGATAGGATCTTTCATATAAAAAAACTTCATTGGAGCATCCCTTGTTAAGATACAGCCCCTTAAAGGGGGTACATAAAATTTGTATAACAATTTTTTTCACAAGCACTGAAAAAGTTACAATATTGAAGTTAACCTGACGTTTTGTACTGCCAAAACGACACTCAGCTAGTAATTTATTTGGTTTACCCCATGCAACCCCGAAGTAACTTTTTGTCTTATTATTTGTTTACCATTTAAAAATTCATTTCCGATAGCCTGTTTCATTCTATACAAAAAATTTGTCTTGGGTTTTTTGCCCGAAATAAACCAGTTCGTAGCAAAAAATTATTTTACGAACAACTACAGAGATACATCGTTATAAATGCGAACTGAATTAATTGTTATTTTGTAGTTAGTATCTGCATTAAACTATTAAAGGGTAATAAACAAAACTAATTTATTAATAACAAAACACACAACATGTAGAAATCATAGATCAGATCCTCAATCAGAATATGTCACCCATAGAAGATACTAACTACAAATATGTCTTCTGATTAACCATGTACGTATATAATATGTGTGTATATATGTATATATAGCATATAATAACTGAATAATCAATCCCCATAGCAATTTTAGACTTATGCATTCTCCTCCATGACCTTACGCATGCGTCTAGACGTCGGCGCATTGAGCCAAGTATTCGCTCAAATATTCCTGGAGTCTCTCTGATTACCCTGCACGCATCGATGATGCGGTTTCTTAAATCCTCTACATCGCGAACAGGAGTACGATAAACCAAATGCTGTAAATGGCCTCAATTTGAGAAATTGAGAGGATTGAGATCCGGGGATCGAGCGGACCAGTTCTGTGGTCCTCCTCGACCTATCCACTGATTTGCATATATTTCAGTTAAATGCTGACGTGCTACTGGACTAAAATGGGCGTGAGCCCCATCATGCATAAAAAACATATCCCTTCTGACACCCAAAGGAACTTCCTCCAGCAGTACTGGATGCACTTCTCTTAAAAATTGGACGTATGCCTCACCATTTGATCGAGAAGGTAGAAAATGAGGCCCAATTGAATCATCCTCAATAACTCCGAGCCACACGTTGAGAGAAAACTGTTCTTGATGGTTAGTTTCCACAATAGCGTGAGGGTTTTCATCAGCCCATATGTGGTAATTATGAAAATTAATAATTTTGTCCCGAGAAAAACTACATTCGTCTGTGAATTCTATCGACCATTTTAATAACAAGTGAATTATCAAAGTAACAAATTAAGAACAGAACAACAACACACAATTAGTATTAATTCAATTTCGAAAATTCACAAACTAACAGGGCCATACCAATTTAATTGTCACTATCGCTAATAGCGACCTACAAGATAGATTAGTTTCGTATTTTCGCATTAATGACGATGTATCTCTGTAGTTGTTCCTAAAATAATTTATTGCTGCGAACTGGTTTATTTTTGGCAAAAAACCCACGAGACACTTTTTGTTTAGAATGAAACAGACTATCGGAAATACATTTTTAAATGGTAAACAAATGATAAGAAAAAATGTTACATTGGAAATAAATTTTAGGGGTTGCGTTTTCCACCCCCATTCAATATTTAGTGCTTGTGAAAAAATTGTTATACAAATTTTATGTACCCCCTTTAAGGGGATGTATCTTAACAAGGGATGCTCCAATGAAGTTTCTTCATATCAAAGATCCTATCTTTTTTTCGATGAGGAATCACCTCCTTGAATGTTTTACACTTATTCAGTTACACCCTGTATTTACAATGTCATCACTCACGAAACTTCACTTTTCGGTCATTCAAAACATGTTTTCTTTTGTTACTGCCTCATTTGGACGTCCACGCAAGAGACGATACATGAAAATCCATTTGAAAATCATCTCAAGCTGTATCTGGTTCTACATCCACTATAATCAACAACCAAATCAAACGGTATATGAGCCAAAAAATGATGGGCATGGGAAAAATCAGTACCGAAAGGATTATTAAAATGCATACTTCTCGCAACTAAGAGCATGTTTGTAATCCTCTCCCAATAATGTAACCTTTTCTTATTCTAGATGAAATGGCTCTTCCGGCATTTTCCAGGGACAATACTCCTGGGTGCTTTTCCGGATTGTGTTTGCTAGGTAAAATCGTGTTTGCAGAGCCAAAGGGTCGGGGCGCATTAAGGGGTGTGTAAACAGGATATGAGACAAGTGAAAGAGAGAAAAAATAAGTGTTAAGGACTGAGTGTTTTCCTGACAGTTATTGTTGCCAAAAGACGTCGAAGTCATTTGGCTAAGTGCCGCCCTATGCGAATTCATGGGCGTGAAGGGTGGTTTTCTTCTGGGGTTCGAGGGTAGGTGTATTCAGCACGAAGTTTTTTGAATATGACATGTATAGCTGAGACCAAGTTTAATGATACTTATCCTAAAATAGCCAGACACCAGCCAACTTTCTGGTAGAGATGAAATTTCTATCCTCTCAAAATGTGCGGTCACTGTTGAAGTTTGGATTTGCTAGTTTCATCAAATATAGTGTATTATTTGAAGGTGATTGACAATGTTTCATGATGAATTTTACTAGTTCGGACTTCCATTGTCTACTATATAAAATGATTTGAAATCCCTGAAACAAAAGAAGAAGAAGAATTAAAAATGAAAAGCTGAAAATAAAAATTATACCAAGCAAAAACCTGATATGAAATGACAGTGAAATAAAATACAAGTAAAAATAGAACAATTGAACAAAAAATTAAATAAAAATGAAGAAACGAAAAAAGAAAATGAAAACAAAGTTAAGAGATTCCAAGTGACGTTAGTTCACGACGTTTCGATTGTTGGTATCTACAATCGTCTTCGGGTGATGACTGGACTGATTCCTCAAAGAGATGACTATTTATGGGTCGTTCGAGTACTTTCACTTATCCCCGCTTTCCATTTTCCGCTTCACTAGTTCCGTGGGAGATGACCGTTTGGTGGGAATTGGCCATTTTTCGCTTGATGATGGGTTTCCATACGTTGCGTATTTCTACGCTAGCTTGGCTGAATACGTTGTTGTACAACATGTATGCGGCTTCCTTGAATTTTCTCCTGCACCAATGTTCCTCTCTGTGAATGATCTCAGCTGGGGACCACTCGATGTTGTTCCGCTTAGACCGTTCATCAGCTCCAGAGATTCGGCTACTCAAAACTTGTCTAGATTTTTACTTCTCATAATACAACCATTACAAGGAAAACATCGTCTTTTGTGAAGAATTCCAGGCACTTTGTCGAACTACTAAGGTCAATTGAAGTCACACAGAAAGATCAACTGATTAGTTTCGACGTGGAAAGCCTTTACACCAACGTTCCGGTCGAAGAAACACTCCAAATCATACAGAGAAAGCTATCCGAAGACGGGAACCTGAAAGAGATCACGAATCTACCTATAGAAGTAATTATGGAATTACTAGGATGCTGTATACGAAACTGTTATTTCCAACTTAAGGACGAATTCTTTACACAAGACGAGGGACAGCCAATGGGATCGCCACTTTCACCAGTCATAGCCAACATATATATGAAGTGGTTTGAAACTCTGGTCATTGAAGAAGCCCACAAGAAACCTCGAGTCTGGTTGAGATATGTAGATGACACCTCCATAATATGGAACCATATGAAACACATCAACAGCGTGAGACCTTCCATCACTTTAACAGTGGAGAAGGGAATCCACAACGAATTGCCATTCTTAGACGTTTTGGTGAAGAGGACTGACACTAAGTGGGAAACATCTGTATACCGAAAACTCACTCACACGGGACAGTATCTGAACCACGAATCCAACCACCATCAATCGACTAAAGAGGAATCATCAAGACTCTATAAGACCGTGCTTTCGGGCTATGTAATACGAAGAAAGGTGTCGAGAAGGAACTAGACATCATCAAAAATGATCTACAACGGAGATCTACTCCAAAGCGATGGTAGAAAAGACTTTGGCTAGAAGACAGTAGGAGCCTCGCAAGAAAGAGGACCCATCACAACCAGTGCTTGCACTTCCCTACATCAGAGGATTATCGGAGAGGATAGGAAGAATTGGTTCCAAGTACAACATTAGAACCTGCTTCAGATCCGGTAACACTATCCGTAGCAGCCTCTCGAAAACCAGGCCACCAAACGCGGACTGCGATTCCAAGAATTGCATTTACCGGATACCCTATTCTGTGTGTGTTAAGTGCAGTAAAGATTGTTTCTCCAACTGGATTCTCCTCTTGTCTTCTGGATATTCCCCAAATAATAAATTTCTTGATAAATTCCTTGGTTGGAATTGGCTTATTCAGATTAGTAGTCTCAAAACTTCTTCCAAGTATTATTTTTGATATAATTATACAATATCTGCTAACTTTTCTATTGATCGTTATTATATTCTGGGAGCAAAGACTCTGCGTGGCTTCAGGTTTCGTCGCCTTGAGAAGAATCTTTTGTTGACAAAAAAGTTGAAAATCCTCTACTTTCCTTATTCACTTTCACTTTCTGTAACTTCAAATTTCTAACTTTGATATCTTGAAAACTATTTCCTCTACAAGTTTGCTACTTATTTCTAAATTTAGATGGATCTTTCCTTAATATTTGTGTTAATACATATTTAACCTCACTTATGTCTAAACATATGAATTTTTCGATATCATCATTTCATACCCGTAACCAGGGAAACGGTTTATAACAATAATTTTCAAACTTTTCATTATTTCTGAATATTTACAACAATTTCATGATATCTCTTCCAATTTTATTTAGCAGATAATAAATTATTTCCATTTGACAATAATTTACATCTTCTGCCGGTTGTCTATTTTGTGAAAATTATAAAATTTTATACACAAATTTTGAATTTCCCGCTCTTTCGTTCTTGTTTTCATGTGAAGTATGTGAGCTTCTGGACATGTACAGGGTGATCTAACTGTACTTCTTTCTACGAATTTTCCTGAGATGTGAATGTCATACTAATGTTCTATGTTTAATGAGAGTCACAGTGAGTCTACACAAACTCTGGTTGAAGAGAATTCGTACGAGTGGAAATTTAGCCGGGTTTAGGCTTTTTCATTATGTTTTACCAAAATTTTTTTAGTTTTCAAATAAACGTTGTTCGTGTTGTATAATTTCATTGATAGAGTTACTTGTTAGACCCAAAAAGAAGTAACTTGTAGACAGTTAAGAACCATATATTCTTAGTTCATGATACATAATGAATTTCACAATTCATGATATTGAAAATATTCGTGGATGTTGTATCTGACTTGGTTTTACTCTCCAAAGTGGTGAAGACTTTGGTTCTCTTTGACATATACAAAATCAGAAGATGATTTTTCGTACCGTCAACAACAACTTTTTATTTACATATTACACTCTCAATTGTTTTTATACAGGGTCGAACAGGAAAACTGACACAAACATACTATGAAATTGAATAAACAAGAAGAACAAAGACAAACGTTTTGAAATCAAACTTCCGCAGGAACAGATGTGAATTAACATATTTGAATAGGATCATCTACAAGCTACATGTTGAGTAGCGCTATTTTTTGGCTTCATTGACATTATTCCAAGGACAGAGAGGAATGTGAGGTACCTCACCCATATTAAACGTCAATTCAATTTCACGAGATGTTTTTCAAAAGTAGATTCAAAATTTAATTTTTTTTATTTCAGCAACAACTCAACAACAACTACTGTGTAACATTAATTTACTCTTATTTTATATACTCTACACTCCCTAAATGAAACCCAGAACCTGCACTTGAAACAGTACTCCTTCCTTTTGAACTTATAACTGAAAATTTCATTCAATCGTTGACATTAAAAAGAAGTTCGCAACAGTACGAAACAAAGAAATGGAATTTTTATTGGAGTATCTCTGACAGAGTACACATGCCAGCATAAGTTAGAAGAGGACGAATGAAGTTGAAATTACCAGGCTACGCACTTCAGGAAGTGACTCAACGAACAAAAGCAAACGTTTCAAAAGATTCAACACTTCCACGATGGTAATGTACCAGAGGCGTGCTTTATGAAAATTACGACGGACATAAAACAATAAAGTAACATTGTTCAGGTGATATTTTTTTAATGTTTCTGTGGGGGTATCTGTATCTGTGGAGTAGGGAGGGTGAGTGTATACCCACAGCACTTAGGCTACATCTTAGAGTACAACTTAGATCTTAGAGTAGACCTAGATCAGTGGTTCTTAACCTTATAGTCATGCGGGACCATTGGACAGAATTTCTGTCAGGTCATGGACCACTACTCTCCGACATTCCTCATAAGCCACCTATGCTCTTTTTGCTCTACTCTGTAGGTGAGAGTTCTATGGTAGCTTCCTGTCGAGGGTAGTACCAAGGTATTTCACTTCTCCAGAGAAGTTTAGTTTGCTTTTGAAGATTTCCTGGTGGAAAGAACCATCTTAGTCTTCTTGGGATTCATGGACAGTGAGTGTTCCTTACACAATGTGCAACACACACACAGTACAACAACAGACTGTGTTCACAAATTTGCTGGTCTGCAAGATAACTATGACATCAGCATTTTTTTTATTTAGGGGTGAATGTTTTTGTTTTCATTTATTGTTGAGAATTGAAGTCAGTATGAAATGAAAGTAACAAAACATCAAAGTGAGTTGAATATGTGAAAAGATTACAAGAAAATTATGTATAATTCGTAAACACAATAAGTTATTGTAATCTGATAAAGATCTGATTTGAGAAACATGGGAGGAAATATAAAATTGGAACAAAGGTTATTACTAATGAATCAAATCAATAGCCGTTTGCATTAGATAAGAAATAGTGGATTCAAACTATTGTTTCTTTTGTTAATGCACAATTCCATATTCCTCATAAATTCTTGTAGAATTTCCAAAAAGTTCTCAATATTCCAACTCTCACGTTTACCTATCCACTGTTTTGAATAAATGTCATCCAGTCACTAATAAACCAGCTTGTTGCGATGAAAAGTAACCTCATCTTGCTGAATCCCAACATTGGTTGAATTCATACACCAGTAGACAGATAAATATACAGGTAAACGTGATTCCTAAGAAGAGCCCACTAGATCCCCTGATGTGACGCCTCTGGATGTTTTTAAAGAAATACGTGACATATGGAGTGAGTGATACATTCCAGAAACATTCCATAATGTTGGAAATATTTTTAGACAGACTCTATCATTTCCAGGGAGATTGAATATTTATTGAAATAAACTGAAGTGAAATTTGAATATTAAAAAAAGTTATATTCTTAAAATCATCCAAAGGAACAATTCGTTCAGGCCCTACAGTGTATGTTAATTGACTGACACCTATCAGAAAACAACTACTCCTCTGGCTCATACACTTGCCGACCGGTTTCGGGCTGTTTGGCCATTCGTCAGTGCAAGGTACTGTCTATCATCAACACAAAGTCGATGATTTCTGATAATTCAAATCGAATTTCTTCAGAGTATCATTCCTCGAATTAGGCTGAAGCGGACAACAAACAACAGGTTTGTCATCGCCCCGTCTGTGTGTGAACGAGGTAACCACACTAGTGTCGATAATGTTCATTAAGTAATAATATTTGTATCAATTGTATCAATGAAGAATGTGTGGTTGTTTAAGTTCAATCTGGATCAGGCAATGATTTTGAAGTAATTTCAAATATTTCTTCTGTAATATTCTTAGCCAGCTAAATGGTGGCATGATAGAGACATTGAATGATGACGATGATGAATTATCGATATCACTGCGAAAAATCCATCTATTCCTTGATTTATATTCGGTGGCGGAGAACTCACTGATATATAAAAGTCATCCCTTCCTAATAAAACATGTTATTCACCCCAAATCTTTCAGTCAACGGAAATAATTCGTTTCCCCCCGAAAAACGATGACGAATGATTCTCCAAGTTTCAAACTCCGACTTATCGCCATGTTTTATATGTTTTCGTCGAATAACAGATCGCAGGTAGCCGTTATTGATTGCTTTGTTTACCTCCGAATGGCGCCAGATCTGGTCCTCAAACGTCCCTAATTCCAAACGCTGACTGCTTTTGGCGTTGTTTTGTTATGCTCCGATAACTTCCCACCTACTTGGCTACAAAGAAGTTTTCAACTCTGGCCTCAACTCGCCAATACCGGAGCGATTTCGCCATAAACTAGATTTACTATCGACGGATGGGTCTGCTGGATGTTACAACTTCGTAATATGGGGTTAATGTTTGACTTTTTTACGAGGCAGGGGAGGGCTCGTTTCGTTAATCAAAACAGGGGTTGGGTCTCTGCCTGAGACAAAAAGTTAAGTTAATGATGGAAACAGTTCATTTGAATTTGAACATGAAAGAATTCTCATCAAGATCGAGATAATTAAAAAGCTATTTTTTTGGGAGAGACTAGTTTTTAAGAAAAACAACTCAAAATAATTGAAATCCATTCAAGTAAATGAACGAATTGAAAGATATTTCAACCTCAACTTCAGTATTCTAAAACAAAAACACTCAGTGTTCACAATTCCATCTTTCAATATTCCAAGTTTATAGACATCAAAATTGATACGATTACAAGATATAAAAATGTAAAGCAATATCCAAATACGTAAACTTGCACGGATGTGCATTTAGTCTAGTTCACATGTACTTTTTTTTGTAACATTTTTCAGCCCTGTCCAAAAGTTACGACCAAGGTGTCATTCGATTCGTATTTTTGCCTAGAAAATTTAAGGAAAGGTCCGAAAACGGGCCGATAAAAATTACAAAAGTTATAAACAATTAAGTGAAAAAAAAATGGGGCTTTAATTTTTTATCAATATCACGGAAAATTTTCAAAATTTTGGAAATTTGAAAAACATTTGAAAAGATCAATGAATTTGCGTAAAAAAAGTCCCGACTCCCTAAACTGTATCTCGATTATTTATAATTTTTACAGAGCCCTGAAAATAGAACCAAAAGAAGGTAGTCTAACTTCCGCGCGCCTTTCGTCACTCTGACATAAAAACAAAAAAAATTATTTTAACATATTGAATGTGAATATTAAGGAATGAAAAAATCAAGATTTTTCCTTAAACTTTCTAGGCAAAAATACGAATCGAATGACACCTTGGTCGTAATTTTTGGACAGGGCTGAAAAATGTCACCAAAAAGAGCTAAATCGAGTACATGTTGACCAGACTATTTGAGCATTTTGCTTTCGCATATACGGTGATCGAAGCAAAGTTGCAACCTCAGCATATGAATCTTTATAAATATTGAGGTAGGTCAAGATCAACAACAAGAATTATTGAGAAATTCATTCAGTATTCATTGATCACTCTTTAGAAACGGTTCCAGAGCAATTTTAGAATGCAACTCACCTCCTTTACGTCGATCCTGCTGGGTAGCAAGTATAAAGTAAGTTTTTGATGACTCTTTGTATTTTTTGTCACCCATTAGTTGATTTCTAAGTGTATTTTTCTCACATTTTATAAAAAATGTTTAATTAAGTTTTCAAATGAGTTCTTTCATTATTTGGATGATTGAGGGTCGTGAGAAACAGCTAAAAATCCTCTCGTAATAATCAAACCGAGTTCTGAGTGTTCAGAATTCAAGGCAGTCGATTTCTCGTCGCTCACAAGAACTTGGCCTTTCGCTGACCACAACTTGGCGACTTGAGCCTGAAGGATTCGTTAGATTTTCGCAGTTCTGTAGACAGAGGCAGGCAGATTTTTGCTCCTGAAACGCTTCAAAATAAATATTTCTATGATTTCTCAGCGTCTATTTCGATAGATAGAATCATTGAATATGACAAAATGATGATGATGAACTGAATATTTTTTATCAGTGTCGGATTAAGCCAGCGTGGGACATGTAGCAATTCTGTAGCAATTCTGTAAGTCCTCGGTTTGCTATAGGTCCTCAAAATAAGGGTATTAAATAAAATAAAACTGCTATAAAGAAACTTTTCTTGAATCAATTTGGGCAAATTATCGACTCCTTTTAGCAACACCTTGCTCAGAATTAATAGGCATAGTACCGCCATCAGTTCTCAATAACCTCGAAACATCATCCATATGATAATCGATTCAAAAAAGATCCTTTATATTCCTTTATTTACACATAATTTAATTAATGTATATTTTATAATGAATCAAAAAACCACAGATCATCACTGAGTTAAAAAATGAACAGTTCGCCGTTTTCTCGAAATAAATAAGATATTATACAAGGTCATACTACTTTGAGCGCAAATGTTTTGAGGATGTTTTCGGGCCATGAAACTGAAAAACTTTCGCCAAGAAATATAGGTCGCAAAATTTTGGTCTTCTTATAGGAAAGTAATCAGCAATTTTGTATGGGAAACCGAAAATTCGTTTTAATTTTTCAATATAAGTTCATTGTAAAAAGTTATTCAGCTTCCTGGCCCGAACACGCCCTTAAACTATTTGTATCTTATATAGTAATCGATTATAATTAAACCAAAAAGTTATGAAACGCGATTTTCAAAAGGGATCTGCTCATGAGTATTACGAAAAATAAAAAAAAATGTATCGGGAATTGTAGTAATCCAACACCATAAACATTAAGACATTACTGTTAAAAGTAAGTGAAATTACTTATTTTTACATGAACGTTAATTGATAGACTCAAAAACGTGTCAAATCTATTAATTAATCAATTTCCTATCTAATAAATATATTATATACCATACTAGATGAGATTTAAAGTGACAAAATCTAGTTTTCGATTTTCAGGTGGGAGTCTAGCATAGCCTAGCAGAATATTTTCACACTCCTATCTAAATTGATATTTTTTACGGCTGGACAGCGGGGCTTTTCGAATGCGGGGCCTGTAGCATTTGCTCCTATTGCTACGTGGCTAATCCGGCACTGTTTTTTATCGAGGTGAACTGAAAGGGGCCCTGTTTAAAGTACATCGTCACAATTGTTTTTCTTTTCAGATTGTGGAAGGTGTAAAAACCAAGAGCTTCGATACGAATGTCTTTAATGCAAATGATATGACACTGATTGGTCTCAAGCCTTTACCAAATATTCCAGGTTTCGAAATGGAAGTTTCTCTAAACAGTTTTCGTGTTCAAGGTCAAACTTTCTGCAACATCACTATGAAAAATTCGAAAGAGTCACTCAATCAAAGTTACCCGTAGAATTTTAATGAATCTGAAGCCGGCCCTGACCGTTATCTCATCCACAATGCGATCGACGAACCGCAACGACAATTCTAGATGAGTGCCGAAACGACGAGAGAGATCTGCAGTGATCGTTTCCGCTATATGGAGCCGGTCTCCCGTCCCTAGAGGTAGTAAAAGGCGAAAGATTTATTCGCAGTTCCCTATTCATATTCCTCATCTATGCACATGATGTTCCCATAACCCACAAAATCCTCCAATACGCCGACGACACCATTCTATACTCCTCCGCCCTCAACACCCGCGCTTGCAAATTCAAGCCCAAAATATGATCGACCATTTCGAGCAGTGGTGCAACAAATGGCGTATCAAAATCAACCCCACAAAAACCCAAACAATCCTCTTCCGACACCCTAACACCTCTACCCGTCCCAAACTAAACCCGGACAACTTGAATCTCAGACTTTTGAGGGAAAACCTCATACTCCAGGACTCGGTTTCCTACTTGGGGGTCACCTTCACGAGGACCCTCAACTGGGAAATCGACCTGAGAGAGACACTGGACAAAGTCCGGAAGAGAGCTAACCTTCTAAAAGCTCTGAGAGGAAAACTTGGGGGATGCGACAGTAGAACTCTGCTTCATACCTATAATACCTATATAAGACCAGTCCTCGACTACAAAGCAATGATATACTGTACGCTTCCTCCGAGACTGACCCACCGCACCCTTATGACTGAACGACGAATACTACGCAACATACACAACCTGCACTACCGATTCCTTCCCTACACTTATACAACCTCATAAATACTACACCAATCGACCAAAGATTTCAGGAACTCCGAGGACGATATGCGACCAGGACGATGAGCAGGAACAACACCGATGCCATCGATACGCTCACATCGCCATGGATCCCCCGTGGAGGATCCCGAAGGAAACCTAGGAAAAAGCTCCCCTTTCCCCCAGCCAGACTCCTGGGAGCGATGGAAGACCCACCGGAGCCGATCCAGGACATCCTAGAGGATTTCCCACTGGGATACAGATAGCGAACACCTGACAGCAGCGCCCCGGAAAGTACCGAAATCCTAAACACACAAAACCCCGGCCCAAAAACCCGTACCAAGCCACAACATCTGGACCACCGACCACCGCAATGAACCCGGTCTACCACATGGATCAACATAAAAACCAACTGAGAAAACTGGAACACCAAAACAACACAACACAAACACCAACATAAAACACAAAACACACACATAACTCACTCACCCTGAAGAGGCATAAGCCTATAGCAGGGCCCCACACAAACACATACACACACAAAATTGTAAAAACTGTAAATAATTTGTAAATATACGATTTTCATTCATTCATTCCCTAGAGGGAGTGAGTATGTACCTAGAAAGTGAATCGTGCGTTTAAAATAAATCGAACTGTAAAGATAAATTAAGCGTTAGTTGCTAAGTGTGGTATATAAATTAGTTGTGATAGTGAAATATTGTAAAAATGAATTTGCTTAAGACAGTTAATTCTTTACAGAATCTTCTTCAAAACTATTATTGTTTTTGAAATAAACCAATGCTCCTTGGAAAACCCTTCAGGTGACTCCAGTTCTATATTTGACTACTTTTTTTGGCGGGTAAGCTGTCCTTGTTTATCTTTCACTACCTGAACCACATTGCATGCTGTTTCTGACGAGTGCAGTGGCTTGGGATGTGGGGGTTGAGCAAACCGATCATCGAATGCCTGCTTCCACGTAGCCCCGCTGGATACGGGAATGGCAGAATCACTTGTGGTTCTGTTATTTCCTAACTGAATGATATCCCAACGATGGCTTAATCCTAAGGTGTATGTATCCGTGCCAAGAGGATGAATGACACTGAGCCTATAGCCTATCAGCTACGGAATGCGGGGCTCTGTCGTGATTGACCTTCTTTCCCTAGCAACTCGTGGGACTTTTATGAACAGAGTAAACTTGAAAATTCTAAATTCTTCTTGACGCTGAGTCTACAGAAGAGATGGATGTCGAGCTTACGGCTCCAACTGACCTACCTAAAAGAACCTAAAAAGAAGATATGGTGGTGCAGCCCGGAAATGACTGAGTCATCTCCTCAAGAGAGGAGTACCTTATGAAACCGCCTTGCACCAAATTCTTGAGCGGCGTACGCAGAATCTTTCTCAAGTGGAGGAACAAACCCCCCCATGAGCAGGAAAGCAAACGTTTGCGCTCAAGTGTTGATTGACCAAAACCAGAGGCGAAAAAGCCCATCTAAGGCATCGTTAGGTGTAAGTATCAAGGTGGGAATCCTGCACCTTGATTATCCGACTACTTCATTAACGATGAAACAGGAGAGCATATACTTTTTGCCTGCCCCGCTGGGGACTGGCTCAGGCTTCTAGAGTTCGGCAAAGTCGTACTCTCACCATCTGATCTGAAAGACCACTCACTATAGAAACTAATTGGCTTCGTTGAGAAGCTGGATTCAGTTGGTCAAGTGTGAACAGGTGTGAGCCACAATAAACCCTAGCGGGTTGCGGTGGAGGGTTGAATAGATTCACTTACTTTGGACCTAACCTAACCTAACCCTTTTTGTCCTCTTGTTCTGCTCTATCCGCTGGTATTTGGTGTGTAATCTCGCAAGTACCACGCAACATTCCTTTTTGATCACTGCCCAATTGTGAAACAATGTTCATTATTTGTGAATACAATGGTTCTAGGTAAATCTAAGTATATCTTATAACTTTACTAGTTTCTTTCCCAGGCATTTTTATTGAATATGATTCTATGATTTAGAAGTTTGTGTCGATGATTGTAACAATTTTTCCAAGACCCAGCCTATTTATGGTTTCATCACCATAACCTCGTATTATGTCTAGTACTCCTTGTTGAAGAAGGTAGAGTATGCATGTTATATGAAGGTTGAACTAGCCTACGTATATGACGTCATTGGAATAGGCAGAAATACCCTCACAACAACTGTAATAAAATCCCTATTTGACTTTCAAATATTCCTCATCGCACGTAGACGTCTACGCATTACAGAATACACAATATGCCTCGTTACAAAATTAATATTTGATCAGCCATTAACCATGTAAATAATATTCTATTCCCACGTTTCGCTCAAAAAGACATTTTCGAGTTGAGTCAATATTTGTCGGCGGTGAATTTCAGGAACAGTATACGATAGAGATTCGCCCGCATAACTCTCAACTCGCGAAGTTTCTTAAAAAGAAAAACTCTCGGGTAGCTCAAAACAAATCGTTCAAACTTTTGCACAAACAAAAATGTCGAATCTGAAATATCCACTATCAATACATCCACGTGATTGTTCCCTATAAAATCCGAACGACTTGGAACTTTTCAGATATACAGGGTGGTCCACTGAAAACAGTCCCACAGAGCGAGGTTTCCGGCCTCGTATGTGAAAATAAAAAAAATCGAGCGCCTATACTTTCAGTGTCAGAGGGACATTACACATTACAGAAATCAAAATGAGTATGATAGGTGTATCGAGGAGAGATAATACGTATGAGAAAATGAATATTTCGAAATGGAATTCTCCCAAAGTCCCTACACGTCCCTACGCATATAGTGGATACCTGGTGGAAAACAATCACTTTTCTGGTTAATACCACGATGGAGATTGAATCAAATCCGATAGAGAAGATAACTCATTGAGGTTGATCTTTCAGATGTTTCTCGTTCATTTAGCAGCAGGACCTACAGACTGGTTCCGATGTATGACTTCTCATCAGTGCAGGAAAGATCCCTCCCAAACAGAAGAGTGACTGGAACTCGAGTGATTTCAACGACTAGACTGTAGTAGGAGTAGTAGTAGTAGTAGTTAGGTCAGGTTAGGTCCAAAGTAAGTGGGTCTATTCAACCCTCCACCGCGACCTACAAGGGTTTATTGTGGCTCACACCTATTCACAGCTCCTTAACGAAGCCGATTAGTTTGTATGGTGAGTGGTTCTTGAGGTTCGGCTCTGCCGAATTCTAAAAACCTGATTCAGCCCCAGCGGGGCAGGCAAAAAATATATGCTCTGTTTCAGCATTGATGAGGTAGTTGGATAGGTAAGGTGCAAGATTTCCACCTTGATACCCGCAACAACCTTCCCATTTGCACGTCAGCTACACCTGACGATGCCTTAGATTCAACCGTGCAGGGTTTTTGGCCTCTGGTTTTGGTGAATCATCACTTGAGTGCAAACGTTTGCTTAACCTGCTCATGGGGGTTTGTTCCTCCATCTCAAACAGATTCTGCGTATGCCGCTCAAGAATTTGGTGCAAGGCGGTTTCATAAGATACCCCGCTCTTGAGGAGACGACTCAATCGTTTCCTGGTTCCACCACCAAACCTCTTTTTTAGGTTCACTCATTGGATCAGGAGTTGAATCCTCTGTAGACTCGCTTCTGAACTAAATTTACAGGCAGGTCACTTGGAGTCGTGAAATCGACATCCATCTCTTCTGTAGACTCGCTTCTGGATGAAATTTACAGGGAAGTCAGTTGGAGTAGTGGACTCGACATTAATCTCCTCTGTAGACTCGCTCCTGATCTAAATTTACAGGGAGGTCAGTTGGAGTCGTAAGCTCGACATCCATCCCCTCTACAGACTGAGCGACAGAAAGAATTTTTGAGTTTACTCTGTCCATTAAAGTCCTACGAGAAGCTAGGTGAAGAAGGTCAATCACGGCAGAACCCCGCATTACCGTGACAAGGCGATGCTACGACGAGAGGGCTCCCGGTATTTCGAAGGTTCCGTAGAGACAGGTGATAGGCTCAGTGTCATTTATCCTTTTGGCACGGATACACACACTTCAGGATTAGGCCATCGTTGGGATGCCTCTCAGTTAGGGAATAACAGAACCACAAGTGATTCTGTCCTTTCCGTATCCAGCGGGGCTACGTGAAAGCAAGCATCCGATGGTCGGTTTGCTCAACCCCCACATCCCAAGCTAATGCACTCTCCAAAAACAGCATGCACAGTGGTTCAGGCAGTGAAAGATGAACAAGGACAGCTAACCCGCCTAGTAGTAGTAGCAGCAGCAGTAGTAGCAGTAGCAGTAGCAGCAGAAGGAATTTCTCGGATATTCACAGTAGTTATTACTTCTTTCATTGCCGGTAAAATTGAATCCTCTTCAATAGTGTGAGGTTTCCCTGTTTGAGCAATTAGCAAGAGGATAATGTAGGAAGCTCGCAGTTCGTCGTCGTCTTGCTTAAAAGCCGCTCAAAAAAGTTTTCACAGTTATTTTCCATTTTTCGAAAATAAGTCACACTTTTGTCTTTTTTATCTGAATGCATTTTATTCAAATGATCTTGTAGCCTTGAGGGTTCCATCGCTTCATTCGAAAATGTTTTTTGACAAAGAAGGCACACAGGCGAAGATTGATTTGTGTGATTTTCAATAAATCCATATTTAATATATTCCGCGCTATACTGCCGTTTCTTCTTTTTTGCTTCCTACATAATTTCATCTTCAAAAATACCGTAGTAAAGAATCGAGTATTGAAAACTTGCTAATGACAGTACTCACAGTATTGACCACCGCCCGTACAACACTTTACCTGGTTAGTCGCTAATTAAATTCACTTGTTTTCGTAATATCGTCGAATGACATTACTGGCTGGATGGCGCGCGCGTTTTTATATGAGGTAGCGGGCGGGCCTAGTACTTTCGAGAATGGAGACTAGAAACTTCTCGCTTCGCATTGAAGCTAACCAGCATCTATTGTACAGTTTGACAACTATCGGACAGGAAATAGTTACTGTCTAGTCCCCTACATGGCGTTACACGCAAAAACGAGCGTTAAGCGTAAAGGAGCAGTAAAGTTTGTGTTAGGAGCAAAAAAACACTTTTAAATAAGCCATCGCTCCTCCTAAACCGCTTCAACGCCCTCCAATCTTCTCTCTGCCCTTCACTGTCCCCTATAGGCCCACAGCACCTATAAGGGGGCGTCTGGAATATCGAAGGAAGTTTGGAGATTTGTCTCTCTTCTATAGATACTTCCACGGAAAGTGTTGATTCTACCAAGAGCGAACTTCATAGTTTCAGAACTCTTCCATTCAGAGAACTGCGTTCATGTGGAATAAACTTTCTTGCAACGTTTCTCCAAATGGATTTATTCTCCAGCGATTCAAATCCAATGTGAATCACTACATTCGCACAGGCACCGCTCTTAGAGCGCCCTAAGGATTTTCCTGTAGTGCTTGTGTTTTTCCCCTGAAAAAGGTTCAGTATGACAAAGCAGACAGCTCCCCGCTAGTAGAAAATGAATAAATTTAATTTTCATATATAAACCTTGCTTTACTCTTTCTGCTGATCCACCCAGTACATCACGAGATTGTTCCCTATGAAATCCGACAACAACTCCAAACTTTCCAGTTATATTTACTGACGATCAACGTTCTAGATATTTTTATATTTCTACCTACGCTAATTTGAAAAGTTTTACTGCTTTCTATATCGGCGTGTTTGCGACTGTTTGAATATTTTCGATTTGCGTTCCCCAAGGAAAGTTTACGGCGAGCCGGAATGCAGATGTTATCAGAAGAGTTCGAATGAATCTGCAGAAGAAAGTTAAATGGGGGAGTTTTTTTGTAATACGATTTGATAAGTGGATCATTTAGTAGACCATGGAATATTCCAGTATGATTGGAATAACACTGAAACAGCTCGACATCAACGAATCTTCTGGTCGGAGGGACATCTTCATACTCTAACTTTTAGAGACATATGGAGTCAGGTGTATTGACTTCATCGCATTTCAAATTATTCACATTATAGAACTCAGTATGAGAGCATTGAAAATGAATATAATAACGCCACGGAGGGGTCAATTTTAGATCCTATTCTCTTTATTCCCGACGTTAATCCCTTGAAAACAAGGAGCGGTTGCTGTATTTCTTGATATTGAAGGAGCATTTGACAATGCACTACCTAAATCGATAGGATTGTCTCTGGCTAGGAAGGGTATAGAATCTACCATAACTGGCTGGATCTATGACATGCTAGTAAACAGAACTGCAACTGCGACTCTTCGAGGCGAGGCCATCAGGTTCAGGATCACCAGGGGCTGCCCTCAAGGTGGGGTACTATCTCCCCTTCTGTGGTCGCTCCTGATGGATAGTCTGCTTGACACCCTCGACAGGAGAAAAATTGATCTGCAAGCTCATGCAGATAACCTTGTCATCCTGGCAAGGTCCACGTCGTTTGGGTAGCTTGTAATATCCTCCACAGCACGTTGGACATTGTTCATAGTTGATGCCCGAGGGAGCAGATGTATTTCAACCACCAAAACTGTGTTAATCCCCTTCACCAAGAGGAGAAAATTGGACGATCTAACGCCACTTTCTCTCAATGGTGAGGTCATTCCATTTGGAACGGAGGTGAAATATCTTGGCAGTATCTTTGATGAAAGACTCACCTGAAACGTTCACTTGGAAAAAGTTTTACACAAAGCCAGACTGTCTCTATGAATTTGTAGTAAAACCTGGGGTTCAGGTTCCTAAAATCCACTGGATTTATGTGATGATTGTTAGACCAATGATCACTTATGGTGCAATTGCCTGGTGGTCGAAGGCTTTACAGAAAACGGCCCAAGCGAAGCTCTCTGGATTACAGAGACAGGCTTGTCTGGCTATTAGTGGTGCCATCAGTACCACACCGTCAGCGGCCATGGAGATCCTTCTAGATCTATCTCCTCTCTACATCTTTCTGAGAAGAGGCTAGATGGACTGTATACAGACTTGTACACATTGCCAATTGCACAAATCAATTTAATGCAGAGTGCAACTGTTGGTTGACACTGGAAGTCACAGCATTCTGGAAATGACCTCTGACTTTATGCCTTCAACTGTCAACTACGAACTGCATTATCAAGTAATATTCCCGAAGAAAATATTAAGAGCAGATAGTTGTTTATTCACAGATGGATCAAAAACACCTTCTGGTTCTGGTGCAGGTGTTTTTAGTGGCAGACCCAGGACAGAGATATCTACCTGCCTAGGAACTTATGCGACTTTGCAATGAAGCTGCGACTTTCTTGTAAAGGAGGGTGCTGCAAGCAGTTTCATCGGACCAGAACCTGTCATTAACATCGATTCAGGCTTTGCCAAACAAACTTTGAACACCTGTATGACAAGAAGACTTATGGACATCTGGCAGAATCTCCCAGGATTGGCTTACTCCGAGGCGTTTATTCACCCTCCAAAGTTTGATACCAAACAGTTGTTGGACTACAGTAGGGATGAACTACGATGTCTAACAGTCCTTCTCACAGGCCACTGTCATTTGAAACATATGCAGAGACTCGGACTGTGGGAAGACAGTGTGTGTCACCTCTGTTTGGAAAATGATGAAACAGCAGAGCACATACTTTGTGCCTGCCCTGCTGGGGACTGAATCAGGGTTTTGGAGTTCGGCAGAGCCGTACTCTTACCATGTGACCTGAAAGACCACTAACCATACAAACTAATTGGCTCAGTTGAGAAGCTGGGTCTATTTGATCGAGTGTGAATGGTTGTAAGTCACAATAAACCCTTGCGGGTTGCGGCAGAGGGTCGAATAGACCCACTCACTTTGGACCTAACCTAACCTCACTTAGTTTGTAGACACCTGATCTGTTATCCTTGACTTGTGACTTGTTGTTCTTCATATGTCCACCCAAAAAGATACCAGTCTGATGTCATACATTAACATGCAAAATATCAGCATAGCATGTAAGACTGGTAACTCATTAGTTAGACATATAAAGAATAACAAGTCACAGTAGACAAGGAAAACCGATGAGATGTCTACAAACTAACAGGGGGATCATGAAATCCTTCCTACATGTATGTAGGAAGAATTTCTTGTCAGGTTTTATATCAATTCGAAGTTAGATGTGATATTCTGAACGAATTGGTAAAAGGTTCTGAGGATCTTTTCCGAATATTCTGTCGAATCATTCAGTATTTTCTGTAGTAGGTCTATGTAGACTTGGGCATTTGCATAATGTTTCACTTGTCACACTGAATGAAAAAATTAATGATGTATTTTTCATATATCACCACATAAAAATGCAAAATTCCCAAACTGACTGAAACATTACTGTCTCTTTCAATGATCTTTCCTGTGTTGTAGAAACGGTTTCCAAACTCTGCTGGAGTTAACAAACACTCCGTTGGAATGAACCAGGAAAATATTTGCTATTTTATAAAGTTCCACTGATGTAAATCAAAGCGATATTAACTTCGATATGTAATATTTACCCTGGATTTAAGATAAATAACAACTTCCACGAGTTGTGAAACGAACCTTCTCTTCGCAGAATTTGATATAACCTGAATTAAATTTCTTTGACAAATGTTATAACATCAATTCAACATCGAAGTAATTTGAATTTCAATTAGTTGACTCATACGCCATGACGATTACTGTGAATTAATGAAATAATGATGGAATAAGTATTAAGGTGATGGAAAACTATAAAGTTCATTTCTTTCATGTCCCCCCTTTTATTTTTTACCGGGTCAACTCAAAATATTGAAATTTGGAGTAATAAAATCAAGGCATGAATAACTTATTTTGAAATGAAATTGACAGATGAAAGTTTCAAGATGGCGGCTGGGCGACATCTGGGAAAAAATGGAATAGAAAGGCGGGTCTTGTGATACATATTTTTGAAGCTCCTGACAAATGCTTCACAACCCTAGAATATAATGTCAATATCTCCAACTACTACAAAATGGCGGAACTTTCAATAATTGCCTCAATACATTGACTTTTAACTACATAATATGGATGAATGAATGAATTTATTTATCGAATCAGGGTTCCCTAATATACAGGTTAGCTAACTTAAAATATAATACAATCAACACTTTATATAAATAATACAACTTTATATACATATATAATTTGAACTGAACAAAAAGGAATTTGCAATTTCCATCATGAATATATTTTAACAGTTCGCTCTTGAAAATCTTTAATGATAGAGTGGATTTATTTGAATCAGGTAAATCATTGAATTGGACAAAACCTTTAAAAAATAAACTGCTCATACTATTTCTTGTATTTGATATTACATGGTGTGTGGCCCGACTCATTCAAAACTGCAATAGTGACTCCTATCCATAAAAAAGGAGATAAAACTGAATTCACAAATTATAAACCAATCTCGCTTATCACCCATCTATCAAAAATTTTCGAAAAATTGCTAAGGAGAAGAATAAACTCATTTATAACCAAATACGAATTGATATCAGATAGATAATTTGGCTTCAAAGAAAAAACCTCAACCGAAGACGCGATTCTTGAACTGACAGAATAAAGAAAGGAAAACCTTCTTTATGTCTATATATAGACCTAACGAAGGCTTTCGATACTGTCGATCATCAACTACTCCTACAAACTTTACAAAATAATGGTGTCAGAGGAAACTGCCAAACGCTTTTTGGAAGCTATCTTCGAAATAGAATCCAAGTTGTGCGAATTAGCAATCAAAAACAAATAGAATGTGGAGTCCCACAAGGTACGGTACTGAGTCCACTGCTTTTCAATTTATATCTGAATGAATTATTCAATTTGGACAGCGTTGGGAAAATAATTGGATACGCAGACGATACTGCGATATTCTATGAGGCAGACACTTGGCTTAATTCGAAAAAGAACGTAGAAACAGATTTCCACTTGCTCAAAAAATGGTTTGACCGAAGACTCTTGACAGTGAATCTGGAAAAAACTGATTTTCTTCCTTTTAGCTGCAATCTATCCAATTATTGTCGATTTGAAACTCTTGATGTCGGCGAACAAGAAAAAACAATAGAAATAGATTCCCTGAGAGAAATCAAATACTTGGGCATCTACATAGATAGAAACTTAAGGTGGGACTCTCATATAAAACATACAATAAAAAAACTGCAAACAATGCTTCAAAACTTATGTTCCTTGAATAATTACTTACCTCACATAGAACTTAATCAATTATATAGTTCCCTAGTAGAGAGCCATTTGAGATATGGTATAACAGCATGGGGGTCAGCTCTGCGTGTACACCTCAATCCGTTAGAGGTATTACAAAGGAGATTCATGAAGTTGATCATGTCTAGAAATTCACGTTTCTCGTCAAATCACCTGTATAAAGAGGGTGAAGTTATGGATATGAGACAATTATATTACTATTGTACAAACGTGAAGTATCATTTCAGCAAAAATAAAGCATTATCACGAAATCACGACTATAACACACGACATCGCGACCAACTAACATATCCTACTGTCAAAAATCAATTTCACAAAGAGCATATTCTTTCATGGTAACTTAATTATATAACACCGTACCTCACAAAATAAAAAATCTTATTCCAAACCAATATTCAAAAAACAAATGAGGAAACACATTCTCGAAAAAATCTGTTAGAGTGAAATAAGTTATTCTTAGTCAAATTTATCCTAAAATTGTATCATACTGTATTGTAAGTAGCATAATTTGATCCATATTGCCTAAGATTTTATCTATTTGTACATCATTATTTTATTCTTATAGAACGTCTAATATTTGTCTAAGGTTTTATCTATTTTTCTTACTTTTCGTTTGTTTAGTATTTAATCGGCCTATTTTACCTCAAGCCGAAATATGATTTGCTGAACTATAACACCAAATTCACAAAATTTAATAAAATGTTTTGTAGTTTCTACTCCATGAGGGCCATACATATTTTTATACAAATATTTATGTACTTATGTACATATTCTTTATAACTTCTTGCGAAACAAGACCTCTGCTCTTATCGCCAAACCACTGTGTTCACATATTTTGTTTTAATTGTACTCTAATCTGTATACGTTGTGAATAAAGCTATTATTATCATTATTAATATTATTATTACGTTGGCCGTGAAATTTGAATATTTAACTCATTCTCTGAATAGTTCACGTATGTGATTTTTCTGCAGACCTGTAATTTATTTCAGAAATGTCATGTTGTTTACGTACTTCATATTGAATTATTCAGTCCCGATGCCCTTTTAATAATTCATGTCATACATTGATTTTATTATACTTTTATTGTTATGTTCGCTATTTCATATTGGCCCCAAAAAAGCGGTTCACTGAATTATTTCAACGAAATGTCGGGAGAGTGAATTCAACGCAAAATATACATAATCGGTTGGGTTGTAAAAAAGTTACCCATTTAAAACTTTATTCGAATGATGTTTCGGAATTGAGGAGGTTAAGTGTGCTACATTAGTAAAATTATTGAAAGAAAAGTTAACCTATAACAGGTGATACATTTTTCTTATGATAAAATAAAATTGATGATGGTTTTTCGGGAACGAAATTTCGGATTGAAAGTCTGTGAAAAAATTCTTGTACAGCTTGAAAAGTGGCGATAGGAAAGTGACTTAGTTTTTGAATATCCCATCAGGACACGAAATTAGTTCTTTTTGAGTATCTTAGAGACTAATTGGAATTCATGAAATTTGAAACGCCTTGAATGAGCTTTGAAATGTTCAACTTCCTCCTAATTCAACTGAATTCGTATCTCTCACAGTTGTTGATTTTCCACTGCTGTTGCTCCTCATCTTAGACAGATAGAATACTGTTCAACTCTGGACTAACATCGAAACAATGAAGGTCACTATATCATTTGGCATTAGATCTAATGTGAATAGGTATATTTCAGAAAAGCAAGATTGTCAGAACTTGATGAAAACAGAACTTGTCAAATTTTCGAATCGAAATTCATCATAAAACTACGAAGGCCTAGAAGGGTCATATTGAAATTTTATTGGTAATCTCACTCTTTTTTTTTAGAAATCCCCTTGGGACCTCGTCTTTTATTTTGTTGAAATTTTTTTAATTTTTTTCGAGATTTCGCGTTTCACTAAGAAAAAGTTGATTTCCCTATAAAAAATGCAAGATCCCGACTTTTTTCCAGAGATCTCGACTCTTTTCACGACATTTTCACGTGATTTCGTGCATCAACAAGGAAATCAGTATCATCTGCGTATGTGAGAGTAGAATCGTAGTATAGTAGAATCACTAGTATTTTTGAATCCTTTCTGTGAGTAAGAATTCATCAAATCCAAAGCTATTCCATGAACCCTATAAAGTTTCAATTTGTGTAATAGTGAGTTAGTAGCTGTTGGTTTTCCTTTGGTAATCATGATACAAATTGTTCAAACGATATACATAATTTTTTCTCAAAATCTCGCGTATGTTCACTAGAAAAACGTCAAAAACTCTTCAAGAAATGCAAGATCCTGAGTTTTTTCAGAGATCCTGACTATTTTCTCAACATCTTTTTTTTACGGAATCTCGTTATTTTCTCAATATTTCGACTTGTTTCTCAAGATTTCGCGTTTTTTCTCGAAATATCAAAACCTCGACTTTTTCTACAGATCTCGCGTTTTTCTCCTAGAAAAAAGTCAAGATCTCTATAGAAAAGGCAAGATTTGGACTTTTTCCAGAGATCTACACTTTTTTCTCGAGTTCTCGACTTTTTCCTCAAAATCTTGACCTTTCTTCGAGATTTCATGTTTTTTTTGAGATGTTGACATTTTTCTATTTTTTTTTTCTGAATCGCTATATTGTTTGTGTTGCTATTCTGAGAAAGATCACTTTTTCTGAATGTTGCTCGTGAAATTTTTACTTTTCGAAAGAGTTCCAAAAATTCAATAAATGATAACATCTGATCAATTGCTGAGGAACCCGAAGTCGAAGATCTCGAGACAAAAGACGGAATGTAGAGGAAAACTGTGATATCTTGATAACAAAATCGGGATCTCCAGATGAAGTAGAGATCTCGTAAATAAAATTGGGATGTCGTGAAAAAAGTCGATATCTCAATAAAAAAGTCGATATCTCAATAAAAAGTCGAGATGATATCTTTTTTCATAGAGATACCAACTTTTTCCTAGGGAAAAAATGCAAAACCTTGAGAAAAAGTCAAAGTTTTGAGAAATGTTGGGATCTCGGAAAAAAACGCGAGATCTCAATTATTTTTTCACAGATGACGATTTTTTCTCAAGATCGCGACTTTTCTCGAGATAGCGACTTTTTTTCAAGATCTCGCGTTTTCACTCAAAACCTCGCCTTAATTCTCGAGATTTTGTCTTTTTCCAAAAAAAAAAAAAAATAATTCGAGATTCCTATAAAAAAGGCGAAATCTCGACTTTTTTCACAACATCCCAACTTGAATTTTTTCTCGAAATTTCGACTGATTTCTCAAGATTTTTTTTTGAGATTTCGTCTTTTTTCTTGAAATGTTGATATTTTTCGAAATATTATACTTGCTGAATCGCTTATGTTACTATTCTGAGAAAGATGACTATATCTGAATATTGTCGTTCGTATGGGGGCGGCAGCTGATTAACGGAAAAACAGATTTTAAACAGATTTTTTTTTAAACCAGACGTCAAAAATCTCGAATATTACGGAAGATACAGGGGTGTTTCCATAAGAAGTGAGACAAATTCGGATTTTTCAGGACTGAAATTTTTTCAGGAAAAAAGTGTAATAGTAGTGAGTTGGTAGTCCTGATCACGAATCTGAAGGAATTTTGAGCCTAGTTTGCCCCCTTATATGTTTTACCGTTGAAATGGGGTGTTCCATCGCGAGTGGCGGACAGTGTATATCACTTTGGTCAACCTCATTCAGGTGATAGGTGCATTTTGAGCATTTCCATCGGGTCAGAAAGTTTCATCGTTCACCTTGAATATTACGGAAGATACGGGGGTGTTTCCATAAGAAGTGAGACAAGTTCGGATTTTTCAGGACTGAAATTTTTTCAGGAAAAAAATGTATTGTTGGAAGTCCTGATCACGAATCTGAAGGAATGTTGAGCCTATTTTGCCGCCTAATATGTTTTACCCCAAAAATGGGGTGATCCATCGCGAGTGGCGGACAGTGTATATCACTTTGGCCAACCCCATTCATAAGGTAGGTGCATTTTGAGCAATTCCATCAGTCCTGAGAGTTTCATCGTTCTACCTCGAATATACGGAAGATACGGGGGTGTTTCCATAAGAAGTGAGACAAATTCGGATTTTTCAGGACTGAAATTTTTTCAGGAAAAAAATGTATACGTAGTAAGTTGGAAGTCCTGATCACGAATCTGAAGGAATTTTGAGCCTATTTTGCTCTCTAATATGTTTTACCGTAAAAATGGGGTGTTCCATCGCGAGTGGCGGACAGTGTATATCACTTTGGCCAACCCCATTCAGGTGATAGGTGCATTTTGAGTATTTCTATCAGTCCTGAGAGTTTCATCGTTCTACCTCGAATATTACGGAAGATACGGGGGTGTTTCCATAAGAAGTGAGACAAATTCGGATTTTTCAGGACTGAAAGTTTTTCAGGAGAAAAGTGTAATCATAGTGAGTTGGAAGTCCTGATCACGAATCTGAAGGAATTTTGAGCCTATTTTGCCCTCTAACATGTTTTACCGTAAAAATGGGGTGTTCCATCGCGAGTGGCGGACAGTGTATATCACTTTGTCCAACCCCATTCAGGTGGTAGGTGCATTTTGAGAATTTCATCGTTCTACCTCGAATATTACGGAAGATACGGGGGTGTTTCCATGAGAAGTGAGACACACTGTATATACAAACAGGTGAAGCTAATATGAATCGTGTAAAAAAGTCGAGATCCCGAGAAAAATGACGAGATTTCCAATGAAGCTCAAGAGAAATCCCTCTTTACCTTTGTATAACCGTACTTGTTCGACATTTTCCTGTTGTCTCAGACTTCATTATAACACAACTACCACCGGTTCTTATTTTTCATTCTCATCACTTCCAAGCCACGGTGTAGAGACTAGGAAAAAACATCTTTCCATCTAAATTCACTCATGCGAACGGCAGTCACGCCGTTCGATCAGTGAAGACACGCCGCATCTTCTATGTCTATGATATTGTTGTATAGTTCCGCGCGAAAAAGTCACGTCGTTCGAAGTGACACAAAAATAACCCATCAATACACCACCATTCAGGTTTGCCGATCACGTACTGGATTGGCTCCAGACTCCGCAAAATTTAATCATTACCTGAACGTCTATTCGAATTTTTATGTCGGAGTTCTTTCTCGAGTTTATGCTCGCTGTTCTGAATGGTGGCAGAGGTGGGATTGTCTTTCGAAACGTGTATCGTCGTAGTTTCTAATTGCTCAACGCTGAAGGCGAATTGAAGTTCACACGATGTTGGGTTTTATGAAACTGAATACAGATCGTGGATTTATATTAAACTTAGTTCCTTTGTGTTGTTTTTTTTGGTGAGACACTGATATCGTTCTCATGGAAGCCTCCAAAAAAAGTTCCAATTCTGATTATATTTGAAATTAAGTAACAGGTCTCCCAACAGGGAATTCCAAACTTCTTGTTGAAACTACATCTGTCAAATAAGTTGTCATGGTCTCTGGAGCAGTTGGCAACTGACCTTAATTCTCATCTGAAAACCACCTTTCGCGATGAGGCCCATTTCTGGATGAAGAGACAAAATTGTCGAATTTGGAACGATGCCAGATTACATGATCCAAGAGCGTCCAATGCATCCCATTAAAGCCACTGTTGGTGTGGATTTTGGGCTGGCGACGTCATTGGTCAATATTTCTTTGAGAACGACGTTGACTAGGTCATCACTGACAATGGCAAGCACTATAGGTCGATGAATGCCAACTTTTCTTGGCCTGAATTGGATGATCCGGACACCAAGTAATGTGGTTTCAACAAGATGGCGCTACGTGTCACACAGC
This sequence comes from Leptinotarsa decemlineata, assembly GCF_000500325.1. Classification (NCBI taxonomy): domain Eukaryota; kingdom Metazoa; phylum Arthropoda; class Insecta; order Coleoptera; family Chrysomelidae; genus Leptinotarsa; species Leptinotarsa decemlineata. The sequence continues at coordinate 265,696 of NW_019289695.1, forward strand.
TCATGCCACATTGAATATTCTTCACGAGCGATTTGAAGGCATGGTCATCTCACGTGGAGGTGATGGGAACTGGCCACCGAGATCGTGCGATTTGATCCCGTTAGACTTTTTCTTGTGAGTTTTTTTCAAGTCGCAGGTGTATGCCAATAAGCCACAAACCTCAGCGTTCCTCAAAGACAACATAACCCATATCATCGATCAAATTCAACACCAGAATCATGGAAAGTTGGACAAAAGTTGGAAGAAGGTTATTATAGACTGGCCGCGCTGATTGGGTCATGCCAGGATAGCACAATTTTCTACCTATTCCGTCGTAAAAGGATCAGGTTTTCAGCGTTTGGTACAGTTCCAGAATCACCAGTTGACCAGAAAGATGAAAGATGGTTCGATACTGAAGCTGCTCTAGCTATAAGGCAGCTGCGAGGATCATGAGAGCTGTCACCAAGTCGTGGTAGACATTTCCAACGAATAAAACATTTCGAGTACAGGATCTTTCACGACGAGCGTTCGTAAGGAATATATGGACAACGATTCTAAATAAAAACTTGAAATTTTGTGATAGTGGGTTTTATAAAATGGCCTCCTCAACTAAAATATTTTCAACTCACGGTCTCTTTTCGTTATACCAGAAGTTGAGAGCAACTTCCTTATTTCAAATGAAACACCCTGTATTTTATTACATTTTTGAATTTCTCAACACATTTTAGGCCCACTTTGTATAACAGTGCCTATACCCAAATTTGTTAGTTTTCGAGATATTAACTTTTTTCTGAAAATTTTGACAGTTACAACACCACTCCGAAAAAAATCATAACTCATAGACAGTAACAGATGAAAATGTGAAATTCCACAGAATTACACCTTGAGCATCAAGTCATGAAGAGGTCCATCGAATTTTTGAAAATAATTTACAGGGTGGTCGAAATTTCCACCTAAAGCATAATATCGATAAAACTGAAGAAACACGATTTTTTCAAATGGAAACCATACACTATTCTATTATTCTTGGAGACTACGAAGAAAAATATATGAAATTCATGAAGAATACACCCCTGGCAAGATATATCCGATTTTGGGAAATATTTGAAATGTAATTTGAAGCAATACCAAACCAAGAGAGCTTTGAGAACAAATGAACTAATATTAACTCTGTCGTTGGTAAAAGGTAACTCAACATGATATTGTATGGATTGAAATGAAATACTATCAGAGAGATGAATTATATCCTAATTTATTGATATCGAATACAGTAATTTTATTTTGTTTATATTATTCAAGGTTACATTTTACTTTCAAAACTCAACTTCTTCAAATTAAAATAATATTGTGGTTCATTTCAACAGATGTCCAAAGACATTGCCGTTTTTTTCTAAACAAGAATATATTCTTTTTTGCTTACTACTATTTGTAGCTTTCTGTATGGAGTCAGGAATCAAATTATTGAAAGCTCTCAGAACCCTTCGTTACATATTTTCTTTATCACTCACAGGATCCTCATAAACATTTTCTTTGATATATCCCCAGATGAATGAGTCCAGTGGCGTCAGGTCTAGAGAGCGAGGAGGAAATTTAAATAGTCCATTGTAGCAAAGCCACTGATCTTCGAACATCCCATTCAACAACCCAGCAACGGTATCAGTACTATGTGTAGGGGCTCCATTCATCTGATACCATGACTTGAAACGGTATTGTTCAGAAACATACCTTATGGATTCACCAACCACATTCCTAATTATATGCGAATATCTATCGCTATTCAAATTCTCTTCATAGAGATATAAACATAAAATTCGGTGAATATTATTGGAGTTTTTTCCCAACACCAAATCGTTATTTTTAACACCTCGCCACGTGTTTCGATCACCAACTGATCATCTTCAGAGTGGAAGATTAATCAGTTTTAATCTTCCTCTTTGAAGATGATCACTTGGTGATCGAAACACGTGTCGAGGTGTTGAAAATAATGATTTGGTGTTGGGAAAAAACTCCAGTAATATTCATTACTACACCAAAGGTTCCAAACAGTGCATCATAAGTATAAAATTCGGTCTTCCTTTCTTCCTTTATAGCGCAAAAAACATTAAAACTCCATTCACTATAAATGATTATTAAATTCACGAAAACTTCATTACAATAGAGACATTTTGCACACAAATAGAAAACTACCAAATACACGTCAATTATATCGGATCAAATTTTGACATATTTGTTGTAACTTCATTTGTTTTCAAAGCTTTCTTGGTTTGGTATTGCTTCGAATGATTTACATTGCAAATATTTCCTAAAATCGGATATATCTTGCAAGGGGTGTATTTTAGGTATCATGAATTTGATATATTTTTTTTCGTAGTGGAGTCATCTTCGTATTACTCAGGTTTGGAGTCCAGGTCCCCTACCCTTTCGGCTGATTGTTGGTCTCGAGAAGGACCAACGGGTTCATGACTGATGGTATAGCGGCATTAAGTCCTCAGACATCAGTGCTGCCCTTCATGGGATACCCCTACCTGGCTGGGGTGGGATGGATGAGAAAGTTGTTCATCCGTTAACGGGGGACATGAGGGCCTCATTCGGCAGTGTGTCGGGGCCTTCTATATCGGGAGGGGTCGTCTACAGCATAATCTGTGGCTTCCCTAACTAACGTTTTTTCGTAGTATCCAAAAATAATAGAATTGTGTATGGTTTCCATTTGGAAAAATCGTGTTTTTTAGTTTTCTCGATGTTATGTTTCAGGTGGAAATTTCGACCACCCTGTAAATTATTTTCGAAAATTCGATGGACCTATCCATGACTTGATCCTCAAGGTGTGACTCTGTGGAATTTCACATTTTCAACTGATAATGTCTATGAGTTATGATTTTTTCGGAGTGGTGCTGTAACTGTCAAATTTTTTTGAAAAAAATCAATATCTCGAAAAATAATAAATTTTGGTACAAGCATTATTTCAAACAGTGAGCCTAAAATGTGCCGAGAGATTCAGAAATGAAATGAAATACAGGGTGTCCAGTTGAAATAAGGAAGTTACCCTCAACTTTTGGTATAAAAGACCGAGACCCGAAGTTGAAAATATTTCAGTTGAGAAGGCCATTTTGTAAAATCCACTACCACAAAATTTTATGTTTTTATTTTGAATCCTTCTCCATATATTCTTAACGGATGCTCGTCGTGAAACACCTTTTATATCTCACCAACAATTCGTTTCATTCAAATTCAAAGGTACGAAGTGCTCAATGAAAGACCATATATATCTTGCCTCGTTCAAAAGTTGAGAGGGGACCTCTATTCACGTGTGTATTCGATTGATGATGAATTTGGGCGTTTCTCCATTGACTCACTGTATACATTCAAGTGTGTTGTAAACAGAGGAAAAACTGCATGGGAGTTCACTCATTCTGCCATAGTCCCGACTTAAAGTATGCATGACACACCTGACACCAAATTACGAACCCGATATTTCCCGACGACTCAGCGTAAATATCCCATTCACGCGGATGTGACCTCGATCTCGATTATTCATCGAGCATGCATTATGCATAAACGAAACAAAAGAAGCCACACGCCACAGATACGGCGAAGGAGGAGTCCCTCATTATACCTCCACCAAAACACACAACGGCACGCATATACACGTTCACCTAGCGAGGCATAATGCAATTTTTGCATTTGACAAGCAACCCGATTCGGTATCAACACACGTGATTGATGTGTCCCTTTAGCTTTGGCTGATATGGCAGTACATCAAGTGATAATGATATCGGTGCTAAGCATATCGAGTAACACGCTTGATGTTGTTATTTTGCATTCTGACAGTCCTGAACTTTTGAGCGAATCAATACGGGCTTGTTAAATGGGACGGATGTGATAGCGTCGACGATGTATTGTTATAAATAGATATCGTGGGTTGGAGGGCTAGTTTTGGTTTAGCTGTGATGTAATAACCGTATGAGAACTAAATAAAACAATAGGCATTTATTATACAGGGCGGACAATGATAGCCTCCTAACTATTGAACGCAACAAGAATATTTATTTATTTATTTTATTTATTTATTCATACACTGTTCTACAGGTTACACCCAACTACAGAACAGGGATATAAGTCAAATCGCAATACAATTACAATAAGTTACAAGATGAAAACAATACATATAGACTCGGCTGAAGTGAAAAGACCTAATCTCAGAGATGAAAAAATGTCGAGCTGACAATTTGCCGAATTACATTTGACACACATGTTATGTCTTGCAAGAAAATATAAACAAAAATGCAACGGGCTTTGATGAAATTTCAGTAAAAATTATAAATAACCTTTCCGATTCCGCTTTGAATATACTAGTGATGGATATAAATAAATCCTTTTTCTTTGGAAATTTCCCTCCTTGTCTAAAAACAGCTCCTGTAATTCCTATTTTCAAAGGTGCGGTAACGCAGAAAATCCAAATAACTTCAGACCCTTCTCCATGCTCTCGACACTCTCAAAAATCATAGAAAAAATGGTGAAAAAAGGGTATTAGTCTATTTTCATAAATACAATATGTTAACCAACTGTCAATTTGGCTTTCAGAAGATAAAAGGCACAATCTTTTCCTTTATTGAACATGTCTAAACACATCTCAACAATGTTGAGGTCGTAGCTGCAGTATTCTGCGATTTCTCCAAAGATTTGATTGTGTAAATCATGAATTTCTTTTGCAAAATTTGAACGACCATGGCTTTAGAGGAGTGTGTAATGACTGGTTTAGGTCTTACTTAAGTGATAGAAAACAGTTGGTAAGATCAAACAAAAAACTATCACACACTCAATACATCTTATGGGGCGTTCCACCAGGGTCAGTACTGGGCCCGATTCTTTTCCATATTTATGTAAATGACCTCGTTACTCTCTCTATTCAACAAATGTTTACGATCTTTGCGGATGACACCACGCTTCTTTGGCATGGAAAAATACTTCTAATATGAAAGAAACTATCTCTAGTGATTTAGAAGTTGTGAAAAAATGGTGAGACGCTTACTACTTGTGCTTTGATATTAAAAAAAACAAACCTACCCAACTTCAGCTGTAATATTAACAATTTATACTTGCAATGAACAAATTCTTGAGAATAAAAACCAATATAAATTCCTGGGAATCTTCATGGATAACAAATTAAAATGTGATCAATATATTTCAGCTCTGAATAAAAAATTGGCATCAGGATGTTATGCAGTTCGAATAGTTTCCAATGAACTGAGTTCATCCACAACAAAAATGGTATGTCATTCCCTGATTGAGTCCCACCTGAGATATGGTGTTGCCTTCTGGGGATTTTGCAGTCAACAACTTTTTCATTCAGTGTTTACTTTGCAAAAGCGAGCGGTTAGATAATTATGCAAGGTGGGAGTGCGTGAGTCATGCAGACCATTATTTTTGAGAGAAAAAAATTCTCACTGTTACTTATATTTTCATACTTGAAACTGTTTGCCTGATTCATGAAAAAACATAATATGCTTGGAACTCCGGAACATACAAATTACTTAACCCGGCAAGTAACTGAAAATAAAATACATCTTCCTGTTCCAAAAACAAGCCAGACGAAGTATTCTTCAATTTATGAAAGTGAAAAGCTGTATAATCACATACCTTACGGAATTGGGAAGGAAAAAAGCTATGACATGTTCAGAAATCTTGTTAAAGATGCCCTTGCAACTGAAGCTTACTACAGTCTTGATGAATATTACAATGGAATTTTGCTGTAATTCAATATAGGTGTTTTTTGTTGCTTATATTGACACCTATAGTTTAAATTATATTTTTTACTGGGATATATCTTATTTTATTGCCATGACATGTGAACTTCTGTTCAAATTGTGCATATTTTTTTGTTACATTTTTTGAAAACGACTTTTTTTAATACAAACTATTTTGTTTACAAACTTTGTTAAATTTTATTTTCTATTGTTATATTTTATCTATTAGATATGTGAACTTAGTTTTCATATATCATGTGTTTCTGGGTATTTGTGTCTTTGAATTGTTCCTTTTCTTTTATTCTTTGAAGTGCTATACTCGTATATACCAGATTTTCAACAAGCTTTGTGAATAAGATTGTATTTTCTTGGACAATCAAGTATATGTCTATCTATGCAGAGGTGAAAGTTTCAGAATATTTGTACATGCTGTTGGCAGAAAAAAAGGATTAACCACTCTAGAGGTTGGTCTAGGTACGATGAAATTCAGTTTTTGCAGAATATGTGGGTCAATAATTGAATTATTATTCAGTTTAAAAAGGAAAATTGTGGAGCGACAATCACGATGGTAACTCAAGCTATTCATAGCATGTCTAGCTAACAATGCATCATGGGGAAATCCAATTGGTGGATAGATATTGTCTGATCTATGGAAGAGAAGTTTTAGGAAACGACGTTGTACTGTTTCAACTTTCTCTGTATAAAACTGATGAAATGGATTCCAGATTATGGATGCATGTTCTAATTTTGTTCTAGCGAAGGCATAGTATGAGGTTTTCGCAATAGATCAGCAAAATCTCTGGAGATTCGTGCAATAGATCCATACGTTCTGTTTGCAGCAGACAGAATGACTTCAATGTGTGGTACGGAGGACAGTTTTGTGTCGAAGGTAACACCTACATCGGTGAATGTGAGAGGCCGTTGAAGTGGAATATCGTTTATCAAATATTGATATGAAAATAACTCACAGTTCAGCACACAGAATAATTCCTTCACTTACTGTACTAACACGATGTAGACTACACGAGTTTCTCGATGTTAATGAGCCCTCGCCTCTCTCCACCTGTTGATCTACTGCGTATCCAATATTCGAAGGCACATTTTGAGAACAGTGATATAGCAACATATCAATGTCGATATCATCAGCTTAGACGACTAAGGATTCGATACTTGAAAGGAATCCTATATACCTGTTCCTCAATGACTGTTTCAAAAAAAACTGGTATACCGTCCTTCCTTGTATTTTGTGAGCCATGAACCATTAAAGTGTTAGTGTTAGTATTTTTAGGAGGAAGGAGAAAATGTGATTGATTTTTGATGCATATTTGAATTCCTGAGAGTTCGTTTTTTGAAATGTTTTCTTACTGATATGTCTTCTTATAATTCATTCAATCAAATATTCAACTCCCAATACATATTTATTTGTTTATTTGTAATACAATACTCTACAGGACATAGCCCAATTACAGAGCAGGAAATAACAGAGTAGGTATAATAAATACATCACAAACAAGTGACTGTAAAGTCTACAGACACTACAAACAATACAAACAAGTGACTATAAAGACTACACATTTCATATTTATTAGAGGTGACAAAACAATTATTTTAGGAAGTGGGATTTTATATTCGACAATTTGTAACTGAATATATTTAAATTACCGCTAACAGAATTTGTCACTTTACACATGGTATGGATCGGTTAATTCTCCAGAACATTTGTGCGAGATGTTTTTACATAGAAAGTATTCGGGTGTCTGGAACAGATTCTAGGAATGCAAATATTTAACTTTTCCAGTAATTTTGGGCAGTCAACTATGCTTTTGATAATTTTATAGGTTAGTGCAACACTATAATATTCACGCCTTTTTTCGAGACTGCAAAAGTTATGCTTTTGTAGCAATTCAGAGTGAGTTGTTCCTATTGGAGCATAAATGCCATCGGTTTTTAGGCTTAGCAGTTTCAAAAATCGTCTTTGAATTACTTCTATTCTATCAATGTGATATTGATAAAAGGGGCTCCACACAATTGACATGTATTTTAACTTTGATCTTATGAAAGCATACAATAAAGATTTTAAGGTCGAAGCTTCTTTAAAGTCACTACTGTTACGTACAATTAATCCGTACAAACGACAGGAGGAGGTTACAACATTATCGATATGCCTATAAAATGATAGTGCAGTGTCAAATGTGACGCCAAGTTCAGTTAATGTTTCTGGTCTCACCAGGGAAACGTTTTCTATTGAATAATCAAAGATCAAGATATTCGTTTTCAAACTGTAGGACATGACCTTACATTTATCCGGGTTCAGCGACAAGTTATTTCGATAACACCATTCTATAACCCGTCCTACGTTTGCTGAGAGGTTCACACAATCATCTATGTTCTCAACGAGGCAGTATAGTTTTAGATCATCGGCATACGAAAGGAAATACACATCTATAACATCTGCAATATCATTAATGAATATATTGAGGAGCAACGGTCCCGGATTTGAACCTTGTGTAACACCGGAAGAAGCACTATATTCGGTAGATTTGAAACCATTGAGCTGAACATATTGTTTTGGATCCCGTAGATAGGACTGAAAGAGTACGATTAAGGATGGAGTAATCCAAAAGCTACTAGTTTGTTTAGTAGAATGCCATGGTCAAGCCTGTCGAAGGCCTTGGAAAAGTCTGTGTAAATAACATCAGTTTGGGCACTATTGTCAATAGATTCAGCAATATGTTGGGTTACAGTCAGAAGATTGGTGACCGTTGAACGATTTTTCATAAAACCGTGTTGGTTTATACTTATATTGCAACATATGCCTCATGTACATAACGCGGTATTCCAAAAGAGTATCAATTCGTGGTCAGTTTTTCACAATTCTCATCATTCAACTTCTAGAAAAAATTGATCCAAAGGGTAATAGAATTTGCCGAACGAACTAAGTTCCAGAGTTTTTCCTGAATAATTCACCAGAGGAATCAGACACTGCAGGAGATAATCCCCGCGTTTTCCTGCATCGGAATTCGAAGTAGCCACTCGAGGAAATTCGCCCGAGTTTCCACCGCCGCAGATAAAACGGAACAAATTCTTCTTGTCCTATACGTCGCATCCCGCTAGGATATGATGTGATAACGATGTAGATGTTCCATTGTCTGATTTTTATTCGTACGTAAGAAGAGAATTCGTAGACAATGGCGCAATGTAGCCGGGAGTTTCCATGCACTTTTCATTCCAGAGTCCCAGGATGACGACGTTTCCCGAATACGTTCTTGGGAAATGCCGGGCGGCCATTAGAAGATAATAGAAAGAATTTCCTGAGTCTTTGTTGGTTTCCTCTGTAAATTCAATTTGTGTGCTCGGTTTTCTTTCGATTTCGCACCTCTTTGAGATGCATTGGAGTTTACTAATCATATCGGCATGGGATTTGAAGCAATATAGGTCAAAGCCTCTTTATTGTTTACATTATTTCTTTCGGAACCATTTCAAATGACAGAAGGTTCCGCAAAGTTCAATTTTGGGTCCTTTTTTTGATACTCATAACTCTCAGTACAAACAAATTCTCAAGCTTTTATATTGCATACATCATCAACTATACTTACTCTGTACTTAACAAAGTTCATCTTTATAAACGCAGTTCTCCGGATGAAAGAGTTCTGAACAATGGAGTTCGAGGAGTACGGAGTTGAACCATTAAGATTGCAACCTCCTGCTGCCAGGGAAGATGTGCCTCCGTAGCCGATGTTCTGGAATCCAAATGGAATCAATACAGCAAAGCAATACATTGGATTCTTGTTTTTTACCAAGTTGTTGATGTACAGTAAAAATGGGGTTCTACAAAAGTGGTATTGGAGTTTTAGAGCGCTGGAATGATTGTGTGACTAGAACAGATTGAAACACGTGTCGAAGTGTTAAAATCAACGGTTCAGTTTTGGGATAGCATTCCAAGAGAATACATTCCTGATAGTTCTCACCATTCTTCATAATGAAAACTGTTCATGGACTTATGATGTTTCCCTCAAGCAAAGAAAGATGTTGGGCAACCCAATGAGTAGGATGACAGAAGGAATAGTATGGATTTTACGAAATGCGCTGTGAGGATTGCGACAAAATGTATGTTGGTCAAATTCAGTGAACGATAATAATTCGTTTCAAAGAACATGTTTCTCATGTTCGGTTACGTAGACAAGATGAGTCTAGTGTAGTTCAATACAGGCACTTTTCAGGTACATGTACATATCCGTTACATTTATTTCGGCGGAATTGTACCCTGAATTGTGAATTCACTGAAATGAATCGTACATTTATTATAATTCCACACGAACTTTCTCACCTACGAGAAATTATCTTTCTTTGTCGCCGGACACCGCCAAAAACTGAAATTTGATCCATCCAATTCCGATCACGATTTCGTCAATAGAATTCCCCGAATGGAATCCTCGGCTCGCAATAGATTTCCCGGCGAAATATTAAAAATATATCGCAGGACGTGTCACGCCGGCTTATATTCCATACACAGTAATCCCATTCATTCTGTAAGGAAGTCGCTATCCTCCACGCCCGGTCATTGTATTTTTCTTCTCCGCGATACGTCTTCTCTGCTTAGCCCTTGTCACCGCCTAACCTAATAAATTTACACGCTGAATGATATTCTGCAGCTCTCGCCGTGTAAGCCTTCGGATCCACGATGAAAATTCACAAGGATTTGTGCTGTTTCATTGGCTTGCTACGCGACCGGTCTTTTCATTATTAATCGGAAAAGGGGACCCTGATGGAAATATGTTGAATTAGGGGACTTCATCAATATCGGGCTTGTCTGCGGATGAAGGATCCATTCCCGTGTGTTTTCTTTGGGGGGATTTAGTGACTCGATAACCTAGTAACGATCTCAGTAACTTTGACATCAGTTGGAGGAGCAAATTTACGAAGCAAACTGATAATTTCTCATCATACTCTGGGAATTGAGTTGTAAGTCTGATGACAACTCTGCTTCGACAGATAGTGCAATTTGCTCAGGTAGGACGCTGAATAAGGGAGCCCAATCTAATGCCTTTATGTGAGCCTCACCCAAAGATGGATATTTTAATCGGTTACTACCAACATAACTTCTGGGATACCAGGTGACCACTCACAGTATATAGGAAAGAGTTCCATGGATGTGAATGAATTTTTTCCACTTATGCTCGTGGGAACTGAATAGACTACACGTATGAACAGAAGGAGGAGGATGTTGGTGCGACCCATCTCAGATGCAGTGATGGTACACGCCAACCAACGACACATTCGAGGTGTCTGGTCCGATTAAGAAAGGCTGAAAATGAGCCCAACAGAATCGACCATAATAGCATTTACCAAGAGGACCGAAACAGAGGACCTTTGAAACTTCGAGATGAAAAAGTATTCCCAGTAGAAATAACCGTCCTCTTTGCTCACTCTTTATCATCAATTCATTTTCAGTGCGATGGTGTTTTTACGAATGAACGGATGGTACCGTAATAGGCAGTTCATTCAGTCTGGCAGTGGCAAACTTTTTCATGGAAAATTTCAAACAACAGGCCTTGGAGCAAGCGGTCATGAAACTATAGTATTGGTCGCGTTATGTTGATGTGTTAGGAATCACAAGTTGAAAGGTAAGACCTTGTTAATCCTTAGCTCGCACAAGTTTCGACTTCTGAGGGTTGTTGTTCGTAGGGGTGCGACAGATGGTTAACGGAAAAACAGATTTTGAACAGATTTAAACATGTTCATGGTATGGCTCGGTGGTGAAGAGACATCATAGTTAATTCTTTCGAAACAACAGAAGCACCCATTCGGTCACTACGACCGTTACCACATTGCCTTTGATAATATCCACTGCCTAAGAGTCGCGGGAGCCATGAGAACGACCCTAACTGCAACACTTGAGGTCCTTCTCAGACTTCCACAATTGCACAGCTATATATAAAGAGAAGCTCGACTGGTGACAAACAGGCTAAAGCAGCCTGTTTGTCAGCCTGATTTGGAACCAACATCTAGAGAGTGTTAAAAGAAAGCCAGAGGTAGCACTAATGCTAGCCAGACGCACCTACGGAAATACATGGTACTCAAACTAGACGTGGTGTATTGTCTTCACATCATGGTAATTAAAATTATGATGATATATGTATCTATTGTTTGTTGGCCAAATATGAAACAAACGACCGCCATTAACAAACTAGGCAAGGTGTAAAGCCTGTTTGGGCTGCATTGAAGACACTCCTTCACATTTAGTTAGTCAAGAGTGAGCTAATTCAGACTGAAAAACATCTAAGTACGTGGAGAAAGGAACATGATACATTTTTTTGAACCACGCGACATTAAAATATATGTTCGACAAAAACTCCACGAAGAGCAGAGAATAAACTTTCATCTTGAGAACATGCCCGGTAAGAAGACTTGGTATACAGACGGATCGAAAACCGTACATGGAACGGGAGCTGGAATTTACTGTGCGTGAAAAAATTTCCATTTCATTTGCCCAGTACACATCAGTCTTCAAATTTTGCAATGCGGAAGATATATCAATTTGAGGCCTCAATGTAATGAGTGGATCAATATCTTCAAAAACAGCCAGCTTGCACTTGAAGTGCTGAATCCAACTAGCGGTCAGGAATAGATTGACTTTGAACTGAGCATCCCAGGCAACGAAAAATCTGATGAATGTGCCACAGACGGATTGTCAACGAAATTGATAGGCTCAAAACCATCTGTGAGGGTACCTGAGTCTTTGATATGGAAACTGGGTTTTGAAACTGGGTCTATGTTGTTTCAACAGAGCAGGGATCGGCTCAGAACAGTTACAGGGCTACTCACTAGATATTGTTCATTTAGAGGACACCTGAACAAGATAGGACAGTAGCACAAATTTCTCAACTGCAGGCATTGCAGTAAAGGGACAGGCTTCTCGTCATATTACATGCGATTGTGAGACATTGGATCGCAGTAGGCAAACAATTCATGGCCATACTTAAATGGTGTTCAGGAGGATATAATACATATCCAGCAAGGGATCTGTACAAACAAAACAGAGCACAAGATTTTTGAAATATATGGGAGTAAAACGCAATGATTCCATGAGGCTGCTGCGCTTCCTGGAGAAACTTGGGAGAAACGGATGGCTCCCAAGTAGTGACAAAGGTGTTTGGTAGCCCTTACAAAGGTTATGGAAGAGTTTGATACCACACCAGAACTCTCTCTGGCTGGAGGAGAGATTGTGAAATGAGAGAAATCAATTCATAACAAAACCTCAGAGATCCCAAGATCATATGGAATTGTTCTATATGAACTAAACGTACTGTCGTTGAGTGAATTCTGTACCAGGGATACAACTTCTGTAGCAGGAAGTTGACAGTGGTCAAATTGAAAGTGATCAGTGAATGACCTGCAGAAATCGTTATTGAACCACAAACCAGCAAAGTAGTCCGGAACTCCTATCAACCTTAAGTGTGGCAGAGCCAGTAAGGTCTTGCTGAGCAGACATATCACAGCTATGTATCATGCTATATTCTTGGAAATTTTTGGTGATTCTATGTATCATCTTATAAGTTGTCGTTCGTAGAGGCCGATAACGGAAACACAGATTTTTTTTCATATTTCTGAATGGATTTCTTTTGGACAGTGAATCAATTTTTAACAAGAGGTGTTCCTTGATGGAAATACTGGATACATATCATCGGACTATGCACTGCCTCATCCTAGTTCAGTATAAAAATAATAATTTTATAAGAGGAAACGTATGCAGCAGGCTTCAGAAGTTATGACAATATGGACCGAGGAAGCATAGTAGAATTTACCAAGAGACCTAGAGGACTAAGACAGATAGTCTGAAATCTCTACGACTTCGAAAAACTACTGTCGTGAGAGGTTAAATAACTGATAGTGAGACTAGAACCCAGAAAAACTTCGAATCAACAATCAGGTGGAGGTATCGTTGACGCTGACCAAAGCATATATGAAGAGGTATCTGGCTGAAACTGGACATCAACTTGATAGACCTTTATGAAGAAGCTAACTCAGAAGAGAATTGATTACCTATTAAGAAAAGCAAGGATCGGTTTGGAATAATTACAAAATAGGGCAATTTGAGGGAGACCTTAGCTCAGCGGTCAGATGACCTCCTCCAGAACGAACAGTGCAAACTATAACATGCTTATCAGTTTCCTGAATATAAAAAATATCGAGAAGAGCTTGGAGGTAACAAACTAACAATATTGTTTCCATTTTGAATCAGTTATGATATTATGGTCTAGAAATTCACTTGACATTGGTTGATTTATTGCACGATTGATCCTGAAGAAAATATCATGCCTGAACTTTTTAGGAAACTCCATTTTACCCTCAGCCTTTCGGGAAAGTGATCCATAACTATCTTTCCGATTAAGGGAGGTGGATCATCTCGTTTGAAAACATTCAATTATCAACCTTCGTAGGTGAGCCACCAAGTATTCCTCAACTCAACTTGGTCAGTGTAATATGGTAGTTTGCAACGGTCTATCAAATACTATCAAACTTCATTGTTGGGCTCAACGTTATTCAACTGAAGACAAAATATTTTTCAGAAAATCCGGTGCTTTTGCTAGTTCTAAATACATTTATATAAAATCAAGAATGGTTAATGCAGCCAAGCTGCTGGAATATAATTCCATGAAAATAAAAAGAGCAATGGATGAGTGATATTTTGATCATTCCCAATTCAATTTCAATTCATGAGCCACTAGTGGAAAGTGTTTCAGCTTGTTTAGCATCATCAGTACCGGGTATGAAAACTTGGCAAGCTAACTTGGATGTCACACTAATAGGTGTGACATTTTTATCAAGTACTCTTGTTGGCTCTTTACAGTTTGNTTTTTTTTTTTTTTTTTTTTTTTTTTTTTTTTTTTAATCTAACTTGATATCTTTAATATGCCAATTACCTAAAAAAGCACCCGATACAAAATCAGTCAGTGAATATACATTAGGAGAAACTTTCCGGGCTACCTTGCACTTTATAAACTTAGGCGCTAATTTTGACGCAAAATAAGCCGCCTTATCGGACAATTGATAGTTTTTCTTCCAAACTATTTGACCAATTTCCAAATTGAGTGGTCGTCTCCTGAAATTATAACGATTCGCACTCTTTTCGTAGGCACTAGTTAACCGGGACTTGACTAAATCATTAATTTCCCTTAAACCTTTGACATGGTCAGCTAAACATTGCCTATCTGCAAATTCAAATTCGGTATTTTCGATATTTGGACCCAATTTATTATGAACTTTTCCCGAAAGATATAACTCACGTCCAAAATTTAAGTAAGCAGGACTATATTTCGTGACTTCGTGCACTGCGGTTCGTAAAGCAAATCCGAATTTGTGAAGATCTTCATCCCAAGTGCGATGATTATCCTTTATAAATGACCTGATCATGGTTTTCACAACACGGTTAACTCTTTCAGTTGGATTTGCTTGCGGATGGTAATGAGCATTGAACTGTATGTGAGAGTCGTAAGAGGAAACTAGCTTTTTAAAATGATTACTTACGTATTGGCGACCGTTATCGCAAATTATTCGCTCAGGTACACCATATATCATGAAAATATCTTTTTCCATATGATTTACTATGGCTTGACTAGTAGCGGACTTGATAGGAAAAAGTAAAACATATTTGGTAAATAAATCTGCCACAACAAAAATGAAACGATTTTTCTTCTTACTGAGTGGAAGTGGACCTATAAGATCAGAGCAGATTACTTCCCATGGACGAGATACTACTCGGGCACTCATTTGACCAAATGGTAGTTTTTGCTCAGGCTTCTGAGACTTGCAGACTTGACAATTCTTTATATATTTTGCTATATCAACGTTCAGTTTAGGCCAGTAATATAATGATGCAACTCGATTTTTTGTTTTGAAATACCCTAGGTGTCCTGAAGTTGGAGCATCATGACATTCCATGAAAACTTTCTTCCGAAGAGATTTGGGTACCAGTAATTTCCAATCATGGTCAGGATCAGAAGATGAAGTCGACTTCACCAGCTTGTAAAGTTTTCCCTCCCGTTCACACCACTTAACATATTTTTCTGGCACGGAACGGATTTTGTATAGAAGTTTTTCATACCATGGATCATAATCATCTTGAGTAACGTCAATATACGCTACCGCTCTTGATAAGGCATCGGGTACCACGTTCAATTTACCCTTACGATGAATTATTTCAAAATCAAAATTCTGTAATTGGAGAGACCACCTATCTAAGCGACCTGAGGGATTTTGAAGTTTATGAAGCCATAGAAGTGAAAAGTGATCCGTAATGACCTTGAATTTAACTCCTTCAACGTAACAACGGTGCTTCTGAATTCCCCATAAGACTGCTAAACATTCCAGTTCCGTGGTTGAAAATTTGGATTCCTGAGAAGTCAAGGCTCTGCTGGCATAAGCAATCACGTGTTCACCGTCCTCCAAATTCTGTGTCAACACGCAACCTATTCCCACCTGTGAAGCGTCACACTGCAAAATGAATTCCTTCGAAAAATCCGGACAACTGAGTATGGGCGTAGAAATCAGCAACTCCTTAATTCTCAAGAAAGCAGAATCGGCTTCCTCAGACCAGACAAATTTTTGGTGTTTGCGAGTTAGTTGACTGATGGGCGAAACTAGAGAAGCGAAATTTGGAATAAACCGCCTGTACCAACTGACCATTCCAATAAAACGACGAACCTCTTTGACTGTCTTCGGAGTTGGATAGTTCAGCATCGACTCAACTTTCTGCGGATCTGTTCGGAGACCATGTTCGTCGACAAGATATCCCAAAAATCTCAACTGACTCTTCACAAACTCACATTTGTTTCTGTTAACTGTCAACCCCGCTTGTAAAAGTTTATCAAAAACTTTTCGTAAAACTTCAAGATGTGAAGAGAAATCCTTGGTAGCTACAATGATATCATCCATATAAACAAAAACTGAGTTTTCCAATTCGGCCCCAAAAATAGTATCTACAAAACGTTGCATAGTTGCAGGAGCATTATGAAGCCCGAAAGGCATTCTATTGAAATGAAATAAACCCTTTCCTGGAACTGTGAACGCGGTTTTTTCTTTACTGGAAGGATCCAACAAAATTTGATGATATGCACTGTTCAGATCAATTGAACTCAAAACCCTAGCATCTCGTAATTTATCGAGTATACTATTGATGTACGGAAGTGGATAAGCATCTTTTTTTGATACCTGATTGACCTTCCTGAAATCTATACAAAAACGATATTCATTGTTCGGTTTTTTCACCATCACCACTGGACTGGACCAAGCAGACTTTGAAGGCTCAATAACCCCAAGCTGTAACAATTTATCAACCTCCTTATTTATCAATTCCTGAATATACGGAGAAACTGGATAATATCGCTGCTTTATAGGTAGAGCATCCCCTGTATCGATCACATGACAAACTCCCTTGGCACAACCTAAATCGCTTTTCATTTTACTGAAAAAATCGGTAACTAGCTCATTTAACTTAGACCTGTCCTCCACTCCAACCAGACATAAACCTAACAGATTTCCATTATCCCCAAATTCCCACGAATTATTTGAAAAAGAACCGACAATGTCCATCTGTTTACAAAAATCTATTCCTAAAATGATATCAACCTCAATATCTTCTACGACTAAAGCTCTAATAATTCTTACTTTACCTTCTAAGTCTATTGGAAGTAGGATAGACCCCAAAACTTTACATTCGTCTCCATTCGCAACCCTGACTTTAAAATTATTTTTTTCTAACCTAACAAGATTGCCTAACTTCAATAATTTAGGCCAGCCTTTATTACCTATAATCGTTTGCGCTGCCCCTGTATCTAAAAGTCCATAAAAATTGATTCCATGGATCTTCACATTAATATATGGACGGGGATCATCTTTAGATGTACAAAATATTGCATCTATTTTACTTTTCCGATATTGAACACTTATAAAATTTAACCATGCCCCCCAAGAATCGTTTTCCGGTTTATTCAATGAGGAGGTCCTAGAAGACCGGATACTTAATGACCTCCTGAGCCGTTTCCCCGAGGATTACAAGTACATTGAAACTTAGTTACATTCGGTTTTCCGCAGCGAAAGCAAAATTTTCGCGAACGAGATTTTGAACATTTAGAAAAACTATGTCCTACCTCTTTGCAATTCCAACACGTCAAGTTGGCAACATTAGTACTGGAAATATTATTTATTGAAAGCAATGGTCTTGAACTAGGACCGGCCAAATCGGTTTCAAGGACACATAACCTTCGATTGGGTACAGGACGACTTTCGGCTAAGTGTTTAGTTTTCTCTAATTTTTTACATTCTTGTAATAAAGAATCAACCGAATTGATATCGTGTAGACGTGAACCTAAACCGTGAATATAATAAAAATCTATATTTTGACGCAAAATTTCCAATTTTTCCGATTCAGTTGGAGAATGTGGCAGTCTCTTGAATAAATTCATCATTCGAGCAAAATAAGTACCAACCCCTTCGATAGCTCCCTGTACACTAGTACGAATCTCCTCTTTGAGATCTCTTTCGAATGTAAATGGCAAAAATTCTTCTTTCAAAAGTTTAACAAAATCAGACCAAGAATTAACATTATCTTTCACTAAACGATACCAAATTAATGCATCCCCAAAGAGTAAATCTGTAATAGAGTATTTCAGTTCCTCCTCCGACACTCCTCGTGATATCTTGTATTCTTCCACCCTCTCAAGAAAAGCATTCACTCCCAAACCTAATTTATCTTTTGAATTTCCACTAAACTGAATCCCCCATTTGTGTACCGGAACATATGCTCTGTGAGTAGTTTGATTATTACTTAAACTAGTGGATGAAGATGGCGTAATCACTAAGTTATTATCATTATTCTGTCTACTAGTACTATCACCCTGAGGTTTGCTAATAAAAATTTTATCATCTAATTTTGTTTCCAACTCATTTAATTGTTCGAACAAATTAGTAATAGAACTTCTAATTGTATCATTGGTTCCTCCTACATTAGTTAATCTCGTTAACCTGCCGTACAAGTGAAGTAACTTAGTATTGACATATTTCTGTTCTGTGCTCCCAACTGAAATATTTTTTTCCTCAAAATATTCCAATAAATTGACAACCTTTCTATTACAACAATCTACTTCAGAAACAGGATCTAAAGTCAAATTCTCATCAGTGACCAAGTCTCCCCAAGTTTCATTGTTCAGGTTCTCTTTTAGTTTTTTCCTCATAACCTCAACCGTGAGAGCCTGAGTATTCACCAAACCCCTAACCTTGAGTTCGTAAATCAACTCATCCCTAGCCAAACGATAAGGATCCATTATGTGAACTAAATATTGAACAAAATGACTATAACTATAACCGTAAAACAATATAAAATGTGAGTGTCCTTAAATTTTACTAAATATTATTACTATTATCCCGATTCTCGATAAATAAAAATGCTTTGTGGACAAAAACAAGCTGAAGGCTGATAGAAACTCGGAAAAAAATTGAAAATGTGCCAAGTTTTTTTTTTCCCAACCTACAAAATACAGTCGATATATCATATACAGTTTCGAAAAAAAAATAAAAAATGATTTCAAATACAATTCATGAAATATTCCAAAAATTCAACTAACATAAAATTCACTAGAAATTAATTCAATACAGAACTCAAAAATCGGGCCCCCAAAGTTGAGCGCCAATAAAACTGTTACGTGATTTTTGGCTTTTCTTAGTAAGCGATAAAACAGTTTAGGTGTATGCACCGACTAATATCTCAGTGGAGTCGGGTGTGGGTCTTATTACAATTTGCAGGTCACTGGAAAACATAATGTATTTATAGACACAAAAATTGTTCCCACTCATTATTTGAAGAAAGTTTATTCCAAATTGTTCATCCGATATTCTGTTCCTTTGTGTAACTGAGAAATTAGGAGTTTTAAAGTGCCAATAGAAAAAGTAAATAAAAATAGCAAACTGGACCACTGCTTAGCGGTTGGGAATATTTCCAGTGGCAGAAGGTGTTGCATTGTATCAGATGCGATATACAATGTGTTCCATATATCACAGTGACTATTTTTTTGTTGCAAATTTTGTCGAAAATGATACCACAAGACATCAAAATGTCATTAATAATAATACATTCAGTATTTAATATTACATAATAGGCGAAGCTTAGTTATGCTACTCTTACACTTAATCTAATATGAATTTTGCTTTTAGTTTCTTTTTGGATGTGGATTTCGAGAATTGCATGAGATCCTTAGTAATCGTATTATGAAAAAATACAGCAAGAAAGGAAAATTATTTTCTGAACATGGCTGACGAATGACGAGGGATGTGTAAGTTTTCGATAGTTCGAAGGTTGAAAGGATGGAGCTCTAACCTCTTTGACAATTAATTGAATAGTGAAAGAAATATTTTAGATTTCAGTACTGAATAGGTGATATTTCAGTAGTTATATTCCTTGAGAACGGACATTGATACCCAACCAAGATTGACACGAGCTTGGGAAACATATTCAAATTTACGTATTTCCAAAATGAAGCGAACACAAGAATTTTGCACACGTTGAATTTTGTATTGATTAGCGAAATCCAAGAAGGGACCATAGACAGGGTCTCCATAGTTGATTTTCGAAAGGATAAGCGATTGTGGAAGTAGCTTTTTTGTGCTAAAGGACAAGCTCTGTCTATATGGATAAAGAACTTTGAGAGCGGCATAGGATTTGATCATGAGCTGTTTACATGTGCGTTGAATTTTAAATCTTAATCGAAAGTGACTCCCAAGTTTTTTGCAGAGTCAACCGATTTGAGTATTTGGTCACCTATCTTGAGTTCCATATGATCTTTAGCATATTGTCTTTGGTTTATGTTGCCGAAGAACATGATATGGCATTTGCTAGGATGCAGCTTCAAATTGTGTTTTCTCGACAGAGTTTTTATGACTTCAAGGTCATCATTTATTTGATTTTGGGATACTAAGATGATATTAGGTTCGATACTATGATATAACTGGGTGTTATCCGTAAATGCTTGAACATGACAATGCTCAATTTGAGGAAAAACATCTGCAGTGTATAACAAAAATAGGAGAGGACCAAGAATTGAGCCTTGAGGTACTCCTGATCTAACCCTTTGAAGCGATGAACTACTATCATCAACAAGTACCTTTTGATATCTGTTGTTCAAATAATAACTGAAAAATTTTATGACATCAGCTGAACACCTATAGTATTTGAGCTTGGAAAGGAGTTTGTGGCTAATGGCATCAAATGCCTTAGAAAAATCTAATAATACTAGAACGATGAGTTTTTTTCCATCAATATTGGCTAAAATACTATCACTAACATTAAGTAGAGCAGTAATAGTACTATACCCCTTTCGAAACCCTGCCTGGTAGTGTGGAAGAATGTTTTTGGATATAATAAAGCTGTTAGTTGAGTGTGGATATCTCTTTCAAGAATTTTTGAAACGGCTGATGAAATACTTATTGGGCGTAAATCTGAGAGAGTAAGTGGATTTTTCAATATTGGTAGCGGTTTAACAATGGCTTTTTTCCATACTTTGAGAAAATAAGCTTTTTCCAGGTAGTAATTGATAATATGAGTTAGGTAACAATCAATAAAGGAGCTGCAGTACTCAAGTAATATAGTAATAAGTAATATAGTCGGCTCTACATGCATTGACTACTCAATTTGAATTTCTCGAAGGAAACGTTGTTGACCAACAATTCCATGAGAGGAATCAGTATGATTTAATCAAGAGTCCGAAGTGGTCTTACCTATTGGCGGTGATGACATCCAAGAAAGTTTACCGAATACAGAAACTGACGGGAAACCAAATAAAAATGAAGAATCGAAGAACCAAGAAACAGAGGAATCAGTATGATTTAACTATGAGTCCGAAGTGGTCTTAGCTATTGGTGGTTGCTTGATTGGTGTTGCTCAAAAAACAATAGAGTTTGAGATTGAGAAATGGACATTCAGCGAAAGTGATAACTACCACAAGACTCCAAAACTGTACCAATGAATTTCCATGTTTTAACGGTAATTCTGTTATTTACTATGTGCATCGAAGTCCGTAGGGTTTTTTTTTTGTTGCCCAGCCTTCAATTTTCTTATCATTTTATCGGTTCTAAGGAAATCATCGCTGTAAAACTCTGTTGTGTTCAATGTTTTCGTAATTCCACACCTTCGAAGGGAATAGTTTTGATAATGTAATATGTATAAACACAGTAGAGCGTTTCAAAAGTTTTATCTCAGTTATTACTCATGCATTTGCATCAAAAAATTGAGACATGTCAATAAAAACTAGCACTTTCCAACTAGCATATGCTAGGTCTAGTAAGTATTTGATCAAATTAGTGTGAATAGAGATTTGTAGAAAATACTAGGGCAAGTCTAGTAGAATCCGGAAAAATCCAAGCACTTACTCGCGGGGTAGTACATGCTAGACCAAGTAAATGCTATGTTTTAACGTTCCTGTCACGACACGTTCTCCCCTCCACAAACTTTCAGTCTACTCTACATCGGCGGCCCCTCTCTCACTCTGTTCAACCACGTGCTAGAAGATGTATTCATCATCAGAAGAATCTGACAATGATTTCAATGAAATAGAAAAAATTGATTGCACTCTGTTTGTACGTCTCCTTTCGGATCACATTGTGGTACTTAGCAAATCAAAAACCCCTGCTGTGATGAATGCTAAGGAAGAAGCTTGGGAAAACCTTACGTTCTGACTACCGTGGTGCATTGGGGAAACAAGTTACTGTAGGCCAACTAATAAAAGCATTGAACAATGTGGAGTCTACCGTCAAGGAGAAGACTGACGTAAAAGTGACGGGAAACAGGAAAATAAAACTATAACCGTGGGAAAAACATTCTTGGAGTTGATAGAAGATGATAACCCAGTATTCCATAAAATCCCGGGTAATATTTCACTTGGCACAAGTGCCGGGCCCCTAGTTCGGCAACCAACCAGTGATGACATCCAAGAAACTTTGCCGAATACAGAAACTGACGGGAAACCAAATAAAAATGAAGAATCGAAGAGCCAAGAAACAAAGAAGCTGATGAAAACTAAATCTGATGCCGACCATCACAAAAATAACATCAGAAAAAGTGAAAAAATTTGTCGAATCATGAAGCAGATGAAACTAAAGACCTGTCCACATCGCAGTTGCAAATGATTGTTTTGTTGTAACAATACAAACTGAATAAAATCAAAATGGAGAAGGAAACTATATTGTTGGAAACCATGAAGAAGCAAACCGTTGAAAAGTCTACCCAAACTGATGTAAAATGTTGTGTTGGGATTGTCATAACGAACCACCTCAGGTTGGTCATATTCATTTGGGACGCTATCAAGATCCCCATACTCAAAGTCATCCTTCAGCTGCTTGGCAATGTTATGTAGCACAGCGCAACTGACTACCACTTATGGAATGTTGTTTAATGCAACTCTAACACAGTTTCCCAGGATTAAGAATCTCCTTTTTAACTGGCCAAAACACCTTTCTATTATAACCCTTTCTCTAACATGGATTAGATTGAACTCTCATTCTTGATGCGTTCGTGGAGGTTTGAAGGGTGTAATCAACCACGGCGATAAACCGTATCCTGGATATGACATGACTATTTCTCCACACTCTGCCGTCGTGAACACTGCCGGGCCACTCCGCACTAATACTTGTAAACTGTTCCAATGCATTGCATGTTGCCTGGACATTTATACTAGGATATCCTTTTCTACAAATATACTCATCACTGTGCAGCCCAGGCTGTTGTATCTTAATTTGAGTACAATCAAGGGCACCAATTACAGACAGCAAACGAAAATGTCTCTGCCACAAAACTTCAGCCTCGGTCATATCTTCAGCTGTAGTTGGAAACCGTATCCAATTGTGTGATTGTTCAACTACTCTACTCATCACGTACCTTATAGTCTTGTTAGCAGTAATACGATCTACACCCACATCTTGAGCTACACCAGACTGAAAGCCAAGATCACCCACAAACCTCAGGAATATTTCCA
Organism: Leptinotarsa decemlineata; assembly: GCF_000500325.1. NCBI lineage: Eukaryota > Metazoa > Arthropoda > Insecta > Coleoptera > Chrysomelidae > Leptinotarsa > Leptinotarsa decemlineata. The sequence continues at coordinate 289,439 of NW_019289695.1, forward strand.
TTTGCTGTCTTCTGGAAATACCACCGCCACGAGTATCACTTCCTTCAAGAAACTGTGCTGCAAGGAAATCAACACTCTCACTGTTGAACCTTAACAGTTCTTTACAATTACGTTCGTTTATTCCAGAGCGAACAGGATGAATTTTACGTTGACGAATAGGCCTAAACTCAGCCATGATCAACAACAAACTGTGGACCGAGAAGACAGGTAGTAAGTGTTAGGAAAAAGTCTAGCATGCACCAGACCAGGCTTGAAAATATCGAAGCATATGCTACAGAACAATCTACTTCAAAAGTTTTATTCACGCCATTTTTTAAGCATCTACTACTCGTCGGGGAAAACTCTAGAACTTACTACCCCTAGCACACAAAACGTAGCATTTACTTAAGAAATCCCTAGTATTTGCTTATACTAGTTTTTATTCAAATTACCAATTGTAAACGTAATACAAGTTAATGAATTCCGTCCGACGAAGGCGTTTTTATCTGGTTTTGTTCGACGAAGATTCTACCGGTGAGAAAGATATCGAAGTGTTTGCAAACATGGTAGTCGGTTGGTGACAGATCTGGGGAGTATGGAGGGTGAGGCAGAACTTCGACACTCAATTCGTTTAATTTTCGGACGGTGATTTGTGAAATATGCGGACGGGCGTTGTCGTGAAACAAAATCGGAAGAACAGAACAACAGAGGAACAGACTAAATAAACATAAACATGGCTTCATTATCTCACGATTTTTTGCAGAATTCATCAATTTCTACAACACTTGAATTGAATTGTATCAAGATGGAGTAGTAGAAAGCCAAAAACGTTCTTTCCGAAAAATTCTACAACACATTCCTCTTTAATATGAATATAGGCTTCGGGTATGTAGAAGCTGATATTGATTAAATACGTACGTAAATATTTTCGAATGTTGGAGCTCAAATGGAGCAATTTCTGGAACAAATTGAAATGATTTTCTAATTCCGGTTAGCCCCAATGAAAATCAGCTGCTTGATTTCATAAGATATTGAAGATTCATTGAAAAGCACCATACAAATCTCATTTCTAATATCAAATATGTATTTTTCTGAACGTGGAAAAGGTCTTTCCTGTAGCATTAGTTGATAGCCATAAACCAGGAGTGACGTGGCTAACAGCGAGCGGGTATACGATGATTTCCCGCCACTTGAGAAGCAGCGAGAATAATCCTACCGACTTCGACAGAACTATGGCGAAATTTCTACGACATTTGATAACGATATTTAAAGGCTAGCCACGAGAATATCGACGCAGTCAAGTGGAAGCTACAATGCGATACGCGAAGTGATCTAATAAAGCGATATACATTCAGATAATAGTTAAAGTTTTAGTTGAAGTGTGTCATACCAAGTTTCGTCGAAATAAAAAATTTGACGTTGTTTTTGTCTACACCTAGTTATTTGGTCTAAGTATTCGTTACGCAATTCCACTATTCTTCTGCTTTCCATAACTGCTTGACGTTTGTTTATTTTTTTAAATCTAAATCCTAGTTTCTTTATCAAATTCTGATGAGTTTTGTCACAGCAGCTCACGATACGGCCGAAAGTATTCAATTTCTTTCTTATAATTTCAGTTGTAGGAATCTCATTGCTTTTGTAACAGTCGTATATTGCTTTTTTCAATGATTTTATTAGATGGACATTTAAACCTTTTGGAAATCTCGTATCATATCGCGTCTTGCGTTCATGAGGTTTGTTTTTGACTATTTTACGTACAGTTGAGAAAGGAATTTCGGTCAAATTTGATGTTGCTTGTAATAGTTTCTTCCCCTCGAAACCAAACTTGAGATGTAGATTCTTATATACATTGAAACATACTCTCCGTGTTTCAATATTCAAATGCATCCGAATCATATTCACTGGTATCTCCTTTTCGCATTGTTCACCATCGCTATTCACCGTATCATGACTTTAATTTTATGACTCTTCAGCCAATCATGAAACTCGATTAGTAACAATTATTCAATACGAACCGCCAATTCTTCAGTCCACGTGGACTAGTTGGCAGCGGAATTATTTCTCTGTATTGGTTTTTTTGGCCTTTGAGATGCCGATAGGTTTACCTATTCACAATACAGGTTACTTCGACTATATCACTCTTTGATCTACTTTTTTCGATAGCGGAAAATCGCTAATGGGATGTACTTAGCCCGAGAAATTTTAACATTCACTTCATTTTTTAACAGCCCACTGTTCAGGGAATGGCAATAAATTAACCAGCAGAAATGTAGAACAATCTATTTGGATAGTATTCTTTGTCACTATTAATTTTTTCAATGGTATATCCTTCAGCAAATGTAATCCTACCCGACTGTGCCTGAAATAATCATTTACAGTTCTAAATTTCTTATCGCTTCATTAGCATCTATTTGAAAGTTGCAATGGAAAATTCTTCAAGACAAATTATCAGATGTCTTGTGAAGATACAGCATAAAGAAGTGAACATGGCGAAACTTTGTCGGTGTCGTTGGTTTTTTGTGAGTGTGAGTTTGTTTGGATGGATTTCGGTGGCAAGATTAATCGAAATTCCAAATAAAATACATTTTCCTTATACGAATAATGGGAGTCCTTATGTTGGAGTGAGTTATCATTTCTTATAGAAAATATTTATTTCAAGTGTAGCATTTTTTTTGAGGTTTTATACATTTTCCTTACATACAAAGTCGTCCTTTCTCTCCGAATGTTTTTGAGGATATTTGTAATAAGCGAGACATAACAGCACGTATTCTAGAAGCCGTTGAATGCGATACTTGATAGAGAACAGAACTTTTTTGGTAAATTTTGAAGATATATTATCTCAAACAACGACTCAAAGAATTCAAGAACAATGTAGAGTGAAAAGGACGAGTTTACATATGAAAATTACGTTTTTATAACCGTTTCTCCGTACCGCTATATTTTCGGAACCTGAAATTTTGTATGTGGGTTGGTTTTATCTTGTTAATGTGCAATAGAAAAGGATTTTCAAATATTTCAATTGGGTCTCCCCATTAGGGATGAAAGAGACGCGTTTACATAAGAAAATTACCTTTTCATCACTGTTTCTCTGTATCGCTATATTATCGGAGGCTGAAGTTTTGTATGTAGGTTCGTTTCATATTGTAGATGTGCCATAAGAAAGGATCTTCAGTTATTCCAACTGGAGAGTCAACCGCGGGGTTCTTTTTCCATGCTTTTGAGTTTCCGGTGGGTGAATTTATATTTAGTATTAGCATTGCTGATACTAAATATAGTTTCAAGTATTTGAGTGAGACTTTACATCGAAACGTTTCCGCTAGACACTTAACAAAACAGTATAGTATTTCCAATACCGATTGGAATAGCACAGAGAAGGAATTCCCGCCTCGACATAGGCGTCGGCATATTATTTTTCAGTGGTAGTTTTTCAGTTACTTATTCTTACAATCATAGCAATTGATCACCCCATGAAAAAGTTATCTCAACTGAATTTTTCCACCATGGGTAATCATGAAAAACTTCGAAATTTAAGGTAGTTGATTTCGAGTCGAAAACTCTAAATTACAATGAAAACAAAAATAATCGTACCGAATTTTCGTCAAACATATATTTACAAAATAATAGAGGCCAACAAAATTTCTAGAAAAATCAAAATTCTTCTTCGCTATATTCGGATGAGGTGGAATCATCATCGGGTTGAAGCATAGCCCACTGACTAATAAGACAGTTTTTCTTCCTTATTCAAATTACGGATATGCAGTTGGTTAGTTCCTCGTCCACTAGATGGAGTGACATTTTGTGATGTTCGCTTCAACTTCGGAAGAGGAATGAAATACTTTGGAAAAATTCCGATTTTCAATTCTGGAATATCATTGACTTTAGGTCGATGATGGTCACTATTTTGCACTGACGAGTGGCTAATGAGCCCGAAACCGGTCTGCAAGTGTGTCCGTTCAGTTGTATTGCCAATTACATATGCAGGAAATTTTCTGTGAAGATTCCTGCACTGACGCCTGTTGGATATAATCCAACGTCAATGCTTCGTGGTATTAGCCAGGGGAGTAGTTGTTTTCTGATAGGCGTCAGTCCATTAAACCTACTGTGTAGGTATATAGAGACTGGCCTGAACGTTTAAAGTTCATTTGCTTTAGATTAATTTTTTTTTTATTATTCCAGATGTTCGTTGCCATAGCGTTACCAATAGATTTGAGAGGTCCGGCTGATCTGTTCATATCGATGAATTTCGAAGCCTCATATCCACTTCCCCAAAATCAAACAAGGTTGAATTACCCTCCCATTGTAAATTAGGATTCCATGAGATATTTTGTCAAAAACTCAAATAAAGTATTGACAAAAACGTTCTCACAATTAATAGAGAAGGTTTTCCATACGAATTTATCAATATTTCTTAAATAAAACTTTTCCAAAAATGCACCGTTTCTGAAATACAGAGTTTTGGCATCCAGAAACCAGATTTTTTCCTAGATATTCTAAAATATTGATTATTTCAACATGGAATTATATAGGGCTATTCAAATTTGTTTCTGTACATGAGGATCTCGTAAACGATAAGAAATAGATTGTTGGAGGAATTATGGCAAAGTTGCGTATTTTAGAATAATTTAAAAGGGAATAGTTCACACAATTATAATGAAATATTACCGAAACATCCCGAAATATAAAATTGAATTTAATTTCTCAGTATGAAGTGACCTGCGACGGTACAAAAACTACAACAAATACAGGTCCGTATTCGAACATTCAAAGATGGGGGTGGCCCAAGTCAGATAACACCCTGTATAAAAGATTCATGGACATATTCTGATAGCCCAAATCAAGTACCAGTAGCAGAATGTGGACAGATTTTCGATATATCTGCGAATAAAGAATATGTAGGCAAAAAATTATTTGGGATTTTTTTGTTTTTTCTGTATATCTCCAGAACCAAAAGAGCTATATTTGATTTCTTAACATCATTGAATAGGTCTCTGAAATACCCAACTTTGCCACGATTTAACCGACACTCTATCTCTTATCGTTTACGAGATCCCCATGTACAGAAACGAATTTGAATAGCCCTGTATATTTCATCTCAGTGCATGGAGTAAACACTATTTTTTCAAAAGCAACATCATGACTTCAGTAGCTTCCAGTGACCCCAGTAGGGACAGCTGATTCCATTTATATCCCAATTTATTTCAACAAATTGCGATGACTCTGTCTTTATCTGAAGACAGAGACAGGTTTTGCCTGAAGACAAAGACAGATTCTGTCTGGAAACAGAGACATTTTGTCTGAAAATAGAGACAGATTTCGTCTGAAGACAGAGACAGATTTTGTCTGGAGACAGATATTGATCGACATGTTAAAATGAGTATTCGTACAATTTTTCAGCCTTTGCTGAAGTGACTGGGCTACACTACTCTCTACACTGGTATAAACTTGTTCATAACAATTTTTATTTTTTTTAAATTGTGTAGGGCGAAAATTCCCAGTTGAGTCACTGATACACTGACTTCTGTTTGTTATTGCTCATAATAAACATAATCTATAGTTTCTTCCATACTCATTTAGCCTGGTACCCATGGATCTTTTGGTGGTACCGATATGAACTTCTCCGCAGATGCATGGTATATAATATACCCTCGTAGTTTAAAGTGGATCTCGTTTGTCGTTCGCAGATCTAAGGCTTTGTTGTACATCCCTGATAGGCTTGAACACCATTTTCATTTCATGCTTTCTTAAGGTTTTTCCGATTCCGTATGTAACCCTAGAGATGTACGGTAGAAATGGACGGCAACCGTTTGAGTTTCCTCCCTATTTTGACTTGTGGAAGTCTTCAGGTTCATGGCTCTGTTGATCTCGGTTACACTGTATCCATTAGATTTCGAAGCCACATGAAGGTGCTCCAATTCTTCTCGTAGCTGTTCCGGTTCACATATTCTGTGGACACGTTCCGTCTGGGTGTTCCGTCTGGGTGGATAATTCTCCGCTTTTGACTTGGATGGTGGTTCGGTAGTGCACGCAGATATCTGACTATATGTGTCGGCTTTCTGTACTGTTTGTGTATCAGTCATGTGTCAAGCCTTTCAATGAGTACATCTAGAGAAGCTCCTGTTCAATATCCATGATTAACTTGATGCACGGCAATCGAAGCTTTTTATTTCAAATTAATCATTTGGCTAACATGCGTGGATGACACATTCGTCATTTCTAGACATAGGAGGGACAGACTGAACCTATTTCTGGACCATATAAATGCTCAACACCCTAGCATCAAGATGATAAACCTCTGAAGAAGGCAGTCACTCGTGGTGGCGAAATATTTGGATGCAGTTCCAAACTACGACGGCTTTCTAACCCGAATGAAAATAGTGACATAGAAAGATGGATTTGATCTATTTTCTGAAAATTTTGCTTAGATGGTATTGGACTCAATCCTGAACTAGATATACTCAGAATATGCAGTAAAGAAATGGGTTTTTTCGTAACTATTGTTTTTTGAAAAGGTCATCATTGTTTATTTCAGCTATGGATACCCGGGAAAACCATGTTTACAGAGAGCTGTTTGTGAAGCTGCCGAATATACAACCAAAAACTATGGAATTCTTGGCGATCTAGTTCACATTATTCTGGCGTGAGTAGATTTACAACCTCCCCTTCAACCTTGACCTAATAGGAGTTTTCAATTCAATATATCGCACCAATTGAAAAAGTTAGAAGTTTCTGTGAAATTTCAAATTCGCTATTCCACTATGTAAAGTTCAAAGAGAATTTATTGTTCCAGCCCCTCATCCTCGAAGAACGAGAGTAGTCTTATTGACTACGTAGCATCAGAGGAATATGGAAGAACCAAAAAACATTGCAAGAAGTATAAGAAATCATGTAGTTTCAGTGTTTTAAATTTGGTCAGTGTTGTTAAAAATAAACTTCATATGTATGAATGCTTTTCAATAAACCTAGAGCTACTCTTTTCCCAAAATCACTTCTCAACTGACAATGCTGACCAACAGTTTTCAACAAATCGTGAAATGGACCGTGAAAAATCCACAGGACGGATTTTTTATTCCGCAATGAATTTTTGTAAGGATATCTTTTCATTCAACTTTTATTTGGAAGATGAAACCTTTCAGTACTAGAAGAAGATGAAGAGAGAGATTTTTATGATCACAGAATATGATGAACGATCTATTTTCATCGTTGATTGATTTTTTCCACTGAAATGATATGCTGGTTTTTCGTTACGGTCGAGATAATTCTCGTGACTTTCATTATCGTTCTGAAAAGTCAACATTCATCGCTAAAACAGACATTCTGCAGATATTGGTGGGATTAAATTCATGAAAGAGCTCCAAACTCTAGAGATAATTCCGATATATTACCAGTAAGGATGTATAACTGGAAAAAGACTTTTAACCAGTGCGGACTTCCATTGTCTGATATGATTCATGATGAAATCAAAGATATATTAAACCAAGATGCTTCACGACGTTTCGATTGTTAGTATTTACAATCGTCTTCGGGTGATAACTGTGGAATTCATTTGAGTGATGACTATTTATAGGTCATTCGAGCGCTTTCATATAACTACTCTTCCCTTTCTCCGCTTCACCGGTTTGGCGAAAGAGTTGACTCATTTTTCTGCTTGATTACAAGTTTTCATATGTTGCTCTACGCTAGCTTGGCTGAATTCGTCGTTGGACAAAATATATGCAGCTTCTTTGAACTTCATCTCGAACCAGTGTTTTTTCCTGCGGATGATCTCAGCTTGAGACCAAATGCTGTTTCATTCATGAGTCCAAACAAGCTCTGCTCTAAACATGTTCTTTCGATTTGATGGTTTTCCCTCGCTCTGTGTGTTTTCCTTGTTCATGGAAATGCGGATTCACAAAGGTCTCTTAGTTTCACCGATATAGGATTTGCCGCACTCACAGGTTATCAGGACAATGCAATTCTTAGAATCGCTGTCCGTTTTGTGGACTGTTTTCCAAGAGGCTGCTGAGGATGGTGTTTCCAGACCTGAAGCAGGTTCTGATGCTGTACTTGGACCCAATTCTTGTTATCGTTTCCGACCACCATCACATTTTCTGATGATGTCTAGTTCCTTTTCGAGACCTTCCTTCATATTGCAGAGCCCAAAACACGGTCTACTAGAGTCTTGATGATTCCTCTCCTGGTAGATTCGTAGATTCTCCTGGTTGGATTCGTGATTCAGATAGTGTTTTGTATAAGTGGCTTTTCGGTATACAGATGTTTCCCACACAGTGTCGGTCGTCTCCACCAATACGTGTAAGCATGGCATTACGTTGTGGAATCCCTTCTCTATTGTGAAGGTGATGAAATAGTAGAGCATGTTTGTACCAATGAACAGAACATCAAGTGGTCCCAAGCAGAGAGTATCCATAGGGAGAAACACTGGTTCAAGAGGAAGTTCAAAGAAGCTACATATATGTTGTCCAACAACGCATTCAGACAAGCTAGCGTAGAGATGCGCAACATGCGAAGACCTGTGATCAAGCAGAAAAAACGTTCAACTCCCGCTAAACGGTAAAGTGGAGAGAGGAAAGAGGGAAAAGATGAAAGTGCTCGAATTACCTTTATAAAGTCATCTCTTAAATGAATCTGTGGCAGACATTTTTAAATAATTGGTATGTTATACTACACAATTGAAAATTGGCAAAAAGGGATTCCTTTTTGTTCAGATTATCCCGCAAAAAATATAAAATGAATGGTGGAAAATTGATTGCAATATTAATATTATCATTATTATTGCCATCAAAACACTAACACCCCTTCCCGGCTCTGCGAAGCCGTCCAATTATTTCCCGAGTCAAACGTATTGTATTTCGGATAATCCTCTCCCGATCTAGTAAGCCGACTTGTCCACGGAGCTGTGACTTACAAGTTAGCCATTGATATCCGCGAAAGTCAATATAACATCGTATCGACAGACACCGAATTCGGTCGCCAGAACGCTAAGTTCGTTATACTGACTGCGCCGTTACGTTCGCTGCATATTTATTCGATGGTGGGCTTCATAATGTCGCGGGATCCTGGCCGAGAGGAATTGGTTATCGAATGTTACATAGCGGGAATAATTCTCCGGAATAACTCCGGGCAATTCGGCGTGTATTCGATGTCTGGTGTGATGTATGGTGTACTTTTTCTATCACCAAAACTAGGAAAAGTGTTCACAATAATCCAGGCGATTCATTCAAGAATCAAGAAGGAGCTAATTTTCACCATAACTTTGAGCAGAATTCAACCGATGGGATTCGGTAGATGAAATCGTTACAAATAACGTGTTGAAATAATATCCACTCTGAGAACATTAGATTAGGTTAGGTAAGGTCCAAAGTGAGTGGGTCTATTCGACCCTCCACCGCAAACCGCAAGGGTTTATTGTGACTAACACCTATTTACACTCGACCAAATGAACCAACCTTCTTAACGAAGCAGATTAGTTTGTATGGTGAGTGGTCTTTCAGGTCAGATGGTGAGAGTACGGCTCTGCATAACTCTAAAAATCTGATTTGGTCCCCAGCGGGGCAGACATGAAGTATGTGCTATGCTGTTTCATCATTTTCCAAACAGAGGCGACACCCACTCTCTTCCGACAGTCCGAGTCTCTGCATATGCTGATTTAAATGACAGTGACCGATAAGGAGGCCTGTTGGACATCGTAGTTAATCCCTACTGTAATCCAACAACTGTTTGGTATCAAGCTCTGAAGGGTGAATGAACGCCTTGGAGTGAGCCAATCCTGGAAGATTCTGTCAGAAGTTCATAAATCTTCTTGCCATCCAGGTGTTCAATATTTGTATGGCAAAGCCTGAAGTGATGCTAATAACAGGTTCTGGTCCGATGAAGATGCTTGCAACCCTTCCTTTGCAAGGGAGGCAGCAGCTTCATTGCCTTTCAGGCCGGTCTGGCCAGGAATTCAGACCAGAGCCAATCTGTTGAGTCTTCCTGTCGAAGAGAGTCGTTTTTGGCAATTTGCTACCAATTTAGACGTTGCTCGGTAGGAGTCAAGAGCTTTCAAAGCTGCTTCACTGTCCGAAAATATTTTTATTGACTTATGTATGAGGTTGGAGTCTTCCAATCTCTCCGCATACAATTCAATAGCGTAAATTTCCGCTTGAAATGCAGTCGCATAGGTTCTAAAGCAGGTTGATATCTTGGTCCTGGGTCTGCGACTGGAAACACCTGCACCAGAACCGGAAGGTGTTTTTGATCCATCTGTGAACCAACAACTATCTGCTCTCAATATTTCCTTCTCCCGGAGGATCCAGTCCTCTCTACTCGGGAACAGTTGTTGACAGTTGGAGGCATGAAGTCAGAAGTTATTTAAAGGACGATGTGACTTCCAGTGTCAACCAACAGTCGTGCAACAGACTGCATTAAATTGATTTATGCAATTGGCAATGTACACAAGTCTGTATGCAGTCCATCTAGCTTCTCTCCAGAAAGATGTGAAGAGGAGGTAGATCTAGAAGGATATACATGGCCGCTGACGGTATGGCCATGAAGATCCACACATGGAGAACTACTGATAGCCAGACAAGCCTCTGTAAGCCAGAGAGCTTCGCTTGGGCCGTTTTCTGTAAAGCCTTTGACCACCAGGCAATTGGACCATAAGTGATCATTGGTCTAACAATCACATAAATCCAGTGGATTTATTTGGGACCTAAACCCGTAAGTTTTACCACAAATTCTTCGACATGTCCATAGGGACAGTGTGGAAATATTACATGCCATAATGAAAAAATATTTTAACTAGGCAGAGAAGATGCATATTTTCTTCCGCGACTAGCGGTTGATGTGTTATAGTGGAACATTTGAACTTCTACAGAGCATATGAAAATTGTAGATCATCAGGCTGGTTATCTATTTTTTTAGTTATATTCATGGTAATGAGTATAACAAACAAAGATTTGATATCTATAAATTTGAAAAAAATGCAAGGAAAAACTGCAAAATTTACTAGGTATTGTTTTCTCAGTGATTCCGATACTGTGTGGCAGATAAATCCAGGATGAAAAGACATGGGGGTTGGAGATAGTCAACAATTGCTTAAAGTTGTATTGAATAATCTATAATTGCAAAAACAAGTGTTAGTGAAAAATTTGCCTTTTATTCCTGAAAATAAAATACCGTCGTTTGTAGCAGTATTTCACAAATGAATATAAAATTATACTACAATGGGAAATGTTCCTCAATTTGGGTTATTACAGCAAATGTAAGTTTGAACAAAATGAAGTTGAGTTCAATTAATGAGTTTTTCAAATTCACTTCGAAAAGTATTCAAATTGATGTTTCAAATGATGGGTTTTAATTTTTCAAGGGATTTGTTTCTGATTCACATATTGGCAACAGCGCCTATATCAAGTTGAAACAATTCATAGGTACCTGGATATTCTACTCCAGAAAAAGGAAATTTTTTTTATGAATCAACAATTAAGGCAAAATATAAATTATAGTTCAATACCACCTCCACAAGCAGCCACATAAACAACAATTGTTTTGTAATTTATCTATATAGAGGAAGATAGGTTAGGTGCACAAAATGTCATATGTTACAGAATGTCTCGGAACTCGGAACATAAGTAAACAGAAAAGCACGCCTTTGAAATATGTCATCTTTGTTTGTCTCATACAGGTAACAGATTCATTGTCCTTCATTAGCTATAACCGATGTTGCCAAATGGTGAAATAGAAACGAATCCCTTTAAATGTTGAATGCATTATTTCTTTCCTCTTTTTCAAGTATTCAAATAATTTTTTCAAGAAAAAGGTCGAAAAGATAAGTTTAAAATTCGTTGTTTTAGAGCTCTTTTATGGAAACTACTTGATTTTCGTCAGGAGGAACAATCCCCATTGAAAAGAGCAAAAAGGTCACTACTAGTCAGTGGAGTAATGTCGGCAAATTTCAAGCAGATTGATGTAAATATCCACAACTCTCATTAATATAATTTCACTTACTTACTTTTTTGTTATGTTTTGCATTTCGATCCAATCATTTCATCGTTTTTCTATGAAGAAATGTGTACGCGATAGGTCCAAATAGAGTTTTTTTGTACTCGTAGGCTCATGTCTACTCTTGTATTCTTACGTGAATCATTATTTTTGTGGGATATTGCCAATATTCACATACAACGAGCAACATGTATACTCATAATTGACGTTCTGCACGTATCCTCGTGAATTATATTCGTAAATTTATCAAAACCAATAAAGATGAAACTACGGTGTCGGATAGATCAGTAGTATATAAGCTGGCTTGTGGCTCTTGCTCGAAACTGTATATTGGCCAAAAAGGAAGGACATTTTACCGATTAAGTAAAGACCATAGAAGTAGTTTTGTAAATAGAAAGACCAATTACACATTTACAAACCACCTTTTAGCAGAAGGACATGAATTCGCCGTGTTACATTTAGAAGAGAAGAGTTTTAAACTCATTCTTCTAGGATGTTCAGAAATCAATAGATTCAAAATCCATTAGATATGAATAACTCCTCGTTACTGAATATTTTTTCAAATATGGAAACTGGTACATAAACTCAGGTAATATAATTCATTACAAAGTCAGGTACACATGAAACTTCAAATAACTCAGTTACACTCAGGTACATGGAATGTAAGTACTTCAAATTAAGGTGTATGAAGCATTGGATATATAGAATAAGTTAGTGAAGTCACGCCTGAAGAAGCCATTGTATGGCGAAACACGTGTTGTGTTTTTGTAAAACTATTTATGTATTTATTCACACTAGCTCAGTTATTTATATCTTTTCAGCTTGAAAAATTATAAATCCAAAGTTCAGACCCTACCCGGTACGTTGATAAATTGATGATTTCTGCAAACACCGGAAGCGTATGATGTCCGCTGTACCAGCCAGGCATCTAATTCATTACGTCGGTTTGATTATATAGACCATGATCAATCAGTCCATTATACTGTTTATATTCTGTACGCTGGAACACGATACAATAGGAGAATGTGTCTGTCGGAGGTGTAGCTGCCGTTATTATCTACAAATATTGATATTATCGGTTTTAATGGTCAGACCGAGAAATCTTGTTTGATAGAGAGGGGTGGCATAATGATCAAATATTGGACGTTTCACGTATTCTTCTATAATAGTATTTGTGGATTTTGCACTAGAATACAGGGGTAACTGCAACCAGTGAAGTTGTACAGCTTTTGAGATGGATATTCACCTGGGTACTCAATTAATAGTAAACGAAATGTTGGGGTCACAAATAGATAAACATCAAGATTTAGCCAAAGCCTCGGTAGATAAAATTTCAGTGTGGTTCAAACAGAACTGGCTGGTATCTCAGTCGCCACAAAAGGAAAAACCAAAAACATAACAATCTGCACTGATAGTAGAGAAGCCCTATTAGCCTTGAACAGGCAACATGTTACGTCAGGGCTAGTACTAGAGTGCCGCAAAGATTTACCCAAAGCCTACAAAGATACAGATAGATGAACATTTGGATTTTGAAAGTCACATAAATAACGTATGTAAAAAAATCACCAGGATGTTTTGCCGGCAGAGTATCAGCAAATGAACTAGGCACTATCGTGGCAAAAAATATGTACTTTGCTCTCACTCATTCCCATCTGCCACACGGTATCTGTTTTTGGGAAACGTGTTGCCAATACAAGTTTAATAAGGTGTTTGCACTACAAAAAAGAGGAGTTAGAAATATGTGTAGTGTTGAATTTAGGGATTCCAGTCGACCTTTATTCACAAGGCATGAAATCTTGACCTTGCCTTTCATAGGTACTTATCTTGGAAATGGTGTCTGATGTAAGAAAAAAATATGGGAGCAACATTTTCGGTTCACCTCAACGAAATATTGCAAATAAGCTCAATATAAGTTTATGTGATCCGTGTATGTATGTATATCTTTAATGTCACTAACGTTTCGATAAAATGTCATTTGTCATCATCTAGGTGTGCTGTTACGTGTTTGGAATTTGGTTGACCCTACTTGAACCGATCCCTACTATACAGATAAAATGGTGTAGTTCAGTAGTAGAATGTCCTTAAACGCTCTATTGCCTACTATTTAACTGTCGTTGTTGCTTTTTCACTTGAGGTCTTCTTCTTTTTAATTATATATACACATGAATATTGTTATATGTTGAGGTTACCCACAGAAATTCATTTAATGTATAGTAAGCCTTTTTGATCAGAATTGTCAAGTTTCTCCTATAAGATAGCAGCGTGACACATTCTGTTGAACTTTTAGGTAACTTGTTATACATTTTCACACCATCATATATAATTGAGTTCTTGATTTGACTACTTGTTGGGATAGGAACCTTCAATTGGCAAGCTTGTCTAGTATTGTGGTGAGGCGGAGAAGTGAAGGTACCTTTGTTCTCGTGTATAAGGCATACTGATTCAAGAATAAACAATGAGGTCACAGTTAAAATTTCATGCATTAAAAACAGTGGCTTACAAGGATAATTCCACTTTGCTCCACAGAGATACCGTACCGCACATTTTTGTAATATGAAATCAGATTGAAACAGCTGCATACACCCCAAAATCCTAGTTTTATTGTTACTATTCTGAATGCAAAACACCCAGAGGAAAATTTCTTGTTTGTAATGCCTATATGCTCTCCAAATTTCAAACACTCATCGATATAAATTTCCAAGAATTTTGTAGAGATCTTATTTTTCACTAGTGTACTTTCCATATGAATTTCTGGTAGATTGCACTTATAGGTGTTAAATGACAGCAGATTTTTATTCGACCATTGTTTAATTTCGCTGAGGTCATTACAGATGCTTTCATATGAATTCTGTTGATTTATATTAAGCCATAAAAGTGTGGTATTATCTGTAAAAATGGTGATACTACCAGAAATACGTACAGTAGCAAGGTCATTTATATATAGTAAAAAAAGTATGGGTCCTTAGATCGATCCTTGGGGCAATGCAAAGTTATGATTTCCCACGTCAAAAAACCCCGTGTACTTGATTTGGTGGAAGTAACTTTTTTCTGCAGAAGTTATTCTTGAAAAACGGAAAGAAAAATCAATTCCAACACCCTGCATCCCCGAAAGAAAGCATTTCTGTACACAAGTTTACATTGTCTTCAGACAATGTAAACTTCTTTTTACATTGTCTTCAGACAATGTAAACTTGTCAAACAATATCAAACTTGTCAAATAATGTCAACTGGATATCTGTGCTGAATAGTGTGTGATGCACTTCAATGTACAGGCATGTTACAATAAGTCACTTGATTTGGGGATAATTATAGACAAACATTCTCCAGATATTCTATGTATTAGTGAGAGCTGGCTTAAATCACAAGAGTGTTTATCTTTTCAAATAACCGACTATAATTTAATCTCTTTTTTTTATAGGGAGAAAATCCTTGCAAGTAAATAAAATTCGTATAGAATGTAGTATACAGCAAGATATTGAGGTATGTGCATTAGCGTTAAACGGTAAGAGTAAAACTATCATAATTTTATCGGTGTATAGATCACTTCTTGGTAATTCTTTAACTTTTTTGATTCATTTGATCGATTACTTGAGATGTTGTATAGTAAGTATAATAACTTAGAATTAATAGCTTGTGGTGACTTCAACATAGATATGTTAAGGTTTACTAACGAGAGAACTGACTTCATAAATATACTTGAGCAACATAACATTAGTGCTATTATAAGTGAACCTACTCGTATATGGGGTGATTCGGCAACTTGTACTGATAATATTTTGTCTACTTCTAATCCTATTAGTTACTCCATTAATCATTCCTATATATCTGATCACACTTTTCAGCTGGCAACTTTCTGCTATGATTAGGTTGACCATAACCAAGAAACTCGCATGAGATGTTTTAGTGACTACAATATTGAGAAGTTTTCTAGTTTACTGCTGGAGACTGATTGGACTTCAGTGTATGACTCAGTTGAAGCGAATTCTGAGTTTGATAGTTTTATAACAAAGTTTCCTATTATTTCGATAGTTCATTTTCAAAAAAAGTAGTCAAGATTAAAAAATTTGGTGACTCCAGGTGGATAACTACTGAGTTGAGAGAAATTAGTAGAAGTTTAACCGAGCTGAATAAAGCTGAACAAAGTATATAAAAATGATTTATATCAGAGGGAATATCAAGAACTTAAAATAATATATCAGGATAAATTGAAATATGCTAAAAAACTAGCAATGATGATAGAATCTCTTCTGCTGATAATAAAGTGAAAGAATCCTGGAAAATCATCAAGGAAACTCAAACTGGTTATTCTGGCAATGCAATACCTTGTCTGGAAAGTGCTGATGGGGTCCTTCTTCCTGATGATTTTGCTATATGCAACCTTTTTAGTGAGTATTTTTCAACTGTTAGTAGTAGCATATCCAAACCTGTTACTAAAAATATTAATTATATGTCATCTTCACATCGAAGTATTTTTTATATCCAGCAACTAAGACGGAAATTGAACAAGTTATCAAGAAAGTTTGTAGGAAAAAATCGTCCGGTATTGATGAAATTCCTGGTCTTGTTATAAAAAACGTTGCCAATGTAATTTCTGAGCCTTTGACTCATATAGGTAACTCCATTTTCATAGAGGAGGTTTCCTGATATACTGAACATGTCAAAGGTTTTGCCAATATATAAAAATAAGGGCTCGAGATCTGACTGTGCATCTTACAGGTCTATATCGCTACTTAGTCAATTTTCTAAGATTATTGAATACTGTTTCTATAAAGATTATATGATTACTTTGAATCATTCAGATTATTTTCTTCTAGTCAGAATGCTTATAGAAGAAATAAATCCACAGTTGGTGCAATTGATCCACTCATTAAACATGTGTTCGAAATCTTGAAGAACAAACATCAGACTCTGATTTGAGCAAAGCTTTTGACCTCGTTGACCATGACATACTGCTACACAAATTGCAGTTTTATGGTATACGTGGCCCCGCATTGAATTGGGTCAGATCTTACCTGTCTGGCCGTAGTCAGCTGGTCTGTATGAATGAAATTGACTCTGTAAGTGAATGTATAGTAAGAGGGGTACCTCAAGGCTCTGTTTCAGGACCTCTTTTATTTTCGGTTTTTATTAATGATCTTCCGAAATTTTGTTCGAAAGCTTCCATTACTATAATTTTCGCGGATGACACTAACATCTTGGTATCTGCGGAAACTATGTCCGAAGTAATTGTCAAAGCTAATGAAGTAATTGATCAAATTGAGGAGTGGTGTTCTACAAATGGCCTGCTGCTAAATTCTGCCGAATCTCAAATGCTCAACTTTGTTACTATAAATATAACTATTGATAAAATCTATTGGGTAAGATTAAATAATGAAACTTCACATCAAGTTAATTGTACTAAACTCTTGGGTGTTGATATTGATAATAAACTCACCTGGAGGTTCCATGTTGGTAGTGTCAAACTGAAGCTCAGTAAACATATATATTTACCCCGTAGGTTGAAATAAACAGTCTCTTTTGATGTTCTCATGCTTTTATACCACAGTTTAATTCAGTCAGTGATTTCCTATGGTCTTGAACAGTGGGGCTCATCAGCTAAAGCTGATGAAGTGTTTGTTATTCAGAAAAAGGTAACCAGAATTCTGGCTGGGGCATCTTCAAGTGCAAACTGCAGGCCATTATTCATTCGTTATAGTGTATTAACAATGCCTAGTTTGTATATCTACCAATCTCTGACATATATAAGAAACAATATTTCAATTATTCCTAGTAATGAGCAAATCCATGAACATTTCACCGGAAATAACCCTCAACTTTATCAGCCTCATAGTAGATTGACTATAGGCAAGAATCACCCCATGGGATGTGGGATTAAACTATATAATGAGCTTAGTGATGACATTAAGTCCTCAAACATCAATGTCTTTAAAAGGCAGCTCAAGGTTTTTCTATTGCAGAAAGCATACTACTCTGTGGATGAGTTTCTCCTTGATTCATAATTTGATTGTAGCTTAGTAATTTTATTTTTATTCAAGTTATGCTTTGTATTTGAGTTTTTATAATAGTATGACCTGTTGTATCAGCCAGTATTTTATGATGATGTTTGCCTTATGTGATTGTAAATGAAAACTGATTCAATAAATGTTTGATTGATTGATTGAATACGTCTTGAATATTTCAACGTACTTATGGTACTCACTGTATAAAAGAAAAACATTATTTCAAATGGGATAATACATATTCCCCCATTCAAAAGTTTATAGGAAAAATCAACGAGTTTCCACCGCACTGTATTCGATCGAATTCCAAGTAAAATTGACGCTACTGACATAAGAGACCGATTGATTTCGAATCTCCCACTAGTTGAATTTCCAGACGAATTGGCAAAGAATATGACGAGTACATCCTCCACACAAAACCACGCCCCAAGAGTTTCTCAACTATTCAAATTAGAAAATAATGCGAGCCAAAGGCGGTTTCTTTCGCATCTTTTTGCATAAGCTCCGGGCTCAAGCTTTATCATTTTCTCAGTGAGCAAAGTTAATGAAAATCCTCTTTCAGCCTCCAGAAGAGACGATAGAGCAGATTCCCAACATGGGATAGTAAATTACAAAGCCTCATTAGTTTCGAATGTTTACTGTAAAAAAGGGAACTGTCTACTACTGACTAACAACTTGGGAATTGTAGGGGTCGAAACTTATTTATAATGTCGGCAAAAAGTCGACAGGGATGTTGTTATATTCGTGTTGAACAACCGGAACAAGCTATTTGAGCTATGTTCCTACAGGATGTGTGAGTTCATTAGAAGGATGGGGCCTGAACTGTTACACATTCAATTTTTTACTAACATCCAATTTTTCTCAAACGAAAACATCAGAAAATATAAACAAAACAAGGATTTTATTTGCCTGGATTCACTTATACATATCGTGGAAAATGAAAAATAATACAACATCGAAACAAAGAAGGTTACGAGACTCTGAAATTGATTTGAGAAACAAGTTTTATACAAGCAAAATCGTATACAGTGCATTCCATTTGAGAAAGCCATCGTGAATAACTTTTGGTACAATGATTAGCAGGAAAAATAAAAAACACCTCAACAACAGTATACAGGGGGACACATTTTGACATATTCACATTTGATGTTACTTCCCCTATAGTTTTTCAGCAGGATGGTGCACATCCTCTTCATTCAGGTCCAGTGCGACAATTTTTGGATGATCATTTTCCTGGTCCTTGGATTGGTAGACAAGGTCCTACAGAATGGCCACCAAGGTCTCCTGATCTCACTCCTGTAGATTTTTTCTATGGGGTCATTTGAAGTCTAAAGTTGATGAGAGATTCAACAACATTAGAGAATTTGAGAGGGAATATCATGAGGCATTGTAGGGAATTACCTCCCGAGATTCTCAAACATGTGGGGGCGGCAATGAAAGCTCGTTTGTACCATTGTATGGAAGTTGGTGAAAACGTTTTTGAAAATTAACGAAAATAAATTATGTAAATTTCTAGCTCAAATTATTGATGTGAATCGGAAAGTGAAAGTAGTAGTTAGATATGAATAGAGGTCATTTCAGAATTAGGAATTAGTTCCCTTCTTCTTCTGAAGACGTCAACTTGGCTGGTGAAACGCGCTTTGGAAAGTGTATTGCATTTCCAGATACATCTTCTATTTGATAACCATATTCAGTAAGTTGGTAGGTACAATCTATTTTCACTGAAAATTAGTCTCTATTATGATCCAAACTTGTTTCACTCCTTTCAGAATTCGTTTTTGAGAATTGCTGTTTTTCGAATAGAAAAAGCTCATTCCTCAACGGGTGCTATACAATGTGCCACTTCTCTTATCGCTTTTATATGTTCAAAACTAAAAATTTTTCACGCAGTGAGAAATATCCGCTATTACAGTGAGAAATAATTTGTCACTGTTATCACAATAACCCAAATCAGTCATGAATTGTTACATGTCAGATTGATATGACACGTTATCCATGTTGACAACGCTACGCTGACGATTCGCGTGCAATATCCAAGTAGCCCATTGTCGGCGTTTCCATAACAACAAAACCGAAGCACTGCATAATTATTGTTGTCAACTTACCCAACGAAAATAGTTTTATAGTTGAGTGTTGTAGTATAAACAGTTCAGATTTATTAAATATTGAATATAATGGAATACGAAGATTTAGAGTTGGAAAATACGCCTCCAGAAATTGTTCAGAAAGCAATAGATGTTTGCAATGATTTGCTACCAAGCACATCAAGAGAAAAATATGAAATCGCTTACAGAAACTTTATGGACTGGAAAATGAAAGCCAAGGTAATTTCTTGTTCCGAAAATACCTTGTTTATTTTGAAGGTTTGTCAAGAAGATTGAAATCATCAACATTATGGTCTCAGAAATGCTCAGTGCTAATTTAAGAGATTTAAAATTCAATGTACGGTAGTGCAATAAAATTATTGAATTGACCAAAATAATGTTGAGAAAATTAAGAGTTATTAGCAACTAAATGATGTATTATTTTTTCTCTTCTGTATCATTGTTATAATACTAAATAAGTATGTTTATAATTATTTTCTTATACTTACTGTATAATTTTTGAGAAGGGTGGAAGATAGCCTTTGGCTAAACCTTATCCTTCTATGTATAAATGTATTTTTATGCATAATAAACATTACTTTTGTTATTAATTTTTTTTCCACCGTAGTGTGCTCTGGTCAGGCCTTATCCCCCGAAGCCCCGATACATTCGGGAGGGCGCGCCAGCATTATAAACCAATGACCACTCCCCACAACGTGGGGTAATTGATCATTGGGTCGTAGAATCATGTGCCCTGAGCAAGCGCAGTGAGCCAAGAATGACAGCCTTCTGCATCTGTGCGGCTAAGATTTCTGCCTTAGTGCGGCAAGCCGGTATGATTTTGAGATTCGAGAGTAGAGAAGACATCATTCCACCAAGGACTCCAATAATCAGAACGACCATCTTGACAGAGTGATCTGGATAGAGTCTGCGGAGTTCGAAGAGAAAATCTCGATATTTTATCCGTTTTTCCTCCTCTTTTCTGACGATATTCGTCTCGCCAGGAGCTGAAAACTCCACGACAAATATCGTTTTGGTCTGGTGGTCGAGAAGGACTACATCAGGCTTATTAGCTTGTATGAGCCTGAGGGTGGGGAACGAATAGTTCCAATAAATTCGGCACTTCTCG
>NW_019289695.1:310675-330576 GCF_000500325.1 Leptinotarsa decemlineata
TGATGCTTCAACGTTTCAATTTCAGATTTCAGTGCTTCAATTGATTGAACAATAGAGGGAATTTGAAGTAATCCGCTACAGCAGTCCTTGCATAAAAACCGAAGTGTACGCTTTGTGAGTGACATACATTTCATTTCTGATGCTGTTAGTTCGGAGCAGGCAAACTGACTATGCATTGGTCTCTTGCATGAGTCACATTCCAAATAATCCTCGTCACCAATAACCAATTTGCATTTGCAACAATTCATGGTGAGTTTTTAAAGCCGGTCCTGCCTCGAAAATATAAATAAAATACACTAGTGGCTAGCTTCGGTTCACCGGGTTTTTTTCTGGGAGCGTCGAGAAAAACAGATGTCACAAAAAAAAACAGCCGACTTTTTGTTGATGCCGTCCATATAGATGTTCAATGTTGATGCTTCATACATATATCTGAGTGTAATTATTAAGGAGAGTATTCGTGATGCAACGAACTTTTTAACTTAAACTTGTTCACTGTACTTGGATTCAGACAATGATAACAAACTCTACATATAAAGCTGATTTGTTACCAGGATAAAAACGATTAAATTGAGGAGCTCACTTTCAGTGTCACTTTAACTTCATTCATCAAGATCTTGATACAAAAAATATGGGAATTTTTATTTTCAATACTTGAAAACAACGCAACCGTAGAAAAAGTACAGTGTACAATGCATGAGAAAATGACATATGTTGACATCGGTTGATTTGCACAAACTTCTGCGCTCGTGGAAAATATGTAGTTTTTCTCACTTGTTGTACAATATACCATTTCCTATCAACCCCTTCACCCAAATTACCCCGAATAACCCCCAGGTCAGAATATTCTCCAAGAAAAACTGCCCCGCCGACTCGAAGAGATCGAGGGATAACAAGAAGCGAAGACAGCACCAAATTAGTTATCCTTTATATTTGCACGTTGCGTTAGCATAATTCTATTGTTCCTCTCCCGAATTTCGCATAGACTGTGAGTTAACTGTGAGGCGGAAGCGGCGGAGGAGCAGGGCGGGGCGGGAATCGATGGATTAATGAGGACCCATTTCAACGTGCTCATTATGCCATCATTGTGTTCCGCTAACGATGGATACGCATCCGAGAAATTGGGGCGGGGATGTGGATTTAGGCAACCCTTTCGATCTAGGATTGTTCCAGTTGGAAAGCCAGATCTTTTCCGAGTGATATCTGTCGGAAACTCATACTGAAAAGCGTGTAGACTGCGGAGCTTTGCCCCCTTCTCATTTATATCGTTTCAACAGTTATTGAATTTTCAAATTTTCAACAAGGTTTTCAGTCAAAAAGCAGTCAACAATTCCTTCTCGTTCACTGTGAAGCTCGATACGTTGTCATGGTGAACATGTGACATCATTAAAGAGAAGTCGGATCCTTATGCACAGCGATAATTAGGTTAGGTTAGGCCGAAGTGAGTGACCCTCCACCGCAACCTGCAAGGTTTTATTGTGGCTCATACCAATTCAATTCAATTCAATTCAATTCTTTATTTATCCATTCGAGCAAATAACCAAATAAACTTAGCTTTTCAACGAATCCGATTAATTCGTATGGCGAGTGGTTTTTCAGATTAGATGGTAAGAGTACGACTCTGCCGAACTCTCTAAAACCTGATTCGGTACCTAGCGGGACAGTCACAAAGTAAGTGTTCTGCTGTTTCATCATTTCTCAAACAGAGGCGACAATATTGTCTTCCGATAGTTCGAGTCTCTGCCTATGATGACTCAGATGACAGTGACCTGTAAGAAAGCACATTAGACATCGTAGTTCATTCCTGCTGTAGTCCAACAACTATTTGGTATCAAGCTTCGAGTGAGCCTTGGAGTGAGCCAGCCTTGTGGTGGTACTTGTCCCCTTCTCAAGTTTCTTTTAAATATCCTTTCTCGATATTTGCATATATTCCTGCGAGGTCTTTCGAAATTGTTGTCTCCTTGGTTGCTTTGATACAAATTATCAAAGTTGTGTTTTCTATATCGCATTCCAGAGTTTACACAATCCAGTGTAGATCATTTTGACTATTCATCAAAAGTAGTATTTCCTGTGGCTTTCCCCGCAGTGGTGAAACTATGGTTGTAGCTCTTTTCCGGTTGGGGCCGCTGATGTTCAAAACTGCTTCAAACTTTTGACAATACATATTCAACGATGGCTGTCCTTCGGGAGTTGAAGTTCTCAGGATTTCATCTGGTCATGGTAGTGTCGCTTTTCAAATGACTATTCTCATGATAACAGGTATAACTTGCCCAATGGAGGACAGTTGGTTGACAATGAAGGATTGGTTGGATTGAACTTTCAGTTTTCTTCCTGTGACCAACCGCATATCCGAAATTTGCCCAATTCTCAATTCTCAATCTAAAGGAACGAAGTGTTCCTTTAGATTATTTGATTTACAGCCAGTCATCAAGACCTTATGCGAGGAATTGGGCTAATTCCGGATTCTCGGTTGGTTACCTCGTTCACAGGCAGATGGGGCGATGACAAACCTGTTGTTTGTTGTCCGCTTCAGCCTAGTTCGAGGAATGATACTTCGAAGGAATTCGATTTTCAATTATCGAATATCATCGACTTCATGTTGATGATAGACACCACCTTGCACTGACGAGTGGCCAAACAGCCCGAAACCGGTCTGTAAGTGTGTTCAAATTGAATTGAAAATCCATTGCAGCAGTGGTATCGCCAACAGCATATGCAGGAATAAAGAAAAATAGGATAAATGTAAAACAAAAATAGAAAGTAAAAAAATGTTGGGTAACGAGAGAAGCTAAGAATGAAAGCAGTCAGTTGAGAGAACTGCACCAAAGAATAATAGATGGAGAAGTGAGTGACGAGATTTACAGAAGGGAAAAGAGAATATAGAAATAGATCGAAGAAATTAAAAACAGGATATTACGCAAATCAAATAGAAACAGCTGAAAACAAACAGAAAGCTACATGGGATATTGTAAATAGTTCCAGAGGGAAAACTAAAATTGACAATAAAAGGGAGATTCATCTTGAAGCAAATGGTATCCGGATCAATGATGGAACAGAAGTTGCCAATAATTTTGCTTGCCACTTTGCCAGAGCAGCCTCGGTAGCTTTGTTAAGACATGTAGGTCAGAACATGTCACTACCACATACGGTCTCGGAATTTAACGAAAACTCTATGTTTTTTGAAGAAGTGCTAGAACCTGAATTAGTTTTAACAATAACCGAACTAAAAAATAAAAAATCGAGTGGCCTAGACGATATAACAATGAAAGTTCTGAAATATGTCATTCCATCTATATCTGAAATTCTATTGAATCTTATGAATCACTCTATAATGGTAGGCGTGTTTCCGAGTGTCTTCAAAACAGCCAAAGTTATTCCTATTCATAGAAAGGGTTCACATGAAGATATAGATAACTATCGCCAAATATCATTACTTAGTATTCCATCTAAAGTTATTGAAAAAATAGTAGCAAATAGAATTATTGCGTTTCTCGAAAAATACAAGATTCTAACCGATCATCAATATGGTTTTAAAAAAGCTAGATCAGTTGAGACTGCTACTGCTAGAAAAATCGAGTTTATCTACAATGGAATCTATAAGGGGAAGTACGCAGTTTCAATATTATTTGACTTGGCTAAGGCGTTTGATTCAGTAAACAGTGACATAATGGTCAGTAAGTTATATAACATTGGCATTAGAGGGTTTCTTCTGGAATGGATAAAATCTTTCATGGAAGATAGGAAAATGGTAGTAACTGTGAATAATGCAGTATCTGATATTCAAGATATTATCCTTGGGGTACCACAGGGGTCCATTTTAGGCCCACTGCTTTCCTCTATCTATATAAATGATCTTCCGAAGTATATAAAACAAGGTTTCATTATCCTATTCGCAGATGCCACTACCACAACAGTTTCCGGAAATACTGCGGAGGAGCTAGAAAACAACATTAATTCAGTCATGGATGACATGATTTCTTGGTGTGATAGAAATCAACTAAAACTGAACGAATCATCGTAAATTTGTTCAGTTTTTATTATTATTGAGAAAATGGAAATTTCTAAATTGGAAAATATGTATTTTCATCAGCTTACAAGAAACAATAATTTCATATGAGATGTATATATGATGTAATAAGCATTGCTGGATATTCGAAGCATGAAAATGGTGTATTAACAATATGCCAAAAATACATATTCAAGATGACTGTTATAAATTCATAATATATGAGCTGTTTCAATACAAATCAAAATGATTGATCTTTATGCATTTTTGGAATGGTCTGGAAATGACGTTGTTTTGTATTTGTTGTACAAATGAAACATTTTATTGACAACGTTTTGCATACATCAGTGAAAATACAGATTTTTAAGCGAGTAAAAAATGCGCATTTTCATCAGCTCGAAAAAAAAAATATGGTATATGCTGTTGAGTGTCCCATCCATTATATCAATCCTGGAAAAATTCATATATAACATTCCAAAATAAACGTCTTTCAGATGACTGATTTATGAATATTCGAAATAATTGATTTACTACACATTCTTGTTATTGTCTCCAAAATGAGCCAAAAATACCGTTATTTTGAATTACTAATGAGTTCATGAAATACTGTATTTGTGACGTTTTTAATTCATTAATAGAGCCAGATTATCGTGGCTCGAAAAAATGGTTTGAAATCTCATGTGTGAAAAAATTTTATATACAATGTCTAATATCAAACTTCTTTATGACGATGTTCATTTATACATCTCATTATGTTACGTTAATGTATAGAACTATTTTTATCTAACTGTAGATGTCTCATGACAACCATTATTTTACAGGCATTTTGCAAATACAACAACGGAAATAACTCAGAATCGAAGTATGCGAAATCCCCACCACGTATAAAATATTTCCCCTCATATTTCTCTCGAATCCTTCCACCTGGGGTTGATCTTCGCGCAGGTGATGAATAATCCAGATACAAAACACTTGAGTGAAAAAAGCTCCTGGAAATTATAATAAAGGCCCGTCATCGCAGATTGGGGAGAGCGTGCGGCCATTTAGAATTCACTGAATAGAAGATAGACCTCCATTTAGGGCTTAATAATTCATCAACATCTTGTTATAGATACCGTGAATAAAGCATAAGACAAAGTGCCCAGAAATGAATGGGGAACTACCGTGGGAAAGCTAGTGAACGGCTGATTGATTTTATCAGTTGTTTAACGTTCAGAGTGCTTTTGGGTTTGTCTTCGTTTTCATCGCCTCCAGGAGGTTATTAATTCGACACACGCATTCCTTCGGCCTCACAGATTCTGGTCAATCTTTTTATTTTAATACGCTTTTATTAGCTTCACCTGTATGAATTATCAAGAATATTCCTTGATCTATTCGCGGGTAGATGGCGCTGTATGTAACCTCCTTGATATATGATATAATTTTAACTCACTCTATATGTATTTCTTCATCTGAAAAATAATTATTTATTATACAAGGGAAAACACTATTAGATTTTAGCTCGAGGTTGTGTTGTCAAACCCAAAAACCGAGAAACAAGGCTCCTTAAACTAACGTTGGCACGGAAATTATTTACAGTTTTTTTAAAGTATACCATGTAGAACGAACATTGCTATGATTTTTACTTACTTTCTTATTATCAATACCTACACATGAAATGAGTTTCGAGTATTTCGTAATAAGTTTTGAGTGTATTTTATCGAATTTCGGTAACCACATGATTTTGATTCATCTCTCAATTGTTGCAATAAACTCGAAAGCGATAACAGTTTTGAATAGAAAATGAAGAGACCTGTCAAACAATATATCACAAGCCTATACTTCTCGTTTGAAAAATTGGGGGTTGTACCTGTCAGTCGAAGGGGGTTGAATGTAGGGATAACATTTTTTCGTTGAAGTATGTCAAATTATGATTTGAATTTGACGTGTTTCGGGATTTTGTAAAAATATGTACCGTAACCAAAATAATGAATTTATTCCATTTGGATTTTATAAACTGTATATGCAAAATACTGAACTATAAATACAACTGAATTGGATACTTTTTCGCAATGCACATTTGAGAATATCTGTCAAATTCTCAAAAACATTGATACAATTGTCGTTTTGAGTATTTAATATAGATGAATTGTGTCTCTTACATTGAGTAATTAAGATGAATCTTTAAAAAGTTATCACGATAAGATCAACTTGACGCAACGCAGTAAGCCATTACGCGTCGCGTCTACTGTAAGACGACGGAGGACGCTAATCAGTGATGCTATTCTGTATTGTATTCAGTGATACTTTTCTACTATTGCTGATGCTATTTTACTATTTCTGATGCTATTCAGCATTGTTAGGTGGATACCTACAGATTGACAGACACCCTTATTTTAACGTACAGCCGAAGATACTGAACCTAGAATCTTGAAATATGCAGGTAGGTTCTTTGTATAGCGTACATAAGCATCAAGAACAGGAATCAGTAATTTTCAAGCCAAGGGGAAAAAATTGAAGATTGTATTGAATTTCGTCAGTGGGCAACAATTAGTATTTTGTACTTTCGAAATGACTTTTTCAGAGTGAATCCATTTTTTTTTGTATTCATCAGCGAATGCGTCTCTCTACTGTATTCAGTTATTTGATTAATGTTCAAATTTGAATTTTCAAAAACTGCATGTAATATTGACCGATCCCACACCCCTATATTTCTACCTCTGCTCTCCAATCGAGATATATCGATTAACAAATCTGCGATTTGGGTCACATTTCTCGAAGTTGCCGGAGAATAATTTAATTCTATTTCTCGGGGAGTTCTTAGGACCGACGCGTTTCAGCCAGCCAAGGAAACACTTGGCCGGAGAAAATTAATCTATATAAAACAGGCAATTTTTCTTAATGATACCTAGAAAGACGGTGTTAGCCATCTCTCGAAATCGTTCTGCTAAATGCATTTTTCTCGTTTTCTTGGCGGTAAGTAATTCTTTATAAAACTGTGATAAATGCCGCATCCACATAAAAACAACTCCTCGTCCAGATGTCTAGTTGAAGTTCCGCAGAGACATTTTTGCCGAGCACTCTTCGGGGCTGAATCGCTAAGCGGTTTTCCGTTTAGGCTTCACTAGAGACAGCTATAGAGTGACTCGTGACTAGGGATTGTACGATGATTTGAAATCTGAAAATTCTGGAAGAGAAATAGTTGATAGTGATCCAAAACATGGACTGAAAAGTTCCGGGCCGAAGGAAGAGAACGCAATTTTTTGTTCAAAATTGACTTAATTCATCAACATTATCTCCATCAAGGGTCACACAATCATTACAGCGCCGCCTCCAACATTTCAATACCACTTTTGTAGAACGATTCATTTCTTGTCTCAAAATAGGCCTCAGATTCAGCAATAATAATAATTATAAGCGCTTGCTCAGAGTATATGATTCTCGGACCCAATGATCACTCACCTCACGGTGTGGGGAGTGGTCGATGGTTGATAATGCTGGCGCGCCCTCCCGAATGTATCGGGGCCTGACCAGAACATACTTTGGTTGAAAAAAAATTGTTTTTATTCCTTTGAAACGATCATTCAACAATGATATAGGTAATGTTAGGTGAAAAAAACATGCAATGTAACGAGTGATTTTTTGAGAGGTGTAAGATTTGATTTTCAAAACAACACAAAAAATTTGAAAAAAAATGATGAAATCTTTAATGGAATCGATAGAACGATCGATATAATTTAATGTTTGAAGACGATTTCATGCAAATGTTGTCCGCGGCTCCGCTTTAGATGGTCCATGCGCAAGGTCCAATTGTGGCACACTCTCTCTAACATATCGACCGGTATTTCACGTATGAATGCTTCAATACTGGTTTCCAGAGCGTCAGTTATTGCTAGTTTATCCCTGTAGACATGGGCTTCAACATGACCTCATAAAAATGATTCGAAGACGTTAAATCACACGATCTAGACGGCCAATTGACGGATCCCAAACGTGAGATAAACTGTTCACCGAAGGCGACTCTTAATTGGGCCATTGTTCCGCGTGCTGTGTGGTATATGGCACCGTCTTGTTGAAACCACATGTCAGCTATGTCCAATTCTTTCATTTCGGGTAACAAAAAGTCATCAATCATCATACGGTAGCGCTCGCCATTCACAGTAACGTTCCGGCCATTGTCGTCTTTGAAGAAATACGGCCCGATGATACCACCGACCTATAATCCACACCAGACAGTGACTTTTTCGGGATGCATCAGTAGCTTTTGCAATGCTTGTGGCTGGTCTCCACTCGAGATGCGGCAATTTTCCTTAACGTATCCATTCAACCAGAAATGAGCCTTATCGCTGAACACAATTTTCCGATGGAAATGTGGATCTTCCTCCAACTTTGCCAGCGCCCATTCATCAAATGTTAGACGTTGTGGGAGGTCGTGTGGCTCCAATTCTTGCACCAGCTGTATCTTATAAGGTTTTACACCCAAATCCTCTCGCAAAATTTTCCACGTAGTGGAGTAACAGAGGCCCGATTACTGCGAACGGCGGCGAATCGACATTTTACGATCATCACAAACACTGGCGGATACAGCCGCAATATTTTCTTCGATCCTCACTCTACGTATGCGTGTTGATGGTTTGATGTCTTATAATGTAAACTGGGTTCAAAATTTAGTCACAAGCTTCCGAATAGCTCCCTCAGTAGGCCGACGAAATTGCCCATAAATTGGAAGACGTGCACGATACACTTTCTTCACCGAGCATGAAATTTAATAATGAAATTCAATAATATGTCAGCGTTGTTCATTAGTAAGTCGATTCATGATTGAATTATAGATGTAACTGAACAAGTTTGACATGACACAAGACATGACACAAGACACTATTCACGCGTAATCTGACAGAAACAGTGTTGCCAAGAAGATACCAGCAAAAAACTCACTCATTATAATACAGAGTAAATAAATAACATGAAAATTACAGTACATTGATCACAATTATTCAGAAAATTGTCAATGATAGAATAAAATCATTCCATTTCATTTCTTGTTGGGTAATTATGACAATTGGAATTAGTTTCAAACTCAGACTCCTTTTTTACACAAAGTAGAGAATTATATATGTATATAGACGGCAGCGTTGAAATTTTTCTTTCCCTAAAAATGGATCTTCAGGAATCTGTGTGTCGAAGACCATACAACTTACGTATTATCAAAGCCTTATCGTTAAGGCTTTGATTTCTAAAACCATAGTGTTGGAGTTTGCGTAGCAGAATTCCGTGCTTCACACAATCGAAAGCTTTCGACAAGTCACAGAAGACTGCTGCGCATTTCTTTTTCAGGTTCAACTCAGAGTAAAGTCTTTTTAGCAGATGGAAAATTGCATCCCCTGTTTTTTTTTTGGATTGAAAGCCAAATTGTTGAGGATTTAGGATCTATTTGGCAGATATGAAATTCATCAACCTAATTTCTACCAATTTTTCTATAATTTTACCAAGGGTTGGAATAAGCGAGATGGGTCGAAAGTTTGAGGGATCTGAGGTGTCATCCCCTTTGTGGATGGAGATCACAACATTTGCTTTTGAGAATTGTGGGTAGGTTCCCTTGGCAAAGGAGTCATCAATAAGTTTGAGTAGTAACTCTAGAGTAAAGATTGGCATATTCTCAAAAATTCTTATCTTACTTATGATACTTTTTAAGTCTCGCTTTAACGCTAGTATTTCCAATCAAAATGCAGTGTAAAATTAAAACAGGATTTTTTTTGCTCCATCGTTTTGAAAATAACAAATAATGTCACTCTAAGCACAATAACACACACACTATGAATAGAATATCATGAAATATCAACAGCTTTCTTTTGCAGGTTGGTACTAGCTGAAAAAGCGGTGTGGACCAATGAATCTCCATGTACCT
Organism: Leptinotarsa decemlineata; assembly: GCF_000500325.1. Taxonomy (NCBI): domain Eukaryota; kingdom Metazoa; phylum Arthropoda; class Insecta; order Coleoptera; family Chrysomelidae; genus Leptinotarsa; species Leptinotarsa decemlineata. Next base: position 320,566 of record NW_019289695.1, read on the forward strand.
TTAAAAGAAAGTATTATTAGTGGAAAAACACGTTCAGCAACAAAATCAACTTTATACAACCCCGTAGATCTTCAAAGGACATCACCATCAGCCTCTAATACAGTGACGAACGGTTGCTCTCGAAATATTCCAATCTAAAGTTGAATGTTTAAAACAGTTGCGAGTTGTGCTCATTTTGCTGGAGAGGCTTTCACGAGCAAGCAACTTTGATCGGCCGAATTCAAAGCAAAATTTCAATTTAAAATTGAGAGTGAACATCAGCGAGGGACCCAAAGATTCTCCGAAACGAGCTCATTTTGTCTGTAGCCGGTTTTCATGGCCAGTGAGGGAGTCAATTTCACGGGAATTCAAGATGTAACAACTAACGTCTAATGCGGTCACAAGAATCAGTAACGCGTGTGAGAATTGGTACAAATTACTTTAATTTTCATGACTAGCACTCCAAATCATACAGAGAAAGCTATCCGAAGACGGGAACCTGGAAGAGAGTACGAATCTGCCTATAGAAGTAATTATGGAATTACTGTGATGCTGTGTAAGAAACTTATTTCCAACTGAAGGACTAATTTTTTACACAAGATGAGGGACTGCCAATGGGATGGCCACTTTCACCAGTCATAGCCAACATATATATGGGGTGGTTTGAAACTCTGGCCATTGGAGAAGCCCACAAGAAACCTCGAGTCTGGTTGAGATATGTTGACGACACCTTCATAATATGGAATCATGGGAATACTGAACTAGACGCCTTCCTGAAACACATCAACAGCGTGAGACCTTCCATCACTTCCACAATGGAGAAGGAAATCCACAACGAATTGCCATTCTTAGACGTTTTGGTGAAGAGGGCCGACACTAAGTGGGAAACATCTGTATACCGAAAACCCTCTCATACATGAATCGGCCTCCTTGCGGTAGGGCGATTGAGGCGGCCGTAAAATGGACGAAGCGCGCGGTACGTTGCCCATTTTGATGGAATGATTTTATAATTTGCACATGTTGTTGGTTGATATAATGATTGGCAAAACAGACCGAACAAATGATCACTGATTTGACAGATGTCGCTTCAACAAGATGGCCGTTATCATTTATCAAAGTCCCTAATCCCTGTTGGAATACCCGTTACTAGTGAAGTATCAGTTAGGGTACGATAGCTGATTGGATTAGCGTGAGTAGCTCGTTCTACTCTTCGAATCGATCGATTTGTGGAACGATGATTAGAACCCTATGACCGGAATATCGATTTTCGATGCGTATCGTCCAACTTGTGCTGCGAATTGCACGTTGCAAGATGATACCTCGATAATTCTCAGCTAGCACGAGTTACAAACTCTGAGTAAACAAAAAAACATATTTTTTCAACAGATCATTTACACAATATACGGAGATACCTCTGCCAAATTCAACTTTCGAGTTTTTTGGCTTTGGTGTGCAGATTTTCATACCCGAAGTTTCGTCTGCGATTGCGGCTGACATTATCAGAGGCAATGGGGCAAATGCCATCCCCTAGTTACCCTATCAGCAGATACTACCCGTTGTCCTGTCACCTCTGATAATGTCTGTCGCAGTCGGTGACGAAACGTGAAATATATAAACCTACTTAGCATAACCAACAAACCAAGAAACTAACTTTACTGATATTTGTCTTCTTCTTTTGTTTCAGGTGCTACTATTAAGTATTTCCAGATCCAGTTGATATGAAAGATTATTCGTAGGCTTCGGTGTGCAGGTCGTTATATACGACGTTTCGTCTATGATTGCGGCTGTCATAATGAAAAGCAATGGGGCAAATGCCATGCTTTTTCAGCAGATACTACCGTTATCGTATCTGCTCTAATAATGTCTTCCGCAATCATTGACAAAACGTCAGGCATATGAATCTACACAGTACAAACAACAAACCAAGAACATAACTTTATTAATCTAGACCCCAATAGCTCAGCCTGTTCATTTAGACAAATTTAAATACTAAATCGTTTAAATCACTTTATGTCAATAAGTGCGGTTCTTTTGAAGTTTGCGGTTCATAACTTGGTCACTACCTTCATATTCCTCATGCAAACAGTTCTGCCGGACTGGAATCCCAACTTTCTGGTCGATTTGAAGGCTTCTGCCCAAGCAGTTTGGCACTATGTAGGATGGGTCTGTTGGCCGAAGACAAGTTTGGATACTGGATAGTATGTTTGGACTTTGTTGTGATGCCTTTTATTTTTGTTTGACTCAAGTAAAAGTCCAACCTAATAGGAGTCTCACACACGTTACACAACATTTATCTGGGACCCAGAATTTACCTTGATGCTGCACAGTAAATCCAAAATATTCTTTAAAGCACTGTTCAATTAATGGGGTGAAATTTCGACGCTAGAATGTGAAAGCTGATTCTTCACACATATAACAAAACTGTCAGGGTTCGTAGAACACTTTCGTTGCATATTTGCGAGGTACCTAACGAAAATAAAATGTATGTTAGCTGATGCAATAGCTATATAGCCGCCCTACTATTTTGGCCACTCCAACGATATTTATAACTGCTCTCTTCTGGAGTTTGAGAACCCTATCGGCCTCCTTGCGGTAGGGCGATTGAGGCGGCCGTAAAATGGGCGAAGCGCGCGGTACGTTGCCCATTTTGATGGAATAATTTTATAATCTGCACATGTTGTTGAATGCTATGGTGATTGGCAAAACAAACTGAACAAATGATCACTGATTTGACAGATGTCGCTTCAATAAGATGGCCGTTATCATTTATCAAAGTCCCTAATCCCTGTTGGAATACCCGTTACTAGTGAAGTATCAGTTAGGGTACGATAGCTGATTGGGTTAGCGTGAGTAGCTCGTTCTACTCTTCGAATCGATCGATTTGTGGAACGATGGTTAGAACCCTATGAGCGGAATATCGATTTTCGATGTGTATCGTCCAACTTGTGCTACGAATCGCACGTTGCAAGATGATACCTCGGTAATTCTCAGCTAGCACGAGTTACAAACTCTGAGTAAACGAAAAAACATATTTTTTCAACAGATCATTTACTCAAGATACGGAGATACCTCTGACAAATTCAACTTTTGAATTTGTAGGCTTTGGTTTGCAGATTTTCATACCCGAAGTTTCGTCTACGATTGCGGTTGACATCATCAGAGGCAATGGGGCAAATGCCATCCCCTAGTTACCCTATCAGCAGATACTACCCGTTGTCCTGTCACCTCTGCTAATGTCTGTCGCAGTCGGTGACGAAACGTGAAATATATAAACCTACTCAGCATAACCAACAAACCAAGAAACTAACTTTACTGATATTTGTCTTCTTCTTTTGTTTCAGGTGCTACTATTAAGTATTTCCAGATCAAGTTGATATGAAAGATTATTCGTAGGCTTCGGTGTGCAGGTTGTTATATCCGACGTTTCGTCTATGATTACGGCTGTCATCATCAAAAGTAATGGGGCAAATGCCATGCCTCAGATACCCTTTCAGCAGATACTACCCGTTGTCGTATCTGCTCTAATAATGTCTTCCGCAATCATTGACAAAACGTCAGGCATATGAATCTACACAGTACAAACAACAAACCAAGAACATAACTTTGGTTCAGCTTGTCTTCTTCTTTTGTTTCAGGACCTACCATTTAGTATTTTTAGGTGCGGTTGAAATGGAAGATCACTCAAAAATGGGGTGATCGACTTCAGTAAAATCTAGATTAATTTGGTCGAGTTTAATATGTGTGTCACAATAAACCCTTGCGAGTTGCAGAGAAAGGTCGGATTCTGCAGAGAAAATATTGAAATGTATGCAGGTATTGAATCAAGCATATCAAAGTCACATAACTGAAAAGTTTTTCAAGGTTAGACGCAATCATATTAGAAAACATTTCTAGAAAAGAACTGCGATTACCCAATTTTAGTTGGAATGGAGATTGCTTATTATAACTCTGATTCGCTCACAGTTCAACTCAAAAATGAACCAATCATTCGGCGATGATGAATTGTTCTGTGTTCGATATTTTTCATATGCAATCAATCGATTCCGTAATTGATTTCGTTGGTTTTTGATCCTCAAACTATAAGTATTGTGATAAGACATGATTGGAAAAAAAACGATATTTGTTTCTCGTCTTAAAATTAAACCCTAATATACAACTGATGATAGACTTATAGCAATCGAAAGCACCTTCTCTTTCGCCATATTATTAAATATCTAAGCAACGGCTCATTCGCCAAATTATAGACGCAGATTTTTGTCGCCACAAAAATGAAAACAATTTTTATGAAACATTGTTTCGTTCTTGGCTACAAAGCGGAATCAGAAAAACTAGTTGGAAAGCATTTTTTCTCGTAACAAAAAACTGAAACACCACATGAAGTACAACCCAATATTGTGTACATATCAAACTGTGGAAGCTGTCACAAATGATATGTTGGTCAAACCGGACGGCATCTTGAAACTCGAGTTTCAGAACACATGCTCTAAGACTCTAAAAAAACTAAATATGAAAAACCCCAAAGTTCTCGTTGAGCATGAAAAAGAATATGGACACATTTTTTATTTTGATTATCCAACTATTCTAGATGTTCAATTATACTTATCAATAATATTTTTGAGCGAAATGATGCATATTCTCGAATGTGATAGAGTTTAATACCTCAATACCGCTTATTTTTCTTTTTTCATTATTTTTTTTCTGCCATTGACTAAAAAACAGACACCACATTATTAGAATCACAGATGAAGCCATTCGTTTGTTTCACGTCGTTTTGTGTTGGTGTTGTCTCGAAAATTTGTTGTTGCAATGTGTTTTTTATCTTTATTTTTCAAATATGTATCTAATATATGTGTTGATGATTTTAAAAATAGTATTATCAACACGAAAAAACTACTTTTCGATGAGTACTTTGAATGAGAACTCATTATTTCTTGTGAAACGATAATAATCGTATAAGTTCTATGAAAGGTATATTCATGAAAATTCATTGTTAATTGAATTCGAAAAGTCGGCAAGAAAAAATGGATCCTGTTATGCAACCAACCCCTTTTTCATACAGTTTGTAGCAAATGATGGGTTGTTTTCGAAGTTTTGAACTTGAACGACCAACAGGAATTGCCACGTCCAGAGGTCTTTTCCTCTTTGCTTTCGCGCAACCAAACGATCCTTAAGTGGATCCTCTGCGTGCAGAACAGTGGTTGGACACCGCTTAGTCACCCAGGTACTTTCCAAAGGTGAGAACCTACCTCAAAAAAGACCATGGTTGCTATATGATGACCAGCAGCCGGTGTAATTCACCACCTTGCCTCTGACCCCTCCGAGCGGGTCGATTGTGGGGGCCTCTTCCTTGATTATTGAGAACCAAGTGTTGGGTCCACCAGGTGGTCAGCCCTGTGGACCCACGGCCGACACCGGAGGAAGAATAGAGTTCTCCTTCCCGAGTGCGCCTGGGCTGCCGGTCCCGTTTTGCACCAGTCGCTCGGGTAGGATGTGTCGCAACTCACCAAAGGCCAAGGGATTTAGTGGCCATCCCTGCCTTATTATTATTATCATTATTATCTAGAAATAGTTACCTTTTATCGTATAGTCCTTTTATTGGGTCTTGACCTGTTGGATGTGAATAAATAAATAAATAAAATATGGCTTTTGAATTGGGGTGAAAGTAACCAGATTCGATTCAATGCCACAAAAACCCAGGCATCGGTTTTGTCCAAGAAAATAAATGTCTTCGAACTGGATATAATAATGTCAGGTCAGACAATTCCACTTTCTGCTTTGATAAGTTTATTGAGAGAAAATGGGCACCGTCATGTCTTGGCACAATCATGTCGCTGGAATCGCAAAGGAGGCTTCCTAAAAGCGTGGAACAATGCTCCGAACCAGAAAACTGTACACACCTCAGCAACACCAACAGCGGTACATATCAGAAATATGCGACGGACTGTGCTGCTCATCGTTCTGAGGTTCAACTCAGTTTATTTAGCATCAGCATTGCACCTGTGCGAAGCCAGGGTGGGTCGCTAGGTAACTGATATATTAGAGTTTGTAGTAGACTCGTAAAAACGGACAAAACTTCTGAAACAACCAATATAATTCTTTGCAACCAGAACTTTTCTAGATACTTCATACGTGATGAAATGAAAAACACACTTATTGGAGATGAAGCACTAGAAATTTCAGCACACTTCCCACAGCTCGAATAGCGTTGATGATTTTCCGATTTCCCCGCATCATCCCTCCCCATCGGTTCATTCCTCCACCTTATCAAAACATCGGATCTACCCGAACACAGAACACAGGATGCGAACCGATAAAACTGACATATACATGTATTCAAACATTGAGATCAGTATCTTCGCTGGAGATTTGTCTCGACACAATGTACCTGATAATTCGACCTGATAATGGGAGGTAACATAATATTGCTGCAGATATCAGAACGCGCCCCACTGATATATTGCTGCCATTGCATATAATATAATCTAAATGGATTCTGGGATACCATCTTGTAGCGTCTGATAGCTTGATTGTCAATTAAGTGCATGGAGTGTAATTGAAAGTTATGAAGTTCGCAGTCGAGTGGCGTTATGGCACTCCATAGTTTTCGGAGTTCTGAAGGCGACTGGGCGTTGATTGAAAGGTGAAATGTTCTTGAGAGGTGGAAGGTGGAGATAACTCTCAGACGATTTTTATGACACATATTTGTCTCTTCAATCGAGCCATCAGAAAATATTTCGGAAAAATAACTACAACTACATTACAACAAGCCGTGGATTTTGGAATTTCTTCCTGACGTTTCGCTGGCGCGAAACCTTTTGGGCTTCGTAAAGCGTATTTATGCCTTGTTAGGTAATCAGTTATATTTTTACCTTTATTTGTACCTGCATTTGTACCTGTATTCGTATCTGCACTTGAACCTGGAACATTAACAATCTTGCTGCTTGTTGGCCTGTTTGTTATTCTCGAAATCCTTAAAATGAAGTTCCATATTTGATTGAGGTTCACCGCTTCTTCTTATCTGTTAAAATTATCCGTGTGCTTGTGGATCTCAATTGCCTCCCGTACACAGATAGATACTTGCACGCACTATCAAACCACCATCCTAGCCAAAAGAGAGGAGTTATCTCCAAACTTACACTAATGAGTTTGTGGGTTAATGTGCTAGAAGTGACGCTACTTTTGTTATTTTCAAAGCAATGGATCAAAAATAATTTCGTGTTCCAATTTTACAGTACTTCTTGATCGGAAAAAATATCATGTGTGTTTGGTCATGGTTGAGCATATCAAACCAGAATTTTCAGTCGATATGTGACAATGGATGGAACATGTATCCATCAATCCACTCTTGAACCAAAACGATCGTCATCTGAGTGGGTAGCAATAGGTGAACCTTGTCCAAAACGCCCAAAAGCACAACAGTCGGCTGGAAAGTTTGTGGCTTCGGTGTTTTGGAATGTGCGTGGTGTAATATACATCGACTACTTTGAGTAGGATCAGCAGTAAATATTATAGAGCATTATTGGAACATTTGAAGGCCGAAATTGCAAAAAACGACCGCAAATGGCGAAGAAAAAATCGAAAATCATTAACAAGCCAAGTTATTTCACGACGTTTCGATTGTTAATATCCACAATCGTTTTCGAGAGCTGACTGGACTTATTTCTCCGAGATCTGACTATTTATAGGTCATTCGAGTGCTTTCATCTATCCCCTCTTCCCTCTCCTCGCTCCATCATTTTTAGCGGGAGCTGGCCGTTTGGAGGAAGTTGGTCGTGTTTCGCTTGATTAGAGGTTTCCATATGTTGCGTATCTTAACGTTAGCTGGGCTAAATGCAATGTTGGGAAGCTTGAGACCTCTTGATGTTATGTTGGAGTAATCGTTCCTTCAACGGAATGGTTACTACAAAGTGATGATGGAACAGACTTTGGCTGGAAGACAGTAAGAGCTTCACAAGGAAGGGAAGCCGCCACAATCAGTACTTGTACTTGCCTACATGGGAAGATTGTCGAAAACGATAAGAAGAATTGGGTCCAAGTACAACATCAGAACCTGCTTTACATCTGGGAATACTATCCTCAGCAGCCTCACGAAAACCACGCCAGGAAACGTGGACTGCGATTCCACTGGTTCAGAAGGAAATTCAAAGAAGCCGCATATATGTTGTCCAACAATGCATTTAGTCGAGCTAGCGTAGAGATACGCAATATAGTTTAATCAAGCAGAACATGACCAACTCCCGCCAGATAGTCAGCTCCCGCTAAAACCGATGAAGCGGGGAGAGGGAAGAGGGGATAGGTGAAAGCACTCGAATGACCTATAAATAGTTAGATTTCGGAGGAATGAGTCCAGTCATCATCCGAAGACGATTGTGGATATCAACAATCAAAACGTCGTGAAGTAACTTGGCTTGAATTTTCATTTTTATTTTTAATCAGTAGGGATAGGGAAGTAGGGATATTCGTAGGGATTAGACAATGGAAGTCCGCACTAATGAAATGCATCATGAATCATTGTCAACCACCTTCAAACAATTCATAAATTTAACCGTTTCCACCAGATTCGGCTCCGAAAAACTACTAGCTGTTTGCAAACCTCAACAAAAATGCTCACCGATAGGAAATTTCGCTTGAAAGAAGAGGTTATTGATGAAACTGAGGCCTTTTTTGAGACAAGAAAATAATTCATTATACAAAAGTTGTATTGTATCCAGCGGCGTTGGAATGATGAATGATGAGTGGCTGTTGATGAAGATCACGTTGATAAATATAGCCAATTTTGAATGAAAATTAGCGTTTTCCTTCTTAGGCTCGGGCTTTTCCATCCCATGTTGAAGAACATATTTCTGCACGCTTCCACAGCATATACTTCCATCTGAACTCATATCGACCCGTTTCACACCGGGCTTGTATCAACCCCAAACATCCCGTATATGTCCCTAGGAACACACTTTACGTCCAGACATCGGAAACTTCAACGAGAACCTCTCTCCCACCCCCCGTGTGGTCTGTGGGTCGGGGCCCGATGAGAATGTTTCTGTTAACAACACCGGTCATTCCAGTCACCATTCAATAACTCCCAAACTTCTCTAGTTAGAAGTTCGGCTTGTTTACTTGGACTTCTGGCGGTCTTAAACGGCCTCTCGGTAGACACGATGTTTGTGGCAAATTCGGGAACAAGTTCTCTAGGCTAGCCACTGGATATTTGCGAATCCGTAGATGGGACTGTGGCATATACGATGATGGTATTTTGCCAGTTGAGATGTGGTTCAGACTTTCGTGTTTGGAGCAGAAGTCGGGGAGTTTTCTTCGGGAGAGGCTGAGTTGGGTATGATTTATCTGGAAAAAAGAAACAAGAAGGTATTTTGAGCTCTATGAGGGACATGATATTTTTTCTACGGATGCTATACGACGTGCCACTTCTCTAATCGCTTTCATACGTTTAAAAAGAAAGATTTCTCACGCAGTGAGAAATATCCGCCATTACAGTGAGACATAATTTCTCACTGTTATCACGATAATCCAAGTCAGTCATCAATTGTTACATGTCAGATTGATATGACACGGTGTCTATGTTGACAACGCTACGCCGATGAATCGCATGCAATATCCAAGTAGCCCATTGTCGGCGTTTCCATATGATCAAAACCGAAGCCCTGCATAATTATTGTTGTCAACTTACCCAACGAAAATAGTTTTATTGTTGACTGTTATAGTACAGTTCATAGTCTAGTTCACATGTACTTTTTTATGTAACATTTTTCAACCTACCAGGAATTACTTCACAAAATTGTTCAAATATAACTGGTAACTACTTTTGTTTGAAGGTGATTGACAATGTTTCGTGATGAATTTCACTAGTTCGGACTTCCATTGTCTACTATATAAAATGATTTGAAATCCCTGAAACAAGTAAAAAAGAATAATTAAAAAAGAATAGTTGAAAATAACAATTATATTAAGCAACAATAAACCTGAAATGAAATGATAGTGAAATAACCTACAAGTAAAAATATAATAATTGAATAAATAAAA
>NW_019289695.1:345260-363323 GCF_000500325.1 Leptinotarsa decemlineata
TATCTTACGGCTCGTTTTTGCAAAATTAAAATATTTTGTAGTGGATAACCACTACATACGCTTCAAAATGAAATTCCATATCTTAGGTGTGATTTCACCAGAGAAAAATAAACAGTCGTAGCTGCTGTTAAACCAATTTCATTTGCGACTACTCTGACCGCATAACAACTAGACGACACGTTATTACACAAGGCATGAATATGGTCTTCAAATTTAGTTTTCTATCGATATATACTTCTAAGAATTTTGAGCTATTTTTGTTCTCAATGATGTCATTCCCAATAGGTATATTGTCAAATTCACATCTGAATGTTACTATGTTAATTTTCGAAATATTTAAAGACAGACGATTTGACTCACACCAACTCTTTACTTTCATCATATCGATGGATATGATTTTAGCTGAATCAATTGCATTGTCCAATTGCCAAAAATGGTAGTATCATCTGCAAATAGTGTGAATTTTGAACCTATCTACCAATGTAACCATTCGCTGCTTTGTACTCATATTACTTGAGCCAATTCCACTATTCAAACTACAGACTATCCTTTCTCCAGCATAGTCTTCAATCCATCTCCATTAAACAATATAATTTGGTGGAAAAGCACCCTGCACTGGTTTATGTAGGCTAAAATAACCCAAAAAGGGGAGGAAGACCGACGAACGCAGTATTTAGATTGAGAACTTCCTAGAAAAGACTATGCCAGAGCAGAGCCACGGTGAAAAGGGCATCGCGGAGGAGAAGAAGAAGAGCCGGGAGGAACTATGACGATCTCACAATAAGGCATAGAAGGCCGTGATATCGCCGGTGACGTGAAAGGAAACTGCAGTCCGTGTTACCCTTGTGACAAATGACTTCGCCTCAACAATGGAGAGCTCACTCTTTGCTCTTGCCGGGTCTATCTCGGTACACAGGCGGACACAAGGGGTGTTACGAGGTTACATATTAATATATTGTAATATGAATATACATCAGATGAAGATGAACATTCAGAAGTAACAAAAAATACATACTGTTTGTATTCAGAATAACTCTGGGGCTAGAGATGTGACTAGTATTTGGTAATCTGTTGAAAAAAAATTGTTTTTCCGTTAACCATCTGGAAATTTCACCGAAGATGTTGGAATTTTCAGAATGGTAAGGAAGGGTGTCTCATCAAGAAGGATTTCAAATGGAATAGCTACTTCATAAAGCTGATAGCACAAACTATAGACATGAGGCGAAAAGAGCTCCACAAGAGAAGCCGTCACAAGCAGTGCTAACTTTGAGCTACATCAGTTCAGTTCCGGTGTTGTCAGCTTCGTAGATAATACAATCCATGTAGCCCTCAATTATAAAGAGCATAAAAACGAGTATTGTGCCTTAAGGCACCCCAAACTTCATCGAAAATCAATCATTTTCAGCGTAACCTATTTTCATGGACTCCGCTCTAGTAACTTCATGAGGAGTTTGCTGAATGCTGGAGCCTTCTGAAGCTTTAAAAAGTGTACTGTGGCTTTGGCGCTTTTGCATAATCTGTTTGGTTATTTGCTTTGAAAAAAATATTTCACCTACGGTGTTGTCATTTCCCGTCGCAATTTCGATATGTTCATATGATACGTCTAGAAAGTTTGTACACAAAAATGAATTTTGGAATATTTTTAGTGATTTGTTCTCATTGTTGATTATCTATTTCCATTCAAAAACTTTCTTCACTGAGGAAATGTGGTACTTGTTTTGAATAAGAAAATCTTTCATGATCCCAATGTTTTTGTTACAATATAAACAGTGTTCTTTCTTGTGGATGATCTCAGCTTGACACCATGTGATATTATGTTGCTGATTCCAAACATGCTCTGCTATTCCTGATTTGCTGATTTCTTCATGCTGTGTGTGTCGGCGATGCCAACTTTCAATGGCCTCTTAGTTTCACCGATGTATGATTCTTCGCACTCGCAATGTATCCAGTAAATGCAATTTTTGAAATCGCAGTCCGCGTTTGGTATCCTGGTTTTCGGATAGCATTCCCAGATCTGAACCAGGTTCTGATGTTATACTTGGACCCAATTCTTCTTAAACTTTCCAACGATCCTCTAATGTAGGAAAGTACAAGTACTGATTTTGACGGTTTCTCTTGTGAGTCTGTTGCTGTCTTCTAGCCAAAGTCTGTTTCACCATCACTTTGGAGTAACCATTTCGTTGAAGGTGATTTTTGATGATGCCTAGTTCATTTTCGAGACCTTCCTTTGTATCACAGAGCCCAAAAGCACGGTCTACTAGAGTCTTGATGATTCTCTCTCAGTAGATTGATGGTGGTTGGATTCGTGGTTCAGATACTGTCCCGTGGTTTTTTGGTGTACAAATTTAGCCAAACCTCAACAAAGGCAGTGCTTTATGCCTAACTTATCTTTCCAACGCATTTTTATTACCAATTGCAATTCTAAATACAACTCATTTCGCAAAAATTTAAAACACCAGAAAACATTATGCCAGAAATGATGCAAAGTTGATACAGTTTTCAAAAACTGTATCAACTTTATTCTTTACTGCACTTTTCAAACAGTTAAACTTTGATTTACTGATTACGAAAAATTACAACGCAATTAAACTAAGGGAAGGAATTATACGAAAGTAATTTCACATTTACTGAATATCTTTTATGAGGTATGAATGAACAAAATTACTTCAGAAATCAATTTAGATTTTGTTGAATTTCACTAGTTCAGGCATAATTTTTTCTGGTGTTTTGAATTTTTGCGAAATAAGTTGTATTTAGAATTGCAATTGGTAATAAAAATGCATTGGAAAGATAAGTTAGGCGTAAAGCACTAACTTTGTTGAGGTTTGGCTAAATTTGAGAAATCGGCGAATGTCAAATTTTCTAAAAACTGTAAAAAAACTAAATTTGTACCTACTAGAAAGCTAAAAGAAAAATCACTTGATCGGTCATATGCATGTCATTTGGTATCATTTTCAAAGCACAACCTATTGGAGATATCAAAAGTTGCTTGGAGAGATGAAGAAAAAAATCCTATTTGATGCGGACTTTATGTGCGACACTGTATATGTTATATACAGTGAAAGTAGCGATCCCATTGGCAGTCCCTCATCTTGTGTGAAGAATTCGTCCCTCAGTTGCAAGTAGCAGTTTCATACACAGCATCCTAGTAATTCCATGATTACTTGTATACTCTATATTAAAATGTACAATTAATCATACAAGAAATGCCCAAAGTTCTATTACAATTTACATCGTCGAAATGTAATTGCACTAAATTCGCATTCGGAATGGGAGTCGCTTTGCTCCGCATACTTTGCAATTAGTCGAATAATTTAGTTAGGAAAAATACGTCGGTCGGAATACTGGGTTTGGTTTGTTGCAGATTAACTTAGAGTTTGAGAAGCAGTTGTTTGAGTAGTGAGCATTGCGTCAAATCGTTCATAATTTCCTGTCTCACATAAGCCTTTTTATCACAATTTTTTGTACGCATGCGTCAGTATGAGCCATCTTTTTTGTACTGTTTTTTGTAACTTATTCTTTTTCATTAAAAAAAAAAACTTCTTAAAAGTCAACCCACAGCGCATTCTGACTGGCATACATTCTGAGTCTGTTTTTCACGTCGAAACGGTGACGTCAGACAAAGTACTTGAGTTTCATTATTTTAGGACAGTTTAAAATTTGAAAGTTAGAGGTCGACATCCGATTGTTTATTTTCGAATGACACTTAAGTTCACCACCAATAAAAATGTTAAAAAACGTACGGAGCTGCTTTTTGGTTAGATATCTCTGTATTTTACGTTTTCAAGGTTAATGGCATGGTTGGTACGACTGATGCAGTCAATATTCCTAAAGTAATTGAAATGTTTTTTACCCTCATTCTTTAGATCGTAAATTGGTTTTTGGTGGTGTATTACGAATTTGAAATAGTAGGCGGTGGCAAATACCAACTGCTTTTTTCTGAAATATCACTAGTAACTAACCTAGAAATAGAAGAATGTCACCGGTAGAAGCATTCGTTTTTAAATTAAGTTTTTCATAAGAAAAATGTTGATTATTGAAGTGAAAAGTGTCAAAAAAGGAGGAATAAGGTGTAATGGTGACCCAGTGAATAAATGTTTGTGTTTTTAAATAGTTTATTTTGTGATAAAGAAGGCTGAAAAGTTGCCCTTTTCTGAACTTTGAAGGGCCGTAACTTTATAAATAAGGGAGAGCGCCTCTTTTTTCTTTCTGATTCGTAATCTATGCATCAAAATACGTAAGTACACTCAAACATTTTTTCAAAATCGCCGGGTGCCCTCAAAACGAAAATTCAACCACGTAAAATCATCTCTTTTGATTTATAGGAATCCTACTAGTAGTGTAATCTGCAGAAGACAGCATTTATGAAAGTTTTGTGTGCTCTACATGATAGAGTACAATTAAAAGACGTCTTAAAGGTAGGTAATAACCATAATAAATATTCTATAGCACCACTAATTCCTTTTCTCCTTCTCAGAGATTGGTGGAGCATTATTACGGCCCACATATGAAAAACATGAACACCCGGTTATCTATATGATGTAAATCTACCATTTGAATAAAAAATATTAGTATAACTCGCTTTAGTTCATGATTAGGTACTGTAAGTTGAATATGGTTCAAGTTGACCAAGTGAAACATAAGCTACCCCTTGAAAGAAATAGCATTTGATAAGGATGGAATAATGCATGGTGAAAGAAAATGCTATAATAATATACAACGAACAGGTTGTGATAAAATGATTCCGCCTCGAAATTGATGTCTATCAATATAATACAACGCGTCGTGCGTCTTCGATATCATCACATCGAACAATCCACTCACTGTCTCCGGGAAATTTCAATCCAGAAATATTTCCCGATACAGCGTAATTGGATTTTCGAGTTTGCTGCTCACCTTTCCACTATCACATCTGAATCTAGAAGGCTGTCAGCCGGGTGCACTCCCAGAACAAGTGGAGAGGACTCGGCAAAGCAAACTTGTAATTGTCTTTCCGTCTTCCACGGTTGCTTATGCTAGCGATTTTAATCCAATATTTGATGCGGCAGTTTAATGTGATTATCGCAGCTCCCTTTCTGGTCTGCGTACTCCATGTTATAATACTTAATTATATAAACCTTGGAATTTAATGGCGGAAGACAAGAGCGAATGAGTAATCTCTTTCGGTCGCGACAGTTTTTGCAAGCGCTTTTCAGAATATAGAAGCAGATTAATTCGAGACGTTGTGTTGGACGTGACTAAATGGCAGTTACCGTCATATTTCATGACAAAGAGACCAGAGCGATGCAATTGTTCGAACCAGAGTAATTTTGATCCACTGTAGTGATACCAGGCTGGATTATAATGCATCTATTCAACTCTACTGTCCAAAATGAAATCAATCCTTAGCAAGAAATAGATATACAAATTTCAGTGAATCCACCTATAAAGCGCTCATTGGCAGGAAGGAATTGGACTTGGATCACAGAACAAATAATAATTCAGGCAAATTTATTGAAAACAGTGTCAGATAGATCGAGAGCATATAAGTTGGCTTAAAGTTCTTGCCCAAAGCTTTATACAGGGCTTTTCATGATGAGCGTTAATTAGCCGTTTCTGACAAACTATTTAACGGATCAATTTGAAAATTTCACAGTATGCATAAATCAATATGACCTACACGCTACTATAAAGTAGCGGCTTCTTTGATTTTTCAGATGGAACACCCCGTATATAATACTATATTATGATTCATTATCACTTTGTTAACAAATTCATATACTATTTCCCTATACCTATCTATTACCGTTTAGAAGATATAAATTAATTTCGATATTTTTTTTACCAAACATGAACTTTTATAAATGCTGATAATCTTGAACTCTCTTGCACTAAAACGATCAAATTTGAAATGGAGTGGAGTGATACTATGAGGATCTTCACTCCGNATAAAAGGGACAAGTGCTTTAGATACCTCTTTCATTCATAAACTTGTGTTGGAAAATATGCACATACCTTCTTTTTGACGTACAAATTCTCTTTATTTTTTATATTTTTGCTGCAAAGTTAAAGTTAAGTGAATTATCACTTACCCGTTACATCTATAGGAATGAGTCGATTCTTGACAAAATGTTACTTACCTCCTTTATCCACTCGACTCTTCAATTCATTAACTAAATCAATAAATTTTTTCCCGAAAGTATAACTGTGAACATACCTAACTATTTTCACCTGCAAATGAACAGATTCAATAATGGAATATCATTCAATTCAGTTTGATCGTTCATGAGATGTTGGGAGTTTTTGAATTCATTGATTTCCATACTCTCCAACAGGTTGAGTTTCAAACCTTTCTTCTGGAAATGGAGGGGCTTGTAGTCATGGTGGAACTCTGGTCCCTCTGCGATTAAATGAGTGATATATGTGAAATTTATTTTTCCATTCTGGAAACTATATTTGTGTTCCTTTCTGCGGGCTTTGAAGGCTCTTCCAGTTTGACCTATATATAACATCGGACATAACCCACACGACAATTTATACACTCCTGAGTTTTCTGAAACTGAACTTTCATCTTAATTGATCCTAATGTTGTGCATGCCTAAGTTGTTGTTGGTTTTGAAAGCAGTATTTACACTTTTGCTGTGCAGAAAATCTGAAATATATGTAGTGAGTTGGCCTGAGTAGGTTAAGGTTCTATATTTTTTCTCCTTTTTCTCTTTGAATTGGGTAAACTTCTTTGAAAGCTTGACTTGACTGAAGTATTACAGGCAAGCTTTGAAAAAGTTTATCATTCGACGGTCACTTGCAGAAAACTTTTGAATAGTTTTTTACTGTTTTCACGTATTTTCCTTGATGTTTTCTGTTACATTTGTGTAAACACTGGAAAATTTTTCATCGAAAACATTAAATTCATCTTCAAAATTGATATTCCTGTATTTATTTCTGTTCTGGTTGCTGTTGAGGTACTATAAAAACCTGAATTGGTATATTCGAGTGATCATTCTCTCTTTGAAGTAACGCTGGCTGATCCAAATCCGCCTTCTTTAGAATATCGCAAACATCTCATTCGTCTATTATATTGAGATTTCAACCCACGTGGATTTCCTTCTTGATACTTTCAATCGTACATGGAAACGTTTGATCTTTGGTAAGTTCCCGTTCAAACATCTCAAAAATTGCTTTTCTCTAGAATGCCGAATTGCCGAAACAGTAATTGATGAACATATTCAGTTCTCTTCGAGCAGAAATTGAGTATATATTAGGGGATTGCCATGAATATTCAGGCGATTCCAAATACGTGGATTAGTCCAGTGGAAATAGGAAGAAATTTCGAGAATCTATACTGATATATGTGATAGAATCGGCTGAATTTTGATGGAAGTCCATAACCTATTTTGGTCTGAGATGTAGAACAGAGGTTGCATCTTTTGATATAATCAACTGATCTTCAGCCTTTGCTGTTTCAGTAAATGTTCAGACTCATTCATTGTATCATTTTTGGAATAAAGAACAATTATAATTATCATTATGATTATTATTATATTTTTTTTTTCACAGTAGTGTGCGCTGGTCAGGCCCTATCCCCCGAAGCCCCGATACANCACCCCGAGGTGAGTATACGTCTCTCCGGCATCCAGATGGTGTAGGATGCTTCCATCTACGAGCTGCACATCCTCTCCGTAGTCCCCGCATCGTCCTGTTTTGAGATGGACCATTGCAGATTTGTCTGTCTCGAATTTCATACCGATAGCATGCGTGTACTCTTTCATCACCCTCAAGGACTGATGGAGATCCTTCTCTCCAGAGGAAAAAAGTTTAAGATCATGGGTGACCTTGTGCCTCCTGTTTCCGGGGGTGACACAGTTATACCCTCGAGTATTTCTGAGTGCAACGGATAATGGCAATAGTGAGATGCAGAAGAGAAGGGGACTGAGGGAATCACCCCGAAATACACCCCTTCTGAAAGTGACTCACCCTGTTTGGACTCTTGCTTGACCAGATGTTATGGTAAAGTGAGTTCGCCAAAGTGGTATCAGTTGTTCAATGCATCTCACTATTTTGTTGGGTACCGAAAGGCATCTGAGCAAATGCAAGATGAGCTCATGCGAAATTGTATCAAATGCCTAACGGTAATCGATCCAGGCCATAGAGAGGTTACTCTCATTTTGTATCGAGTCCTGCGTTACAAATCTATCGATGAGCAGGTTCTCTTTACATCCAGCGACTCCTCTCTTCGACCCTCTCTGCTCATATATCCGTTCGAATACTCGGTCAACTGCGGTGAATATTCGTGAGTATAAGATGCTCGTAAACGAGTTGTTTCATTAACAGAAGAGGCTGACCTCTGGCAAATCAACACTGCCGTGTATAACGTCGTCCAATCGCTTTCCGAATCGGAAGGACGAAATCCCGGCCTTGCGACTCGGAAAATTGAACGGCGTATACACAAGATGGAGGCTAAGATCACGTCGGCGAGACAACACGCGTCTCGTATCTAATGTGTGATGGACTACAGGGCGGCCAATAGGCCTTTCACGCCCGCAGTGCGGCGAATAGTCGCCAATCTACGACGTATCCATCACACTCTAAGCCAAGGCGTGCTGTTGACCACCAAACAGCACTGCCTTGATAGAATACGAATGCTAGTGGCTGCTAATGAGTCACTAGTGAGGCGAGCGAGAAGTATCGCGGAAAATCTTAGGTTCCGCGAGAAACCTTCTCGCTTATTCCAAGAACCTCCACGTGTTGTGGATAATCCGCCGACTGCTGATCAGGTGGAGTCCTTCTGGAAGGATATCTATGAACTCCCGCAGCCACTCACCTTAGACACTCCAGCCCTAGCGCAGTTCGAAGCTTCCAACAGAGAGTTTCGACAGCCTGAGCTCAATGAACTGCGTAACCCGATAACCCCGGATGACGTCCGAAGAGCCCTTGTTGGTTCCAAGAACTTTGCTGATCCAGGCCCATGATGGGCTGAACACTTATTGGTGGAAAAAACTACCAAGAATCCACCGACATCTGGCCAGAGATTTCAACTCATGGCTGGACGGAGAGCAGCCGATTCCGGATTGGTTTGTCGAGGGGCGGACCGTTCTCATCCCCAAAAGCGGAGATTTCTCGATTCCTAGATGAAGCCATTGTATGGCGAAACACGTGTTGCGTTTTTGTAAAACAATTTAGTGAAAATCTCACAATAAAGTGTTTTTGGAATACGAACTAGTAAAATTGACCATGAAACACGTTCAAACAAAAATATCTAATAAATTTGTTTTCGAGAATACCATCTGGTACCTCATAGTCTCATTTTGAGAAGTTGTATCTGTTTTGTTTATGGGCATAACCTGTTACGCTCGATTATATAAATTTTCTGAATCAACAACTTTAGGTAGAGGACATGACATCTTCACCTACGAAGACGCCACCTATGGGATCGACAGCAGCCTCAATCCTTGAATATCAAGGATAAATTAGCCACCACAAGTCGGTCCGTTGCCAAGCCAAGTTTTTACATCGACCGCCGAATGAGATTCGTCCCCCGTCTTTCACTGCAGCTTTTAGTGCAAGGCAACTCGATGGATTCGTGATCCAACACCAGTCAGCGCTGTTTCGACCCACCAGGTTTCATCAGTGGTGCTAGGCTGAACTCCAGAACTGTACCAGAAAGAACAAGCCTAAAATTAAAAGTGATGGCAGCTTCTCCTACAGAGATGACATACAGGGTGTTCATTAAGTATGTACCATAAATTCAAAGACGATTCTTTAGGTAATTTTAAGACGAAATGTTCATATAAACATGGGTCCGCAAATCCTTCGTTCTCAAGATACAGGGTGTTAAATCGTAAATATCTTAAATATCCTCTGCCTAATTTTGTTGTTATTTGGCATTTATCCAATGGTATTTATAACATTATGAAGAGCTAATTTAGCCCGAACGTGATTCAATTTATTGAGTCCAGTGGCGTCTCGAGCGGGATTTGAACGAATATTTTTGACTTGAAACTGTACGCCACTGACTGTTGTGCAATTTTTATCATTTCTCTGAATTGAGCAATTGAAAATACAACTTTTTTGTCTCTTGAATTTTTTCCGTATCTTGCTTAGTTTTCAAGAAAAAAAAGTCGACCTAATTGCATATCCCTGTACCTCACAAAGAATAATATGGTGAATTAAGTGTTTCTTGCGGAAATTATTATTTTTACAATTTTTCATTACTGATTATGTGACAATTCTAACAAATATTGAATAACATTAACATCTATACTAACGTTTTGCACTAAATTAAGTGTTGGAAATGGCCTCCTTCGGCTTCAATACAACCATCTATCCACCGCATCATTGAATTTTGCACTCTTCTGAAAATACCTGGCGTATTTTTTATTATGTCACGTGAATTATTGATTGTATTGCCTAAAACCTCTTCACTTTGAATAGCAGTTTTGTATACCAACGCTTTGAGGTGTCTGCAGAGAAAATGATCTAAGGGATTCATTTCGGGTGAGCGAGGTGGCCAGGGGTGTGGGCCTGCTCTCCCAGTCCAACGATTATGATAATTTTCATCTAAAAATTGCCGTGCCACTACACCAAAGTGTGGTGGAGCACCATCGTGCATGTACCACATAAGGAGTCTTTCCATGACTGGAATTTCTTCTAAAAGTCCAGGTAAAACAAATTCTATAAATCTTCGGTATTCTACTCCATTAAGTCTAGGTGGAAGGAAGTGAGGCCCAATGAGATGGTCACCGACAATTCCAATTCAAATATTAAAAGAAAACTGTTCTTGAAAATTATCTGTAAACAATATTCGATTTAGCAAACCTAGATTTCTTCTTTGTTTACCGCGTAACCAATTAGAAAAAGCTAGTCTTACAGGCAAATCTCTGGGCAATAGAGCTTACACACGTTGCATGTGATAGGGATATAGCTGCTGGGCTCTTAAAATCCTTTTCTTCAGCTATTTTCCGAGTACTGGTATGAGGATTAACTTCAATCTCATTTAAAACAGCTTCTTCAGTTTGAACTGTTCGTACCGTTGCAGGCCTCACAATGACAACCGTCGATCTTTTAAAGCTGCCTGTTTCAGATAATAGGGGCCTTCTGCTTGATTTTTTCCGACATATACTTCCATACTGCTGGTATAGAATAATTTTGCATCGGATAAGGCAAATATTTTTATTCCATAATTGTTAGGTTTGCTGGGAATGTACTGACGGAAGGAGCATCTACCTCTGAATGCTTTTAGTTTCTCATCCACCGTTACATATTGCGAATGGGAATAGCATTTTTTCTGATTATCATTCCACTTTGTTATCAGACATCTCACTGGAGATAATTTATCTAGGATACGTCGATCGTCCCTAGTAGAGATGTCGTCAAACCTTATATATCTCAATGAATATCTGAACCTGGTAATGTTCATTGTCAAACGAAACACCTCTATACCAGTGCCATCTGTTTTCCATAAATCAATGATGTTCAAATGACTTACTTTTCTCACACCTGCAAGATATAACAGGCCTATCAATGCACGAATTCCGTCAATGTTTGTTGGATATATATCTCGTTCACAGCTAAACTTGTGCCTATCTGCCTCAATTTTAGTGTTCGTGTTATCAACGATCATTTGTAACATGTGCGAATCGAATAAATTATTCCAAATATCTTGGATATTGGTTATATTTCTAACACATGGTTTTGATCCTGGAAGTTGCAAAACAATATTTTTCTCTTCGAGTTCTAACATTTTTAGGTCCTCTATGTTTGGCCCATTTTGTTTTGTGGTCTTTTCCAATAAAGTACGGTCCACGAATGAAAGATAATTCTTCCCTAACTTCTAATTGCTCAACTTCTTCCTCTGTTCCGCTTCCCTCTGACCTTTCTTCAATGTTATCTTCCTCTTCTAATTCCTCTTCGTCATCGAATCCATCTTCTGGTTGGACTTCCTCAAAAAGACGCAACAGCCTGTCCTGCTCTCTTTCATAATCCATAATTTTGACTACAGTAATCGCACACGGTCCACCGCACCAATTTGTCCAATTACTCACTTACTATTCTAGCACCGTCAACGAAAGAATACACACTGATCTATCATCCCATAAATGGAAGGTACTCGGTCGGAGAGTTCCGTACACGCCCGATAACGTTTCCGAAATACCGATTATAATCCTGTTCGGTCCACTAGACCAGCTGCGTCTACTGAAGGGTTAATACAGAAGTTACAAGTTCCTCAATATCTTCGTGAGGCTAACATTTCCAATACACGTGTCTATGGTGAAAATTTCCAACTTTCCTTCAGCAAACCTCCAAAGCATATTTCCACCGTACTACGTCTCTCTTCTCCTCGCCAAATAAATACCTGGGAGATTTTCAATAAGCAATCCTACAACTTTTGTATAAACAGAGAACATCCACCTAAAACGGACAAACAAGAAGTATTCCGGGCGAGCACATCGTGCATACTCTAAGAGGAAGGAATGCAAACAAATGGAATGCATCAACGTGGGCTTTAGTCTGAAAAGTATTCCGGGTGATCGCACTAGTGTATCTTTGCTGCTTCAGTTGTCAACGTTTCTCCGGTCAAATTTGAATGGGACGCTACTCTCAAAGCCGAATGGTCCGCGGCACAAAGAGATGGGAGAAAGGGCGGAAGATTGTATGCAGGATTCTTGGAGATGAAAAGGTTGATTCGAAAAGGCCATTGATAGAATTTCGGCTAAGAGGCAGAGGCACTTCAGTGACTGATAATAAATGGAGTTTGATCCGTGACATGAGTGGAAAAATTCAAATAAGCATCGTTATTGCTCTGTTAACTGTGTCATATTCATCGTTTGAAAGAGAGGCCGTTTTGACAAGAATTTGAAGTGGAGACAATACAAGAGGAAGATTTCTCAATGTTGAATAATCTGTTTGAAAATCTGTTTCAAATCTGTTTTTTCGTTAATCAGCTGTCGCACCCCTACGAACGACAACCCTCAGAACTCAAAACTTGTGCGAGCTATGGAATAATGAGGTCTTACCTTTCAACGTGGGATAAATAACACCAGTTGAACGATATCAAGTGAAAATCGATTGTTCATCCTGGGGCTTGAACAGCGACCAACACGGGGGTCAAAGTCAAAATATGCTTTATTGTCTGAAGGTTCATATCTTATTGACAAAGCTCGGTTGAAATAATTAAATAAAAAAACAAACAAAATTACACAATTTGTGTGAGTTTTGTTAACTATAGCGTGATTTTCTATGAGTAAGTCATCAAAATCGAGTTTGAAGCAAACCATGTTTGTTTTATTCGTGTTGAAATATAAGGAGTTTGAATCGCACCACTGTTTAACCCTATAGCGATCCAGAGTTATGATGTCTCTGAGATTATCTTCATTTGTTCAACGCCAAAGGATCGTGGTGTCATCTTCGAAAAGTGTGAACTTCCCTTCAGTGTCAATGGTTACCATTTAGTGACATGACTATCGTCAAACTCAAACCAGTCTGTTTCGTCTTTGATCAATACATAATAATGACCAGATTCAATGCCAGAACAACAGTAAACAATGACTGCATGAAATAGTTTCCTGCTCTAGTAATATATAATCCTTCTAGAGGACCTTAGCATTTTGAATGTATTATAATAAGAATAATAATGAATGAATAAAAAGACAGTTTTATGTGCTAATCATGTGTGATGGATGATTTTAACCATGTTCAACTATTTAAACTGAGATTTTCGCTAAATAATTGATAACTTGATATTTCAGTAATGAATGAACGACATTTTAAGTACACTGTGCTTTCATGAAGCTTTTCAGAGTCTTCGTATATTCCTGGCTACACGTAAGCTGGTTTTCTCAACGGTTCAAAGTTATCAAACAAATATCAATTCCTCGTTCATATCGAAATGCCGCACGAGATCCATCAAAAACCGTCAAAGCCACACAGACATGTGGAATTGAAACTGAAAATGCACATGAATACCGCGAACAAACAATGGAGCAGATCAATTTTCCGATTTCCCGAACATTAGTGATTCGGCTGACTCGTCTCGAATTGACGTAAAAGAGTAGAAAGTTCCGGTCCAAAGGACACATCAGACCATTCCATTATACTGCGAAAGCGGAGAAGTGCATAATTCATATTGGAACTGCACTTTTAAGGTACAGCGCAATTCGTTTCATTTCCTATTTTGCCAGTCAAACGACTCGAGATACTGCCGGGTAATGTTTGGAGAACTTTCATAGTACGGTCAAACGATGGAAGCTGTTATGATTCTATAGAAAAACGTTTTCGAATGGGAAGTTTGAAAAAAATCTGTTTAAAATATGTTTTTCCGTTAACCAGCTGTCGCACCCCTACGAACGACAACCCTCAAAAGTCGAAACTTGTGCGAGCTAAGGGTTAACGAGGTCTTACCTTTTAACGTGTGATTCCTAACACGGCTGAAAAAATATATGTTCTTTTTCTTAAGGACAGAACAAAAGCACTATAGGAAAATCCTTGAGACGCTCTAAGAGCGGTGCCTGTGCGAAAGTAGCGATTCACGTTGGATTTGAATAGCTGGAAATTTAATCCATTTGGAAAAACGTTCTCAAGAAGTTTGTTTCACATACACGCAGTTGTTTAATGGAAGAGTTCTTAAGCAGTGAAGTTCGAGGTGTACTGAGTTGAACTTCGAAACGAAACTTCGAATTCAATGTGCTAAGTCACTCAAACACTTCACGCGAAACTATCTACAGAAGAGAAACAAATCTTCAACCTTCCTTCGATGTTCCAGACTTGGTAAAAAACATAGAAATTTTCATTTCTCTTTTCATTATGATCTCCTACCACGTAGTAACGGCTACATCCATAAATTTACTGAAAAAATAAGAAATTCAAAGTTTTTTTTTATTTTTCATTTTTTTTATTTATTTATACAGGATAAACCCCATTACGGTGTAAAAATTTCACAGAAAAAAGTACAATATAAAAATGTAAAATATAAACTAATACGCTACGGAATGTTTCTGCAGCACACAACTATATAACATTATAAAATACTATAGGATATAGAATTGAAATTAAACTTGTTACTACCTTATGTAAACAATTACCAACTTAAATTATTCAATGATTGTTTAAAACGACCATATATATTATATATTAGCCATATTGTCATCCAGACTGCTATCTCTCTTCAATGTATGAAGCAATGTACTCTTTCTGATGTTTCATAACTTCGTATTTTTGTTAAAAAAATTGGTACTTGGCAACACCGCTGTAGACACGATCAATTTTATTGGTCATCATACATGTGGCCAATTTAAACTCTTGCTTCTCGAACTTTTCTTTTTTCTGTAAATATAAAGAGGTATTGCGACCGATTTGGCTCGATAAATATAATATAACCCCTAACTCGATCAGTCTATAAGCAAACCAGTATCATTTTCAATAGCATGAAACAAGTCCATTGTCCTCGGTGGACGTCGTTCACCAAAAAGCAATGTTTCATTAACACACGAAAATCATTTTCATTCATATTCTTCAAGTTATCAAAAGTTGCTTTACTCAAAATGTTTCATCCGAAAAACTAATAGTCCGACAGCTGAGAAATTAGCACACGTGTTTTCTGCAGAATGAAGTCAACTAATAATCATATGGATAAAATACTAGTAGCGCCATCTGTATGTTAACCTATGAGCTTTCAATCCGCCTTATCTTCTCAGATAGTCATGGAATATATAACATCAGTTGTGAAAGTTGTCGGTTGTTGTTGAGTCAGTAATTTTTGAGTTGGTGGTTGTTGAACTCGTGATACTGTTTGTGAGACCATTTTGTTTTTATTTGACTGTTTATTTTCTATCGCATCCATTGTTGAGTCTAGGAACGAATTTGGATGAGAGTTTTTTTACAGAACATTTTCATCATTGAAATTTTCAGCTGTGTTGCAAATCACTTTTACAGATTTTGGAAGGTGGTGATATCCAAAGAAAAACTCCCAATTTTGAAACTTCATTCCCATATGATCTATAAGTATTATCTAAGTTTACTATGCAGTAGTTTATCAATAATTATCATCGTTTCCGATTTTACCTCGTACCGGGAATGTAAAGATCGTGATTATTCGTTGTCGAAAGATTTTAGCAAGTTAAATATTTGCGGCATTTGTGTAATACCAGCTAAAACAGACTGGTAAAGAGCAGATAACTAGGCGAAATTTATTCACCACCTTAACTCGCACCTTTGCCGCTAAAGACAATACACATTTACATAACCGAGTATTATCTGTTCTTTCCACACTTTTTGGTTGAACTTTCTGATTACCTTCATTAGGGACTTTCCGGAATAATTACGAATTTTGATTTAATGCGGCGTTTTCCACATTTTTCGGGGAGATGCAAATCAGGTGGTGACACCGAAAGGAAGAATCTAATATATTGCTTTGTTGACGACAGCAGAGTTGTCTCGTCATTCGATTTGGAATCCAGTACATCGGCTACGGAGGCACATCTTCACAATCACGTCGCTGAAATTGCAGAGGCTGCTTCTCAAGAGCTTTGAACACTGTTCTGAACCAGAAAACTGAACACACCTCAGCAACTTTTGATGCTTCATAAAGCTCAGATCAGACTTTCTTTGGAAAATAGTTCTCATGTATGAAGCTCCGCCCCTAAGCATTTCCTGAAGCTGCTGGATTTCATCCAGAAAAGAGTCATCCGCCTGATTGGAGACGTGAATATCAGTTGCAACCTTGATAATCTCGAACATCGAAGGAAGGTTGGAGACTTGTCTCTCTCTCCTATAAACACTTTCATGGAAAGTATTTAAGTGACTTGGCACATTTGTTTCATCCAAGAACTTTGACTGCTCATCGTTTTGAGGTTCAACTCAGTACACCTAGAACTTCACTGTTCAAAAACTCTTTCACCTCCAGCGATTCAAATCCAATGTGAGCCTTGAGAATTCTCCTGTGGTACTTGTGTTTCGTTTTTAAAAAAAGGAAAATAACGTGTTCTTATGACTGGGAAATTCTACACTGTTTTTGCCCTTTGAAAATTTGAAAAAGTAACCATTTCAACAATAGTTCTCATGTTCTTGTCAAAGAGTGAACATTTGTTCAATCAACACTTTATTGAACACACCTAGCTCAGTGATACCACAAGGCTTGAACTTGGGGCCTCTTTTATTTCTGCTTTTCATTGATGACCTGGCGAAAATGTGAACTGCCCAAAACTTCTTTACGCTGATGATCTGAAGCTATATAAAGTAATTAACAATTATGAAGACTGCTTAATTCTACGAAATGAAATCGATTTAGTATTCGACTGGTGTTCCAAGAACCATTTACATATCAGAATGTTACATTTTATCATTTTCTAGAAAAAAGAATATAATAGAATTTTCTTATGTTATTGACAGCATTCCAGTTAGTCGAGTAAATGAGATGACAGATCTTGGAATCACTTTTGATTACAAATTCACTTTCAGTTCCCACATAGACCAGGCTATTCCATCAGCGAATCAAATGTCGGGCTTTATTATACAAGAATATTAATACGATCATAACACTGTTTCATGTCTATGTGAGGTCCAAACTAGAATACGGAGTGTTAATATGGTATCCAATTCAGAATTGCCACATACATGATATTGATGGTGTTAAAAATTTTTTTTGGAAATATCTGTCTTTCAAGGTCACAGGAATGTATCCTCAGAGGGGAACCGACTATTCTATCCTTCTGAATCAATTTAATGTAATATCTCTGAATACACGACGACTTTTTGTCACAATCTCCTTTCTTCACAAACTGCTAAACAATAAGATCTCGTGTGCCCCTCTTTTACAAATGATCAACTTCTGCACCCCACGCCTTGATTCCAGATATCAAACGACATTTTACTGTGATCTTGTCACAACAAATAACAGTTTGAAAGCACCAGTGTCGATACTTTGTAACAACTATAATTTAATATGTGATATGTGCGATATTAATCACAATTCTCAAAGTTTTATTTTAAAATGTATTCTCACTAGAACCATTTAACTGTGACCCCTTTTTCTTTTCGCTTCTTGTGATATATTTCTATTTCTACTTATTTTTCTTTTAGTTGTAGCAATCT
>NW_019289695.1:363634-382011 GCF_000500325.1 Leptinotarsa decemlineata
CACACTGTGACATGGGTAATATTCAGTTCTTCAGCTATTTTCCGAGTTCTGGTATGAGGATTTACTTCAATCTCATTTAAAACAGCTTCTTCAACTTGAACTGTTCGTACCGTTGCAGGCCTCCCAATGACAACCGTCGATCTTTTGAAGCTGCCTGTTTCAGAAAGTCGTGCATGGAAACGTACAAAAGTTCTTCTGTTAGGCACTACACGTTGAGGAAATATTTCACGGTAAAGGCTTTTTGCAGCATTCGAGTTGCCGTGAGACACTCCATAACAGAAATGCATATCTGCCATTTCACTGTTAGTAAATTGAACCATGTTTTACAAAAATGGTTCGAAAAATAACCACTAAACACTAGGCTACAGAAGCACTCTCAAATGACTACCATAAGACTATCGGCATCCTGGAGAGTGCTGAGATTCTTATGGAAACTCACTTCCCAGGTTCTGTCTTTCCTGGAACGGCGAACTGGACGGATATACCAATAACACCCTCACAATATGACTGGCAATATGCTAGTATAGTAATTGATGAGGATAAAATGAGACGGGCTATATCGGGCTCCTTCCCCTTCAAGTCACCAGGGCCTGACGGTATAAGACCAGCCCTACTTCAGTGGGGACTGGACACTCTTATGCCACACCTGGTTGGAATATTCAATGTGGTGGACTCTGGATTATCATTCATAGACCACCACAAGTAGGTAAGAAAAAGGATGAGTACGCTAGCGGGAAAGATGAGGAGATGGATCGGGCGGAATATAGGAATCTGTTTAAAATCTGTTTTTCCGTTAATCAGCTGCCGCCCCCATACGAACGACAACTCTCAGAAGTTGACAAACTTGTGCGAGCTAAGGACTAACGAGGTCTTACCTTTCAACGTGTGATTCCTAACACGGAGAGGAAGAGGAGAGAATGTGTTAGAATCATATATGGAAGGGTAGCAAAGCCTGCAATTATGTATGGAGTGCAAGTGTGGGGGAGTAGAATACATGATAGCAGAGTGAGGAGGCAACTGAGCGCGACGCAGAGGCCTTTTCTGATTGCCTCATGTGGGGCGTACAGAACGGCGCCGACGGCCAGGTTTAGCCTCACTTCGTATAGAAGTCGGGGTCAGATATCATGAGTGGAGAATGTATGGAGAAAGTAAGATCGAAGATAGAATGAAAGGAACAGACAAGGTACTCCCTTGCATGCAAGGGATATTGCTGGAGAAGAAGCAGGAGGAGGGAATGACTGAAGTATATGTGGACGCAGGAGCGAGAATGGGGGACGGGCAAATGGGCATAGGCTGGGCGCTTGAAAGGAGCGAGAGCGAGTGTTCTAGGGAACGAAAGTATCTCGGAACAAAACAGTGTGAATGAAGCTGAACTGAGCGGTGGAAAGAATTAAAGCAGTACGAGTGAGGAATAAAAGGGTAGCCAGAATCCAGAGAATGATTGAAGAGAGGAATGGGAGGGGAGCACGTACTGAAATAGTATGGCGCAAAAGACACCGAAACAATAACATTGGTAATAAACAGGCGCATGAAGAGGCCACTAAAGGTACTAAAAAGAATCGTGTTACCTGGGAAGTAAATAGAATGAATGATAAGAATGAAAAGAGAAAAAGGATGAAAGAACGGATCAAGGAAGGATGGCAGCAAGAATGGAACAACGGTATGACAGGGCGACTGCTATACAGGCTCTGTGAGCAGTCTGGTATGAAGCACTGAATCTGCCGAGAAAGGCCGTCCAGCTGTTTATAGGGCACGGCAACTTCCCTGGCTAGATTCAACCTGGGACCGGAAGTGCCTTGCCCATGAGGGTAGGGGGAGCCTGAAACGGCAGATCACGTGCTTGAGAGATGTATGCATAGAGACAAGGTTCGTTGAAGAGAATGGAAAGAAAGACTGGAACAGAAAAGGGATAGAATGCAACTGTGAGATGGAAACGGGTGAAATAGTGAATGGGTACGCATTGCGAATGAATGTACAGAGATCGTTGTGCGAGATGAATGGGATAGATGAATTGCAGGCTGCAAGCTTACTGTTACGGCTAGCTCATGAATACAATGGAGAGGCGACGATCTTCTCAAACCAAGCTGAATGCCATAAAAGAAAGCGAATGACTTGTGGACCTACATCATCTGTCTTTTCTGGTAATATTATGAATTAACATATATAATTATAAGAAGGAACATTTGGAGTTTATTCTGATTCTGAAGCAATGTTTGTAAAAGTATTATTTTTGGTTTAATAAAGTTGACTCTTCTTCCCTGTTAACTTGAAGAGGTGGTTTCCATTGCAGCGGTGGAGCTGGATAGAAAGAAGATGCCCAGTTGAAAGGCTTTCGAGCCAGGACAACGGAGGGCAACGGCATTATTCATGTACTAGCAAGAAATATATTATTCTCAATTGGCTGAAAAATTGCTCAGAAACTCTCATTTTACATCTGTATTATAATAATTTATACGTTATATTATATTATAGAATTACAGCCTCTCGACGTGCGATTCGCTAACCAAATAAGCATCCTCGCGAATTCATAATGCTGTCCTCGTAATGATCTCCTGGATCAAGAGATCTCAATGATCTACTGAGGACGCTAACTTGGTTAGCGAAACGCTTGTCGAAAGACCGTACCTTTTATTCTGGTGTTGGGAAAGTGTTTTCAATAGATACAAACAATTATCTTAGAGTACTTAACAAGGTACTTGTTTGTTTCAAATCTGAAAGAGAATCTTACGGTGATTCAGCAGTTGGCGAGGTGAAGACATATGTGTGAATAAAGCTCGGACTACAGTTGAGCATCACGTCCGACAGAAATGTTATGCTATTGCCTGCACTTGCAATGAAACGAAAGAAACTATTATCTCTGTTTAATGTGAAGATTGTGCTGCACATTGAGGTAATTGTTTTGTTGGTCCAGTTTCAGGGATCAGCACTTAGGCCCACTATGTTAGTTAGTAGTAAAACCAAACCAAAATGATGTTTGTTTGTATATGAGATACATACAAGAGTTAGGCAATCGATCTCACTAAATCCTGTTTCTATTCAGAAGAAACATACTTATTATGACTTGGTATTTTTTATTAATACCCACGTCAGTTTAATTTTTGTGTGAACTTTTTCATTATTTTTGATGTGATCAAAATTCCATAAAACTTCAATGAGAAAGGTTTTCATACAAAGTTTTACTAAACTTTTGTAAACTAGGTTAGGTTTGTTCTGAGTCGAATTTTATATTGCTTAATAACTGATACAAAACTTTTAATTCAAATTGAGCTGTATATAAATATAGCATACTTTCGTTAAAATCATCTTCACGATGTGAACACGATATTGGATATACATTATCCCTTCTCATCATCTCACACCATTGTTTTCGTACTTTTCATCGCTTGGAATACAAAAAACGCATTATAGGGTGTAATTATAATAGTGTTTTTGCACTTTGTTACCATACAAGGTAATAAGGTGTTTTAGCACCTTCCATGATCTGTATAGCAAATAAAACTGAAAATGCATATATATGAATCAACTGACATACTGAGAATGGATTGCATGGAACATGAAATCCTGCGGTGAAAACTCTTTCATTACGAAATCCGGGGGAGGGTCTTAGAATGGTTCAGATCTTATATTACTAGTAGAAGTCAAAACATAACATTGGCAACATCACTTTTGATAGTGGAAGAATTATACGCGGAGTTCCTCAGGGGTCAGTCCTAGGCCAAATTTTATTCTTGCTACATATATGGAGCATTTACCTTGTTTGCGGATGACACCACAGTACTTTGGCTTGATAAAGATCTTGGTACTTTGACACGGTCTATCCACTCAGATTCAGAAAAAAAAATAGTGTGGATCGAGTATGCTATCGCTAAATGTTTCTGAAACAAATCTGATAACATTCAATTGGGACTTAGAACAAGTAATATTAGGTGAACACATGATTGAAAGTTAGCCTGCAACTAAATTTCTTGGTATATTTATTGACAGTAATTTAAAATTTGATACGCAAATTACTGCTTCAAAAAAGAAATTATCTTCTGGTTGCTCCGCCATAAATGTCATATCTCGTGAACTCGAATTTTCAGCAGCAATAAATGCATCCTATTCACTTATGGATAGTCATCTCCGGTATGGAATTCCTTTCTGGGGCTTAGGCAGCCAGATTTTGATGAAGAGTATATTCGTTATCCAGAAAAGAGCTTCGAGAAATAAAATATCAATAATATTTGAAATATTCATTCTAGAGACTGTCTGCTTACTTCACTGCACACATCATCTTTGACCAGAATATAATTGTTATTTTCAGCTATTCATTTTCAATTCTTCTTTTTCAGTTGTTTCAG
This sequence comes from Leptinotarsa decemlineata, assembly GCF_000500325.1. NCBI lineage: Eukaryota > Metazoa > Arthropoda > Insecta > Coleoptera > Chrysomelidae > Leptinotarsa > Leptinotarsa decemlineata. Next base: position 367,975 of record NW_019289695.1, read on the forward strand.
GGATTTCAAATCATTTTATATAGTAGACAATGGAAGTCCGAAATAGTGAAATTCATCATGAAACATTGTCAATCACCTTCAAACAAACATTCAAATTCTAGTCTTTCAGTATAACACGATGTATTTTACGTAATTTTGAAAATGAGTTGTTTTACTGAATACATTTTTCTTATCTTTGATATTTTTTGACTGTTTTTTTGGTCTATTATTTTTAGTCTCCACTGTATTTTTGTGAATACATTTTATATATTTTTAACATTTTATGTACCTATTTATAAACATGACACCTTTTGTCGACAAAATGTATTACATTTTAGACAATAAAGATGTATGCCTTCTTCTTCTTAAACAAACACGTGTTATTTTACGTCATCTAATGCGTTTGAACGGCTCAAATTTATTTAATGTTTCAAATTCCACTTTGAAAAAGGATTCGAATATTATCAAGCATATTTATATTTTATAGAGGAGTGAATGACTAATTTAAGACATAAAACAATCATGCATATTCCCTATTGTAGCGACAATGACTAATAGCAGATGACACGGGCTTGAAACACACCTTGATCGTGAAAACTCCAGAATTACTCATCTAGAAACAATCGAACGCTTTCCTCAAATACACGAATAGAGCAATTATTGGCGCAGTGGTGAGCGGTGATTTATTTTCCGAGGCCGCCATTATAGAAATCGGTTTGCGCTCAACTTAATTTGAATCAAATTAGCACCAAGTTTGTAAATTAGTTTTCTTACTTCTTGGGCCCAGTCGGCAAGTCGAGCGTAAGAATTTTCATTCTAATGCGATTAAATGGATAATTAACTATTGTTTGATAATTACATTCGTTTAGGCCATTACCGATCACTGCGATGCTGATCTGGCTGAGCTTTTCATAATTCTGGCTTTGCTGAAAGCTTGCCTGATCGATCTGCTCATTTATTCTCCTTTGATGAGAAGGGAGATTGGCAGAGAAGTACGTCGGGTGTCTACGTTGACGAAGTGGATGAGGAAAGACCTGGTATTATTCGGTTTAGGAACAGTATACTCGATTGCAACCTGCACAGTCTCCCAGCCATGCAGAATACTATAATTAAAATAAATCTTGGGAAAAAAACCAGTATACTTTAAACCACACGACTGAAGTAAAATTTCCTTAGCTCAAATGTGTTCATATTATGGAGTCGTGTGGTCTAAAGCACACTCGCGATATTCCAATACTCATTTGGAATTTATAATTTTGCTAAACATTTCATGTCCCGTCTTGAGAATGTAGTCAGTTGAACAACTTTCATATTTTCTATATTTTCCAATATTCAAAGTCTCATCAGGTACGTACTTACATATTCTAGTTGCCAAGTAATTGTTATTTTGCTGTCCGATCATTTTCCCACATCGAGATTAAGTTAGGTCTAAAGTGAGTGAGTCTATTCGCCCCTCCACTGCAACCCGCAAGGGTTTCATATGGCTCAAACCTATACACACACGGCCAAATAAACCCAGCTTCTTAACGAAGCCGATTAGTTTGTATGGTACGTGGTCTTTCAGGTCAGGTGATAAGAGTACGGCTCTGTCGAACTCTAAAAAACCTGAGTCGGTCCCCAGCGGGGCAGGCACGAAATATGTGCTCTGATGTTCCATGATTTTCCAAGCAGATGCAACACACACTGTCTTCCGACATGAATAATGCCATTGCCTATGCTGTCCTTGCTCGAAGGCCGTTCAGCTGTCATTTTTTCTTTGTCTAGCGCCACCACTGTCAAGGGAATTCCTACTTCTCCAAACTCCCCCCCACCAACGCAGAACGCCGCCAATGTGATGGGACAAATTAGCAGGGTAGAAGACCTATATTCTTCATTTCTCAAAAATATACAATATATATGTCTATCTACAAATTTTCCATTACCTAATTTCCTGATAACAATAATAAATTCAAACATCAACTCTACTATTTCAACTCCAGTTGCAAACAGCAAAAAAAAACAGGCATGAGTGAAAGAATAAACTAAATTAGCATGATAAATACTTCCCCTACATATAATAACCCAGCACATAATCCCCGTTAATTCCATCACAATATTATCGCATATCATCGGAGCTTTGAACAATTATACAAACTCATGTTCTGCCACGACCGGGAAGAAAGCCACGTACCCTCCAGTGCGACCTTTCCGTCATTTTGTTTGAGTGCTGGTAACTTACCTATATCCTTCCCTTTCGTCTCTCACCACGCTATCTGCCCATTCATTCGCGAATCGTATCCATTCGTTCTTTCTTCCGTTTGCATCCTCTATGATGATTCAATTACGTTATCTGGCGTTTCTGGCTCCCCACAGTCACACTGGCAGGGAACCTCCGAGACCAGGATGAATCGTGTCAGGTATCCCGGGATGTTCCCATGCCCCGTGAAAAGCTGGACCGCCTCTCGCAACAGATTCAGTGATGCATGCCCGACTGTTCTACAAAATCTGTATAATAGCCGCCCAGTCGTGCCTCTCTCCTATTCCCTTTGCCATTCCCTCTTGATACTTTCTTTTATACGTTTCCTCTCAACCATTTTATTATGTAACTTTCTCACATTCCACGACACCTGTTCCTTATTCATGCTCATATTGGCCTCTTCATGGGCCTTCATATTCCCAATATTATTGAAATCGTGCCCCTTCCCCATGCGAGTTGGGTACGTACTCCCCTCCCTCTCCTTTCCTCAATCATCCTGTGAATCATTGCGACTGTTTAGTTCACCACTCTTCCTACTTTCACTCGCTCTACAGTCATAGTAGAGTCACTAACTACTTCCAGATTCTCATCCATACTACACATGCTAATCATTCGCTCTATCGCTATTAACTCTGCTTCATTCACGCTGCTTTGCCCGGTGATCCTTTCATTTCCTGTGGTCCATTCATCCCCTCTCCTTTTATATGCCCAGCCTATTCCCATTTTTCCATCCTCCACCCTCGCTCCGGCATCCACATACACTTCACTCACTTCTTCGCCCTCCATATCCTCGAGCAACTCCCCTTGCAGCTAGACGAATATTCTGTCTTCTCCTTTCACTTTGTCTTTTATCTTCCTTTTCCCATTCACTCTCTTTTCATGATATCTGGCCCATCCTTCAATTTGAAGTGGCGCCATTCCGGTGATGACGCTGAGCGCAGCCGTTGGCGCAGCCGTTGCCCCATACGGGGCTAATAGAAATGGCCTCTATGCCGCACTCAGCTGTCTTTTCACCCTACTGTCATGCACTCTTTCCTTCCAGATTTGTACTCCATACAGTGCCGCAGGTTTGGCTAACCTCACAAATTTTCTCTTCAGCCCGATGTTCCTCTCGATCCACTCAGTTCACTAAGTTCTTTCCCCACCTTTTTGTGGTGGTCTATGTATCCACAACAATTCCGAAGTATCTCACACTCGTTTTTTGCTCTATCATTCTTCCATTCATGCTCAGTACCGGGAGTCTTTCATTCTTGCTGGTTGGTATGAACATGCACTCCGTCTTCCTTTCGTTATAACTCAGCCACATCTATTCCTCCTATGCTTTGCACTCACTCCATACCAAATTCCATCTATCCTCAATGTTATAGATAGAGTTACCCCCGATGATGATGAGCTGGTCATCCGCATAGGCCTGCACTTGTACTCCTACTGCACCAATGCTTATCTGATTTCCATGCTATTGATTCGCTCGAACCATGCTTTCATCACTAACAGCCATACGGTCGGTCCCAGGTGACTGTTCTTTCACCTATGAAGCTAATGCATGTCCTAGCCACATTTTCCGGCATTCCCATTCGCCTCATGTACACTTCAATCGCCGGTGCCCATGCGGTATTAAAGGCGTTTGACGGGTCCAATGCCACAACCAAAGTATGTCTCCTTCCTCTCTTGATTTCGATACACCATCCTCTCTACAGCCATGACGGTATCCATTCCCCCTCTGAACCCAAATTGAGTCGGGAAGAATTTCAACTTTCTTTCACACCACAATTGCATTCTACCGTTCAGAAGCCTGTCCAACATACGTCCCATGCCAGTCAGCTCTGCATATGATGATTCTAATGACAGTGACCTGTAGAAAGGCCTGTATGACATCGTAGTTCATCCCTACTGTAGTCCAACAACTGTTGGCCATCCAGGTGTTCAATGATGCCAATGACAGATTCTGGTCCGATGAAGCTGCTTGCAGCACTCTCCTTTGCAAGGGAGTCAGTAGCCAGTATGGGCAGGAATCCAGACCAGAGACAATCTGTTAAGTCTTTCTATTGTTTTTGGCAATTTGGTACCAATTTAGACGTTTTTCGATAGGAACCAAGAGCTTCCATCGCTGCTTAACTGTCCAAGAATATTTTTACACATCGGGGTAGAAATATAGCAAAATTTTTCCGTGTATTGTAAACATGTTCGTAAAGTAGTAATATAAGTTTTTCATTGTCAATGAATGATAATACTGTCACCCAGAATAGTCGTCTGATATTCATGATTTGGGCTTCCTCATATGAGAGTTCGCTACAATAATTACGTGTCTCACCGTGTTAGGAATCACACGGTGAAAGATAAGACCTCGTTAGTCCTTAGCTTGCACAAGTTTCGACTTTTGAGAGTTATCGTTTGTAGGGGAACGACAGCTGGTTAACGGAAAAACCGATTTCAACAGAAACAGACAGACTAGTTTCATGAACCCTTTTTGAACTACATTAATACTTCCTACAAAACAATCACTAACAACCCCCATCCAAAAATTCCATATGGAAATTTCGACTATACTAGTAACGCCTTTAATACCGCATGGGCACCGGCGATTGAGAAATGTATGGCACGAATGGCTATGCCAGAAAATGTGGGGAAGACGTGCATGAGCTTCATAGGGAAGAGAACAGCTACCTGTGGGATGGTCTCTAAGACAGTGAACAGGGTTCTAGTCTGGGACCGACCCTATGGCTAATTGTGATGGAAGCCTGGTTCAAACGAATGAGAGATATGGAAGTTAGACAAGGCATAGGAGTGTACGGAGTGCAAGTGCAGGCCTTCGCGGATGACCAGCTGGTCATCATTGAGGGTAGCTCTGTGGGTAGAATAGAGGAAAGATGGGATCTGGTCTGGAATGAATGCAAAGCATGGGAGGAGGAGATGTGGTTGGAATATAATGAAAGAAAAACGGAATGCATGTTCAAACAGACCAGAAGGAATGAAAGAGCCCCGGTCATAAGAATGAACGAGAGATAGATCGAAGTGAAAATGAATGCGAAATACCTAGGAATTGTGGTGGACTCTGGATTACCATTCATAGACCACCACAAGTAGGTAAGAAAAAGGATGAGTACGCTAGCGGGAAAGATGAGGAGATGGATCGGGCGGAATATAGGAATCTGTTTAAAATCTGTTTTTCCGTTAATCAGCTGCCGCCCCCATACGAACGACAACTCTCAGAAGTTGACAAACTTGTGCGAGCTAAGGACTAACGAGGTCTTACCTTTCAACGTGTGATTCCTAACACGGAGAGGAAGAGGAGAGAATGTGTTAGAATCATATATGGAAGGGTAGCAAAGCCTGCAATTATGTATGGAGTGCAAGTGTGGGGGAGTAGAATACATGATAGCAGAGTGAGGAGGCAACTGAGCGCGACGCAGAGGCCTTTTTTGATTGCCTCATGTGGGGCGTACAGAACGGCGCCGACGGCCAGGTTTAGCCTCACTTCGTATAGAAGTCGGGGTCAGATATCATGAGTGGAGAATGTATGGAGAAAGTAAGATCGAAGATAGAATGGAAGGAACAGACAAGGTACTCCCTTGGATGCAAGGGATATTGCTGGAGGAGAAGCAGGAGGGAATGACTGAAGTATATGTGGACGCAGGAGCGAGAATGGGGGACGGGCAAATGGGCATAGGCTGGGCGCTTGAAAGTAGCGAAAGTATCTCGGAACAAAACAGTGTGAATGAAGCTGAACTGAGCGGTGGAAAGAATTAAAGCAGTACGAGTGAGGAATAAAAGAGTAGCCAGAATCCAGAGAATGATTGAAGAGAGGAATGGGAGGTGAGCACGGACTGAAATAGTATGGCGCAAAGGACACCGAAACAATAACATTGGTAATAAAAAGGCGCATGAAGAGGCCACTAAAGGTACTGAAAAGAATCGTGTTGCCTGTGAAGTACATAGAATGAATGATTAGAATGAAGAGAGAAAAAGGATGAAAGAACGGATCAAGGAAGGATGGCAGCAAGAATGGAACAATGGTATGACAGGGCGACTGCTAGGCAGGTTCTGTTGAGCAGTCTGGTATGAAGCACTGAATCTGTCGAGAAAGGTCGTCCAGCTGTTTATAGGACACGGCAACTTCCTTGGCTAGATTCAACCTAGGACCGGAAGTGCCTTGCCCATGGGGTTGGGGGGAGCCTGAAACGGCAGATCACGTGCTTGAGAGATGTACGCATAGAGACAAGGTTCGTTGAAGAGAATGGAAGGAAAGACTGGAACAGACTGTCTTTTCTGGTAATATTATGAATTAATGTATATAATTATTAGAAGGAACATTTTGAGTTTATTTTGATTCTGAAGCAATGTTTGTGAATGTTTTATTTTTGATTCAATAAAGTTGAGTCTTCTTTCCTGTTAACTTGAAAAGGTGGTTTCCATTGCAGCGGTGGAGCTGGATAGAGGGAAGATGCCCAGTTGAAAGGCTTTCGAGCCAGGACAACGGAGGGCAACGGCATTATTCATGTACTAGCAAGAAATATATTATTCTCAATTGGCTGATGTCCATAAAACCTTCAAGAAGCTTCGGGAGCTTTTTCATGTGTGAGTCCCATCTTATATGTCGATTTATCGATCCAAACCTACCTTCAGGGGGCAGAGATTTGGTTATATGTTGACATAAGATGTAAATGGTGTATATGGAGATTTTGTGTAATCAACAGTCAATTTATTGAACTGAAACCATTCTGAAATGTTGGGAAAATCATATTATTACATGTGGAGTATATAAAATTACGGTATCATCGAAGAAATTGATTGTTTTTCCAGGGGTATTTTGGGAAAAGAATATTCATGTGAACAGTAAAGAGACGTGGACCCAGTACAGTATCTTAAGGAACACCATGAGCCATAGTTCTTGGCATACTCAGTACACCATCAATTTCCACACTCTGTTCGCGCTCTGATGAGTAACTGGACAAAAGATCGGATGTCTTTCCTCGGATACCATGTTTGTTTACTTTTCTCAATAGGCTTTTGGGACATACAGAGGTGAAACCTCTTAAAAGATCTTCAAGCGTACCATGTATGGGTATTTTTACATTTGAAGCGGTATAAATGATTGAAGATTGCCATTTGTCAAGTTACAGTCATTGTTGAATATTCACAATTGTATTTCGCGACTATATTCATTACCTTCTTTCCAAACAATTAGTTTCTGAAGACGCCCTTACTCTTGAATTTTCACCGCAATCAGGAAACACCCTGTAGAATAATGGACGAACCAGCAATTATAGACCAGTTTGCAATCTGTCGCATATTTACCAATATTTTATAAAAATTCAGCCTGCACGAGGATTTTCTCCAGAAGGAAAATTCCTGACCCCATCACCGACATTCCAAAAAAACCATAACTCTGTCCACCCACATTGTTGGTCTTCCACCCACGCCGAGGTTTTCGATAAATCCCGGAAAAATTTCCCTTCACGGTTGCACATTCCATCTGACAACCGGAGATTAAGACCACTGTCAGCGGGGAAATCAGTCACGCGGACGACAGTTGGGGATGCTCTGGAATTTTCTTGCGTAATCACTTCGAATCGTTTTAGTTTTCTGTTTTGGTGACGTGACGCATATTTATGTACCCCTGCCCTTGTTGTTGCCATTGCCTAATATGTATATCATGACTTGAATAATTCCCTATAGTTGAATACATGATAGGAATTTGATGAATTGGCTTTCAATTAAATTGGTTTGAAGAAATATAAATATTTTGATATAACTGCGAATTCAGAAGAGGAATAAAATACCTTGAATATGAATGAAACTACAACAACTTGTCATTCAGAATACTTAACTATAGGTACCTCATAGGTTCAATCTCTGGCGCTGCCATCATCTTAATTTGAATTCCCAATTGCGTAAATTTCGAAATGAGGTTTTATTGTATAATATCATGTGCTTTTTTATGCGTTACTGCAGTTTTGTTGAGATTTCGTACAGCTTGAAGTTTGTCAAAAACCATTTCAAGCACACATAAAATCAACTCGAAAGAATTTTTGTCTCCTTTCTCATCTTTAGGTATAGGTATCAGGTACTAAAAAATATTATTCATATATATTACGGATCTAGCTGTTTATTCCTGTTTCCCAATGTATAGAGCAGATAAGGTGCCGACACCCTTCAGTCAACCTTTTTTTTTCAACTTGGCCCTTTTGCCTTTCCTGTGAATGTATTAAAATAAATTGGTCATTGTGACATCATCGCCTAGCTACTAATTCTCAAGAAATCAGCATTATTAAAATGAGAAAATGATAATGCCAAATAGTTATTGTGATTCACTTACTACAATAGAGTTTCACTTTGAAAATAAAGATAAAAAAGTCAAGGGTATTAATCGAAAATTCAGAAAGTTACTTGTCAATGTTTCAAACACAATTGCCACTGAAAAACATGTTTTCAAGAAGTTCCTTTAAATCTGATATCGAACATTATCTTAATGACTAAGAAGGAAGCGACCACAGAGATCAATTAACAATCGAAATTGCACTCGATTGCACCTTTTTACTTTATTATGTATATTTCAAGTTCATTGGTTACTTATGATGTGGGAATGATAATGATGATGAAATTTTTGACTGTGCTTACACAGACTGACAATTTTTGACTCGGTTACCACCCAGATACAGCGGTGAAAAGTCATGAAAGTGTCACAACCCTGGTTATATTGAATCAATTCTTGAAATCAATGAATAAAAATACTATCCTATTTGAATATTATTTTTTGTTCATGATCAATCAAAAAATAATTTTTCGGAGAATTTTTTCGGCAGGACTTTTGTCTATCAAAATCCTTGTACCCATAAAACAGAATTGCAAAACAACATTCAATGGTATATTTTTTGAATTAAAAAAATACATATTTGACTTTTTTCTATATGAAGGAGAGAAAAAGTATTCTCTCGAAATATTATGTTTATCAATTCGAAAAATTGTCAACATAAACCTTAAGAAACCATCTGTTTTTATTCAAAACGATGCATTTTTATGTTCTCGTTTCGAGGAAAAAGAGGTATAGAATCATGATATTGGGATTATTGATTCGAAAAAATTAATAATATCAACTTGAAGAAACTATTTCTTTTTTTGAAGCAAATGCATATGATTATTCTTGTATCGAGAAAACATAATTGTTGAATCAAAAAATAACCTTTTTCTAATTCAAACAAATAATAATGTCAACCTGAAGAAATTATGTTTTTTCATTCAAAACAACGCAAATTCATATACTTGTTTCAAGAAATAGAGTATTGAATCAAAATATTATGTTTCTTTGAATGAACAAAAGCGTTAAAATTAAGTTGAATAATTCATAATTTCATTTTTGTAATGGCATGCTTGGCTTGAGTAGGTATATATTTCCAAAAAATTATTTTCTCCTTTTACGAAAAACAACTGTTTTGTGCCAAAAAAATGCTCAATTCAAAAAAGAATTTCACTTGAATTTTCAAACAAATGACTTTTCTCAATTTGAGACCTTTTTTTGTGTGTATGCGAATAGGTAAATCTACATTTCAATCAAAGCAGACATTGGTATCGGAGAATGTAAACTTTCACGGCCGGAGATAACTATATTATAGCAATTTTTCGTTTTTTTTTCAGCCGTTTACTGCAGGTTTAAATGCCTGGCATCGGTGCCTGAGCTGAATTTCGTCACTGTTGGGACAATCGGTATATTTTTCATGTTGGAAGGGAAATCTTCTCGAAGGCTCTGAAGTAACTCTCTACAAATCCACCCTCTGTATATCCTACAATATTTGATTAGTAGCGAACACGTTGCAGACGAGAAACAGAAATCAATATTGGAAAACAGCAATCTTCCACCTGAAAGAGGTGTGCGAAGGCACCGTCTCCAGCGTCGCGACGTTGAAAGGCGTGTTCGCGTCCCGAGCGCGTCAAGTCAAGCGGAAAACGCAGATAAAGTGAACTGCGCCAGGGAAAAGTTGCCAGATAATTTAATAACAAAGACGAAATTACCGGCCGAATACTCCACATCACTGAATCAGAGCGATAAGGGCAGAACTCCACTGCTGTCTTGTCTTTTATTACCATCTCAACCCTTTTCCGTGATTTCGGCTCTCGTTCCAAATTGAATTTTTGGAAGAATTCATTAGAGGTTATGGACTTCATAACGCTTCTTCACTCAGATCATGTGTGTTCATCTATACGTGTTTCCAAAGACTGACCAGGTTGACCAACGTACAACACCATGTATAGGATCTTCGAATTTATTGTCTTCTCGATCGTAGTATTGAGACTAATTGATTTCTTGTCTTCTTATCTACAGCGTGTTATTCACTTAGGAGAAAACCCTTTCACCAAATTGTTTGATTCTTCCTTTCCATAGTTTATGACAGCCTTCTCTGCGAACTTGTTACCTGAATTGGTTCATACATGCATTTCAATATTTTCTGAACGTTATATATTTTGTCGAATGATTCCTTACCCTTTTTTGATCCAGTGTTCAAAAAATAAGGTAAATTTTCGTTATTCACTGATCAATTTCTATTTAGTCCCCTTCAGAGTAGTCCCCCTCAGATATAAAACACTTGTGCCAGCATTTTTTTCAATTCTCGATGTAGTTTTGATATACACTTTTTGGTATGTCCTTGAACGCTCTCAGCGATTCGGATTTTAACTCCTCAGTCCTCGCAACATCGTCCTTTCATGGGTTTCTCCGAACTAGGGAACAGGAAAAAGTCGCAGGGTGTCGAGTCTGGTGAATTTGGTGTCTGAGGCATGATTGCGGTGTTGTCTTTGGCCAAAAAAATCACGAACAAGCAGTGAAGAGTGAGCAGATGCACTATAATGATGCAATACCGAACATGTTTGCCGTATTGCTTCAGGATAATAATCCTTATTGGTTGTATGACCATGTGGCAATAACTCATGATGAACTACGCCACGATGATCGAACTTGAAAGATGTCCTAGGCTCTTCCATCGGGACGATTGGACTTTGGTTTCGATATCATATCCATTTTCCCATGGTTCGCCATCCAACAATTCCTCAGAGATGGTCATGCAAGGGTTTTTTTTGTTCAAAATTCAGCAATTTGGTAACGAACCTCGCTGTCACATGTTTCATGCATAAAATTCCAAAAAAAATGCATGACATGAGCTAACCAATATCAGTATCGGCAAATCATTTACAATATCAAGCTATCTCAACTTCCCTCACAACGAATTATACGATATTTCGTCATCAATTCTTCATAATTGTCATATGATGAATGACATATGTCTGTCAGATGACAGGAACAGGACTTCTTTCTCAAAACTAACCTCTGGTAGAAGCATATAGATAAATAGCACTTCATTTCCAACAGGTGTACACCCAATTACAGGAATGATAAATAAAATATACTGAAAAAAATAACATTCAATTCAATTGAATTCACATATCACATATTCAATTGACAAATTACAAATGACATAAATGATATGAAAGAAATAACATAATTAGATTCAATTGACATATTGAAAATGAATCAGCCCTTTCACAATAAATCACATAAAATCAATTGAAAATTACATAAAAAAGCTATAAACGAAAGGTTCTATATAAGATGCAATCCTTAATAGGGTTCAAATAGTTTCCATTAATGTCACACAAGTTACATACTAAATCAAAATTATAACACATAAAATCTACTGGTGCTCTGAGATTCACATTTGTTCCACTACTGTGGCAATGAAATGTTTTTTCATGGTTCTGGCGTTGAATTTGGTCATTATTACGCCTCGGTCAAAGACGAAACGAACTGGTTTAAGTTTGACGATAGTTATGTCTGGCGATGCATTGAATCTATTGGAGCGTCTAGAGATACCCTATATTTGTTTTATAAGCGAGATGACATTGGTAGATCAAGATCTTCAGATGATGTGGTGCTGCAGGTTTTTCCGGATTTTTCTGCAGCTGAAAAAGCAAATGCGCCACTGGAATCAGTGAAATCGCCCCGGAGCGAAAAATAATTATTGTCATCGCTTCATATTCTAGTTTGGACCTCACATAAGCATACAACAGCGTGATTATCATCTTTATATCTCTGAATTCTCTGGTGTTCCTCATTATGAAGCCCAACATTCGACTAGCGGACGAAACAGCTTGGTCTAGATTGTGAAACAAAAGTGTATTTCTGATCAAAATCAAAACCATGGCCTTTCATTTCATTAACTCGACTTATGGTATGCTTATCAATTTCATAAGTGAATTGTATTAGACTTTCCTTTCTGGAAAGAGACAATACATGTCATTTAGTAATGCAAGATTCAAACGATTATTGGAGCACCAATCATATATAACATCTGATTCATACTGTGAGTCTAAGCAGTCTCTATAATTTTCTATCATTTTGATATTTTAAGATTATCGGCGTAGAGCAAATTGGAATAGTTTATTATTTCAGTTGAAATATTGATGAAAATCAAGAACAAAAGGGGTCCTGAATTCGAGCCTTGGGGCACTCCGTTACTGGGAGTATATAAAGCAGATTTGAAACCTTCATACTCCACAAACTGGCTTCTATCGAGTAGATAATTTGACAAGAGTTTCACCAAATTTTCTGAAAATTTGTGGATTTCAGAGCTTGAAAAAGAAACATGTTGGTTTGCTGCATTTTCATCATTTCCAGGAAAAAATATGTACACCTAGTACATCTGCCTGATTTCGTTGAGCTTCTCCAATTTGCATGAACAGATCCCCCCAACTAACTCAAGATAAAAAACGTACGTAACGAAGCTCGAGATCTAGATTTCTGCCCATCTCAGTCTACATTAATCTGTTCATAGCCAAAGGTCGGAGTAAGTGCCCTGGATGTGACACCAAACAAGACGAGTAACATTTTTCCTTGTTTCTGCTTGGCGCTTGTAACCTGCTTGCACCACTGGATTTCTGCATTACTTGAGGCATCTTGGGTCCAGCTATTCGTAGAAAAAATCCTTGGAAGATAGTAGGTTTATGAAGACTCTTTGGTGTTTTTCTGTTTTTTGGTATTACTGCCTCATTTGGACGCCACTGCATTCTGCATCATCGATTGAAGTCAGAAAATAAACGTTTATTTGTTGCTTCTGATGTAGCGGAGTCCTAATATCACTTTTCAAGCCATTGCTTCGCCTGAACGGTATTTTTTTCCCACCAAAAAGCAATGTTAAATCAAAACACAAAATTGTTTTAGATCCATTGTTTTGAAAATAACAAAAGTAGTGTCACTCTTGGCACAATAAGTCACAAACTTATGAATGAGTGGAATATCATGTAGATTCAGCAGCTTTCTTCTGAAGGTTAGTATTAACTGAAAAAGTGGTGAATGCTATAAGACCAGTGCAACCTATACATACAGTGTCACACATAAAGTCCGCATCAAATGGGATTTTTTTTGTTAATCTCTTCAAGCAACTCTTGATATCTCCATTAGGTTGTGCTTTGAAAGTGATGCCAAATGACATGCATATGACCGATCAAGTGATTTTTCTTTCCTGTCCAATTTGACATTTTTTCCAAAAAATGTTCAAAAAAGCAGTTATTGCTCGAAATTTCGAAAATAGGTGAAGAGAAAAAATAATTGTTTTTTCATTTTTTATAAATATACAAATTTTTAGTTCTCTAGTACAAATTTAGTTTTATTACAGTTTTTCGAAAATTTGACATTTGCCGATTTCTCAAATTTAACCAAACCTCAACAGAGTTAGTGCTTTATGCCTAACTTATCTTTTCAACGCATTTTTATTACCAATTGCAATTCTAAATACAACTTATTCCGCAAAAATTTAAAACACCAGAGAAAATTATGC
>NW_019289695.1:382334-428832 GCF_000500325.1 Leptinotarsa decemlineata
TCTTTACCGATTTTCGAAATTTCGAGCAATAACTGCTTTTCTGAACATTTTTTGGAAAAAATGTCAAATTTGACAGGGAAGAAAAATCACTTGATCGGTCATATGCATGTCATTTGGCATCATTTCTAAAGCACAACCTAATGGAGACATCAGAAGTTGCTTGAAGAGATGAACAAAAAAAAATCCCATTTGATGCGGACTTTATGTGTGACACTGTATAATAGGTCTGAGACTTTTTAGTATGGCGTGGTTGGAGACCATTTAGGAAACCAGCTCGTGATACGTTGAATATATTACGTAGTACCTCTGCAGAGCTTGATACTTCCATTTGTCTCAGAAAGCAGACCTTCGACAAGAGGCTACTTGAATGAAATCCAAATTATTGATACCTTTCTGGAAATTGGACAGATACTCACCCACCTATAAGTCGTGATTCTGAATGAAACTCCCTTTGTTGATGGCGTTGAACCGGCCGCAAGAGAACTCCGAAAACATAATATTCTTTTGGGCGAAATATTTGAGAAATTGAGTGCGCTAAGTAGCGACGTAATGAACAAAAGGAATTCGTCGAAATGAATTTCATAACTCGAGCAGAATGTAAAGTGCGGCATTTTTCCGCCATATTGATCAGAAGCGAGCCCCCAGAGGCGGTTTGCGATTCTATGTAAATGGAATTATTTTAGGGAGTTCCTCTCGTTCGCGAAATCGAGTTACGACATCGGTACCTGCCTAAAAAACCGCGACTTTCTGATGAGGTGACTTGAAGGATATAAGCTGGAGCTGTCAAGGACGTTGTTACATGGTTCAAACGGTGGCAGCTCACAAAAATTGTGTTTATAGTTGAGCGCTTGCTTTCAAAATAATAAGTTTTGCACTAAAGAAGTCACCCACTATCGAAGACTATTTCATTAATCACACCAATTTACAGAGAATCAGCAAGATGAAAGATCTCGGGATCATTTTTACTGGTGTGTTCAGTTTCTCTCTCTCTTAGTGTCTGAATATTATAAAAAAATGAGCTTTGTCTTAAGACCTAGCCGTGAATTCAATCACGATACGTTCTAAGCTGGAATATGGTTGTGTCATTAGGAATCCAAAAACCTTTTTATATTCCTATAATATGAAAAAGGTCCAGAAACGATTATTGGGAACACTCTTTTTCAGAAAAAACAGTGTCTGGCCTTTATTTATATCGTATTCAAGCTAATTGAAAAAAATCAATATGCAACCATCAAATGACCGCCGTGAGTCCTCGGAAGTGATTTTTGTTTCTAACATTCTTAGAAAACTGAGAGTACCTGAAATTCTCTATAGTATTAATTTTATTGTACCTGACGTAAGACTGAGAAGTTTATGCAATTTATTTCGTGTCTCAAAGGCTTTGTCTCCTCTTCAACAATGTCTCGAAACCGTTAACAAAATGGTGAGGAACTGTGAAATGGATATATTCAGTATTTCAGAGGGACAACTCCTTCCAATGCTCAAATGTGTCTGAATTTTTTAACGGTAATTTTATTATTCATTGTTTTATATCGTTATATTTTATATCGATTTTAACTGTATCAACGGTACTCAATGAATACTGTGTGTAAGGAACTTAAAAAAAACTGTGCATCATGTAAGTGAAAACCATTTTGTTTGTTTTTCAGTATAAATAAATGTTTGTTCTAAATTTTCATTCTAAAAGAGGATCAGTGGAAATTTGCTAAAAAATAAACGATTTTTCAGTTGCCAACGTTTCCAACTTCAATAAGTCCATCCTAACCCGGTAAATATTTCAAAATATCGATCATATGACGTTCTCTGCCATTACGTTCGTGATGAGATGAACAGAAAAATGAAATATGATCATCGATGGCCTGGAAAAAAATCGTCTTCTATCTCATACTGCAGCTTTCACTGCAAGTCAGCTGGACGGCCATATTGGATCACAACACGAGAGATATTGTGCTGGGCTAGGGAATCATATTCATCATGATTCACTGGAACGAAAAAGATGTTGGACAAGCAGATCCATCTTTATATTAGAAAAAAAAATTGTTCAGGATTCATCAAACATTGAAAAACAATTTTCAGACGAACAAATATACAGGAATGTAGGCTTTCACGGCTGGCGTCAATGTTTTGGTTGTTTTCCCGGTTTTGCTGTGGTCTTTTTTGGTTACGATATTCAAACGTTTCAACTGCAACTTCGGCACTCATCTTCAGTCGGGTGGAAGTACTCTTCTTGTCGCCCAAATCGCGCGGGGAGTTCGCGCGAACTCACCATTACAGAAAGTGCGCGGAAAATTTGTACTATACATGACATGGCAGAAATAAGGCTTCAGTTTCAGTTGACACGCCAACTACTGAAATAACATGATCCGATAGCGCCCAATTCATCATCATTAATTGAACGTGAGCTCCCATACAAAGAGCATCTTGCCCAAGGGCGTCGCTTATGACTAAGGGGGGGGGGCAATTGGGCAATATTATGGAGGATAAAACAATCAACGCCTGGTACAGTCGAGAGCATGAAGCGTTACATTTTGTAAGACTTTGCCTCGATGACGATTGTAATAAGAACAGTTCTGATATCAATGTATAAGCCCTCGACAGCACAATAACTAAATCATATTTTTAAACACTGTAATGATCATTTATTTCAACAAAATTAATATTTGATTAAAACATAACCTGCGGAGATTTCAACCATTTTATCATTAAAATTATTTGGGTTTTTATATGTTATGGTTCTGTGTACACTCATCACGGCCAGACCATTGAGGCGATCTTCTGCCATTGTGCTTCTTATCCATGTATTCAGTCTTCTGAGGCTGCTAAAGGATCGCTCTACTGTACAGGTCGTGCATGGTAAAGCGATCAAAATTTTCAATGCTTTTTCCGTTTCGGGAAAGAAGGAATTCATTTCTTTTAGAATATCAACAACTGTGAGATTTGTTGGATTATGTTCGGTAAATCAAAAAACTGGGCAATAGATTCACAAGTTTGTTTCAGATTTACAGTTGTCATCTTTTGCGTCTGCGCCGGTTGTAACTTAGACGTACTTCAAGGGAGGTGATAATAGAATCCAAGTAGGGTATAACTAAAGACCTCTTCCAGTATTCTGAAGGGCTTTCTACTGGATGGTTGCTTCTACGACGTTGTTTCCCCGTAACACGCGGCATTGATGTAATGTCCTCCTCTAGTCCGACTTTCTCCGCGAAAGCAGTAGCTTCCTTTATAATTTCGTTTGTCACTAGAATGTATGGTAACATTCTACCTGGTCTAGAAACTGCTACTGAATTCCAGAGAGTTCATTGAACAAGCGCATCTAGCGTCGAGTAGCACTACTAGGTTTTACAAGGATTGTAGTCGATTTATTCAACTGTAGGCTGTAGGTATTTCTCATGAACACTTACATTTACAGATGGCATTGTCCACAAAACCAATTAAAATTGTATGTTCGTAACAATAACTTCTTCTTTAGATATGCCGCTAACAAATTATACAAAACTAACGTTATACAAAACTAACTAAACACACACATACCATACCTACCTCCTACCTACAAATTTGTACACTGTTTAATGGCAAATCTGATATAGTCGTGATGATAATGGTGGCGATTTTGAAAACAGATGCCAAAATCTCAATGTTTTTCTGAATATTTCAATACTTTCTACAATATACATTAAGCCTTGTGAATTTGTTCACGTTTTGTCATGATATGCGGAATTTATTAAAAGGTAAGGAAGTCAATTGCTCGCTTTGCGGCTAGCTACATTTGATCTCTAGGGGGGGCAACTGCCCATCCTGCCCCCTGCTGGCGACGCCCTTGATCCTGCAAGCGAACCTTTTAAAAAAATGTTACGAATTTTCAGTTCAAGTCAAACAATCAACAATAATTGCGGCAAAATAAATCAAGGCACATTAATACAAAGTATAAATCCGATTAGAGTAGTGGTAAACATCAAACATGGCGGTATATGGTGAGTGTAAGCCAGTGTAAACATGCAGGGCTGCGGCGTACCACATTGAGACCGCGTTGCGTGACAATTAGACTGCCGACGACAGTTGCGAATGCCTTTATAAACACATATTCAATCGGCGATAGACGTCACTAATCCTGACACGTGCAAAATGGCAGTCCGGTCGACGAAAACAGACATGGAAGTTCTGCACGTAAGTGATGATGATCTTTGAATTTGTTGAGAGACAACGCGTCATTCAGGGAAAACGCGTCATTCAGGATAGTTTAGACCTATGGTATTGATTTTCGGGAACTAACGTGAAGAATTGGGGATTTCAAATAGACAACAGCAAAGACAAAATGATAATTATTATTTTATTGCCATCAAACATAGTTGCAGGCTGAGGACAGAGTTCTGTAAAAGCATAACGAAATACAAATCAATATGAACACTAGTATAATGGATAATAATTTGAAAAAATAAGGTTAGGTTAGGTTAGGTTAGGTTAGGTTAGGTTAGGTTAGGTTAGTTCATGTCAGAAAATTTTGACATTTTTCAAATTTTTTTCCTCTTATTTTCTCGCGATAAAACCCATACCATTGTGTTCTTCTCATCGTCCCCTTTCGATTGATATGCCACTCCCCCTGGTGGGCGTTATCCCAAATGCTAAAGTGCAGCCAAGCCCGCTTCAATTGCAACAATATCCGAAAAATTAAAAATAGTTTGAAACAAATAATTTCGTTGTGAAAAAGCGTGGGGTGCTGAATATCCATTGTTATAAATAATTGTTTAGGAGCTGTTTGCCAGATTGGAGTCATAATAAAAATATAATTTGAAGCATCCCATGATTTTTTAGAACAAAGTTATTTTTTTCAATTTTTTTTCAATTTTTAGTTTCCGTTGCTGTTGAAGCATGTATTTTTAGTTGTTTTGCATTATTATTTATTACAGATCAATATGAATACTAGTAGTGATGTGAAAAAACTAAAAAACATGCTTTAGTAGCAACAAAAACTGAAAAATTAAAAATAGTTTGAAACAAATAATTTTGTTGTGAAAAAGCGTGGGGTGCTGAGTATCCATTGGTATAAATAAATGGTTTGGTGCTTTTTGCCAGATTGGAGCCATGATACAAATATAAATTGAGGCATCCCATGCTTTTTTACAACAAAATAAATTTTTTTAATGATTTTTTTCATTTCTTCACGATTTATATTAGCTCCACCTGTATGTATGTATGTTTGTTTGTAACTCTCCTTTCCATTTCATATCGGGATCTGTGATTGACATAATTATCGACATTATTGCTTGATGTATTCACGGGCAGATGGCGCTGTACGTAACCTACTTGATATAATTCGAACTCACTTTACATGTATTTCTTCATTTGAAAAATATATTATTTTCACGCTTCACCTGTATGTATGTAAAAATCTGTTATAGCTTTTTTACGAAATTATGAAACGATAACAGAAATTAATTGGCCTCCGGAGCGACTTCATTGACTCCAGTGGCGTATTTACTTTTTTAGCTGCAGGAAAACCCGAAAAAACCTCAATATATAATCGGACATTGCGCTCAAGAAAGTGGCGAACCATAGACGTGTTTCGGGCTTTTAGTTCAATATCTGTATGTAACGCAGGTAGCTATAGCGGCCTTCGTGATGATTTTGATAGTTTTATTGTAAACACAAGATACATCAACTGAAAACACAAATGTGCGGCTGGCTCCTGCTGGTGGCACCGTGCATTTGTATTTCTTTCTTTTGATAACCAAGTGTTGCTACTTTCTTAAGTGCAATGTCCAATTATTAACTTCTCTTTTTATATCAAGACACTAAATAATCTTCATATCTATATATATTTCAATAATAACATTTGTTCACAAACAGGAGTTGAAGTTCTAATAACTACTAATTACCATATGCGAGCGCTTTCGATATGAAACTGTGCTATCAAGGCTATACTCGAACTGAACGTTTTATCTTCTTGTTTGTTCTTTTATACGGTTAGAGCGCCCTACTGCAGGTATTTGCTGTCTCCTTTCATCCGGATGTCTCTTTAAATTTGTCTGTACTTGGATTACATCAGGTATTATTCTTTGCATTGGATCTTCTCTAGGTTTACTGTTTCTAGAAATGTGTAATGTCTTGTGGATTATATTGAATGTTAGGTCTTGTGTTTTGATTTGTATTTGTTTCTCGATAAGTGAATTATGACTTTGAATTCATGGATGTTTAGGTTTTCCCAGATGTCCATACAGTTTCCTTTATTGACTTGTCTTATGAGTTTGATGTTTTCCGGTGAGAAAAAGTTATGTTTGTTTTGTATGGCGTGTGTTGAGAGGTTTGATTTACATGTTATTGGGTTTATATATGCTTTTTTGTACTCATCGTACATTTGGATCAGTATTTTCTAGGTTTGGCTGATATAGAATTTGTTGCAGTTCGAGCATTATATGCTGTACACTAAACGGAGTGTTTTGTAAACAACTACCATTACTCCCATCAGGAAAAAGGTATTTGACTTGGGAAAAATTGTTGATCATGTTTGGGGACGATTTATGAGTAAATGCCACATTTTCAGGTCGTTGAATAGTCAATAAATTATTATCATTCGATAATATTATCGATATCATTGTTGAAACAGGGCCAGATGTTATGTTTATTGTTTACTTCGTTTGTTGTTTACAAACAAAGACATCAACACGGCGATGACAAGATTCCCTTCGTCAGTATGAAACACATGAACCTGAATATAGCAAAGAACTCGCCACAAGCAATAATCAAAAGCCACGTTCCTCCCTCCCGTACGTGCTAAAATTATTCCTGCAAGCACATTCCAATCAATTACGGTGAAGGGAATTCCATACAAGCAGACGAGCGTCTTACACTTCCACAGAAAGCGTCTCTTTCCCCCCCTCCCCCTGAAGGAATTACAGGAATTGCGCCCGAAAAGCAACAGCAGTGTCGTATCTAATTGATGTATTCAAATAGATGTTGCAAGTACGTCTTGTGCATGGTAATATCGGCAGCATCCTAACCGCGTGCGATGAGGGTGACATCTATGAAATATGGGTTGTATTTGATCTTTGCTGGATTTGTGAATATTCCTGACTGATTGTTGCTATTTCTGATATAATCTCAATGTTCTTTCTCACGCACTTTCAATTGTCTTGGTGTTTTTGGTGTTTCACCTATGTAATTATCACTGAAGTTCTTCGATATTGTAACCCTTCCAAGAAAAACAAATATTTTTTCAATATTTCTGGTGTGATCCTAGATATTTTTGTTTCAAGGTTTCGAGTAGTGAACATCATCTATGCATCAAACAGAATTTTTTACTGGAAACAGAGTTTTCACTTTATGTTTTAAAACTGTTTTCGAGCGGAGATGATTTATTTAGGAACTTCCCGGACGCTTTTCCTTTGAGAAAGTTTCATTTTTCCGGCCTCTTCCGGGAGGTACATACTTCCAGATTGAGCTGGGAAGAATCACATCGTTGTTGTCATTCCAAATATGAAATTCGTGATGAATATGGTTCTGATAAATGCAGTTGATCATTGCTGTAGCAGCAAAATAGTGACTGATAGCTATTTGACTTTAAATTAGTTGATTTTTTGATTTCTGAATGTTTGCATGGTTTTGGTCTGCGATTCTCACGTCCTGTCTTGGATTTCAAATGAATTTACAGAGTCTGTTGAGTTATCTGCTTCAACATCGTCATAAATGCGAACTGGATTAATTGTTATTTTGTAGTTAGTAACTGCATTGAACGATTGAAGGGTAATAAACAAAACATAATTTATTCATAACAAAACACACAACATGTAGAAATCATAGTAAATGTTCAAAATGTCTACCTTCAGACATTACACATGCGTCTAGACGTCGGCGCATTGAGCCACGTATTCGCTCAAATATTCCTGGAGTCTCTTTGATTACCCTGCACGCATCGATCTGTTTAATCTGTTTTAAAATCTGTTTTTCCGTTAACCAGCTGTCGTACCCCTACGAACGACAACCCTCAGAAGTCGAAACTTGTGCGAGCTAAGGATTAACGAGGTCTTACCTTTTAACGTGTGATTCCTAACACGGGTTGGACGGTAGCAAGTGAAGATCGATCGTTCAGACTAGGGCTTGAACCACCGACCAACACGGCAGTCAATTCGAGTGAGTGAACAAAGCACCCACGCCGAACCGCTTGGCTACCGACTGACTGATGATGCAGTTTCTTAAGTCCTCTACATCGTGAACAGGAGTACGATAAACCAAATGTTGTAAATGGTCCCAAATAGAGAAATCGAGAGGATTGAGATCCGGAGATGGAGCAGGCCAGTTCTGTAGTTCTTCTCGACCTATCCACTGATTTGCATATGTTTCAGTTGAATGCTGACGTGCTTCTTGACTAACATGGGCGGGAGCCCCATCATGCATAAAAACATATCCTTTCTGACGCACAAAGGAACTTCCTACAGCATTACTGGATGTACTTCTCTTAAAAATTGAACGTATGCCTCACCATTTAATCGAGGAGGTAGAAAATGAGGCCCAATTAAATCATCCCCAATAACTCCGAGCCAGACGTTAAGAGAAAACTGCGTGAGGGTTTTCATCAGCCCATATGTGGTTATTATGAAAATTAATAATCTTGTCCCGAGAAAAACTACATTCGTCTGTGAATTCTTTCGTCTTTAGAAAGTCACAATTGCTTCTAATCATTTCCAGCATCCAATTGCAAAATTCAAGACGGTTCAGAGAGTCACGCGGTAACAGTACCTGTACTCGTTGCAGATGGTAAGGCTATAAGAGTTGTTCCATTAAAATTCGAAATACCGTCATATGATCAACATTTTGCTGGAAAGCAATCTTTGTAGTACTGGTGGTAGGTTGTTCTTCAATCAAATTAAGTACTGCTTCCTCAAGCTGTGGTGTTCGTTCTTCTCGATTGGCGACCACAATCCTGCGTTCTTTTGTCGAATGGACCATATTCTCGTAATCGTTGATGAAGTCGTGCAAATATTCTATGTGAAGGATGCTGCAGTTGAGGATACATTTCAGCATATCTTCTAGAAACTTCTAACTCATTCCCCTGCGACAGACCGTAAACGTAATGCATATCAGCCATTTCCTCATTTGTGTATGCCATTTTAATAACAAGTGAATTATTAAAGTAACAAATTAAGAACAGAACAACAACACACAATTAGTATCAATTCAAATTCAAAAATTCACAAACAGCGTCATACCAATTTAATTGGCACTATCGCTAATAGCGACCTACTAGATACATTAGTTTCGTATTTTCGCATTTATGACGATGTATCTCTGTAGTTGTTCGTAAAATATTTTTTGCTGCGAACTGGTTTATTTTGAGCAAAAAACTCAGGAAACATCTTTTGTTTAGAATGAAACAGGCTATCGAAAATGAATTTTCATATGGTAAACAAATAATAAGACAAAAAATTACATTGGAAATAAATTTTAGTGGTTGCGTTTTCCACCCCTTACAACCATGGGTCAAACCGAATAAATTTCTGGCTAACTGTCTTCTTGGTAGTAGAAAACGTCGGATTAATTTCACTATTGTAACGTTTTTAGTGCTTGAGAAAAAAGTTGTTATACAAATTTTATGCACCCCCTTTAAGGGGCTGTATCTTAACAAGGGATGCTCCAAGAAGTTTCGTTATATGAAAAATCCTATTTTTTTTTCTTCGAGGAATCACCTCCTCAAATGTTTTACACTTATTCAGTTACACCCTGTATATTTTCTCTAATGTGTATTGCAAAGTAAAACTTACTTTTAACTTAACTTAACTCAATAAAACTTACTTTTAACACCAATATCATGCGATTTTTTTTTTGTACAACTTTCCTGGTTTCATAATGAAATAGATGAATTTAATATCTCTATGAAAACACATTTTGAAATTTCTTGTCGCGTATGCCGAATCGCCAGATCGAAAATATTTGATGATGAAAGTTGCTACTATTTTCGGAATATATGGAGCCTGCCGGCGTGAAGAGCTTTGCCATTCATTAATAGAACACTAAAAATTAATTGATAAATCATTGATTCTTCAATTTCCAAATACAAACACGAAAATAGGTCGTTCTTATTGCATTGTTAGAGAAAAAACATTGACTATTTTTATAAATACGTTGCATTCCGCCCTTCTGTTATCAATCATAAACGTTTATTTTTTGAAATACTCAAATTATAAATGCAGTGCTAACATAGTTGGTATAAAAACGTTTGAGAAAATGCGTTTTCCACTATTGCTGAGTTTCTGAACCTTCCGGAACCGAAGGAATATACAGGTCACTATGTCAGAAGGTCTTCTGCTTCTCTGCTAGCAGAATATAACGGATATTGAAAAGCACGGAGGATGGAAGTCTAAACATCATCTATTGATACTCTTGACAACCATTGAAAATGTCACTTTCAATGACAGTTGTACAAAAAAATCTACCAATCTATTTTGCAAATACAATGTTTACCGGGTTGACCAAAATAGTTCAGAATGAAGGTAAATCTTCACTTTGGCACAGTTACAATTCTCATCACGTCGTGAAATGCTTGTTCATCTGAAGTTTAATTTCATACAAAATGAGAGTCGATTGAATTTTCCAATTTGACTGGACTATTTGAAATTTTCACTCGATATAAGCTTCTGTTATACAACATGCCATTCAGGTGCCTTTGAAGTAGTTGTTTCAGAAAAAAAACAACTTCCGTTAACGCAGCACGAGTCAAGTTACACATGAAGTCGAAATTTTCTTTGATCTAGTGAATGGAATTCGTTCCATGATATTTTTCGCTCGCAAGAAACGATATCCGTTTCACCTCCAGAGGAATTATTCCTACGGGAAAGGTTTTGCCTTTCTTTTTCTTCATCTTCATACAGAAAATGTGGGAAACTTCGAAAAGAAGAAATCAAGTTGAAAATAAACTATAACGCATGAAAGTTATTGTTAGACACGAACTGAAAGAAAAGACCTTTTGAAACTACTAGTTTCATATTAACATTGCCTACACGAAAGAATGAGTACTTTTGAAGCAACTACGTTTATATAAATATAGAATTACATGAAAACCATTTTTATAATACAGTTTGTTTGCCAAATATTCGTTTTGGAATCGAATCAGATATTATTCAAAGAAATGCTACATGAAATGATATACGAAAGGGATAAAATTTCACTGGCAAGGAACACAGTCATCAATGAAAATAGAAAATAAAACTCTCTATGTTATCTTACCACTTTTATTCGAAACTAATGTAACCTCATGAATTTCAAGGATTCTAAATAATTGAGTTTTCGTTTCCGTATCGTTTAGATTTGGAAATTTGTGGTTGCATTCCAAGAAATGGTTTGAAAACGTCGAATCATTTTCATCTGGTCTAAAGGACCTTCCATGTTCAGCGAACCGTTTTGAGAAACACATTGTCCCACGGAATTTCTTAAAACGGTATGCTGAACATGAAAGGTCCTTCAGATTAGGTATAAATGGTCCTTAGTGGTGTACTTTGCTGAATAATCAAATCGATATTGTTAAGGACCTCTGTTATTACCTTCCGTAACATTAGTTACAAATGACAGTGATAAAAAGCAAGGAAAGTTTAATTTCCCATGTTTCATGATAATTTCCTACCACGTAGAAACATCTACATCCATCATTTCAACACTGTCATCCTCAATGGCGTACATCGATGTTTCGGAATAGGACAAGTGTCTCATGCCATTGAGGATGACAGTGTTCCATATAAGTGAGACTTTATATCATTCCTAGCTATTGCAAGTGGGATAATTTTGTGTGTGAGTTCTAGGTAATAGTAAAGGTTAATCAGGATGCTTCAGTTTAGTAAACGATCCCGGTCTGAAGAACTGAAGAAAGCATCTGTAAGGCAAATGTTCAAAACAAGCCATGCAGAATTTGACTTACCTCAAGAAATTGGGCTGACGAATATTTCACTCAAAATAGAAAATGAGTGCAAATTCTCAGGACCGCACATAGACAGCATACTGAGTTTCAACAGTCATATTCTAAATGTCTGTAAAAAGTTGAACTCGGTGTTCTATTCAATGAGAGTTATTGGTCAGTATGTTGACACAGATGTAAACCGAATAGTCTATCATTCAAAATTTGAATATGTTTGTAGGTATGGGATTATTTTTTATGGAGGTAGTAGAAATGTAGAGCAATTTCTCATTATACAAAAAATAGCCTTAAGAACTATGCTGAAACTAAACTCTAGAGAGTCATGTAGAGGCAAATGTAGAGGCAAATGTAAAAAATTGAGTGATGAACAAGGAAACCATGTCAATTTCCGTTTGAAACAGTTAATCTCGAAAACGGTTCAAAATAGAAATAGTATTATCTGAACAAAGTTAATCTAAAATTGGATGAAGAGCTCAAAAATGTTGAAATATGCAGGGTGATCTATTCGAAAAAATTGAGTTCCGCTCATTTTTTCATGAGATCAAAGTATCTGCATTTTTTGAAGACCCTGTATGAGGCAAATAAAAATATGACTTGAAGTGAAGATCGTCATAGTATCACTCCACTCCATTTCAAATTTGATTGTTTTAGTGCAAGAGAGTTCGAGATTATCAGCATTTATAAAAGTTCATGTTTGGTAAAAAAAATATCGAAATTAATTTATATCTTCTGAACGATAATAGATAGGTATAGGGAAATAGTATATGAATTTGTTGACAAAGTGATAATGAATCATAACATGATACTATATACGGGGTGTTCCATTTGAAAAATCAAAGAAGCCGCTACTTTATAGTAGAAGCGACAACGCCGCTCCGTTTAAAATATTTTAGGCGTGCAGGTCATATTGACTTATGCATACTGTGGAATTTTCAGGTTGATCCGTTGAATAGTTTGCCAGAAACGGCTAATTAACGCTCATCATGAAAAGCCCTGTATAGTAAAAAGCCGAAATCACCCTACATTGTAAATATCATCTTTTAATACTCTTGACAACCATTAGAAATGTTCCTTTCAATGACATTTGTACAAAAACACTATTATCGCCAAATGCCTGGTTAATTATTCACGCTGTTTTGGTTGAATTTGGATTCGTGAAGAAAAATTAACTGAAAATTGCTCAACGATATAGTAAAAAGCCTAAATCATTGTACAAAATTTTCTGTAGATCAGTACCACGACATAGTAGAACAAATATTTATTGAGATATACCACAAAAACACATGACAACATTATATCTGACAGAGCTTCTGAAACAACTTAATAATTTCACAAGCTTTACTTTCTGGCCTGTTTCGAATATGTATTAACTTTCTCGAAATAATTTCAATACCTGAACTTTTAAAATTCCAATTGCCTCTGGCGCTACCCGTTCATTTCCCTCTGTCAACTCGACGTTGTCTGCTCCCAAAATAAAGTTCTCCAAGTTTTGAAATTCACAGGTTTTATGTTGCTTCGTCGCAAACTTTGTTAATGTCTCATCAGGTATTCTTTTATAACAATGTTGTTTTAAATTAAATCAGCGTAGGTCTCGTTATATTTTAACAGCTTTTCTTACTTGTCATTTTTCGTATCCTCTCTGTTGCCTATTAAATTGTTTATTCCTTTCTGGAAAGTTGTTTATATTTTTCGTCGCGGATACCTAATATTTGCGCTGGGTAATTGTCTGGGAGTGATTCTCAACTTTTCTCTTTTTGAAAGTTCGCCAAATTGAGACAGTTTGTCTTTCAGATGTTCTGCATCTTTGCCAAGGAGCATCGAGTCACTTTCTGTTGAAGCTTTCAGCGTCACAGCATTGAAGGTATAATCGTATCTATATACAGAGTGTCATTTTTCACTTCTCCTCGTGATATGTTTTTTGTGAATAATGATATGAAAAATCGGAAAGTCACGACAATTTCATTTTATCGTCTTCATCGACATTTGTCTCCAGGTCTTCCAGAAGTTCTGTCTTCATTGATAGTGAATCAATCTCCTCCTATCAAAACTGCAGTTTTTTCAGGTTTTGATACGTCACTTTTTCGAAGTTAGTCCCTCAATTATTTTTTAATTTTAGAAGTCAGTTATAAGTGTGTATCAATAATGAATGAACTTTATATGGCGTGTTTTTTGACAGGGCCCACCGGTTGATGATGATGATGATCTAAACGCTCGCTCTTTATCTCGAAACCAATTCGACATATAGAAAAACATTTGAACTAAAGTTGTAGCGAATTCGATTCTTTACAATATTGATAATGAATACTAATAGCGAAATCTTTTTCGAAAACGAGATATCAAAAAATATTACGAAAAGACATGATATGGACAGGACGTGTACAGGACGTGGGCAGGTTATAGATAGAACAATAGACAAGACATGTACGGGACTGAACATGGACGGGACATATATAGGGCGTTGAAAGGATGTCTACAGGACATTGACATTACGTGTACAGGACATTGATAGGATGTGGGTTAGACACAGACATATACATGATATAAACATGTAGAGGACATGTATAGGGCATTGACAAGATGTGTACAGGACATTGACAGGACATGGGCGGGATGAGCGGGATATATACAGAACTTGGACTGGACAGGACATGGACAGGACACAGACATAACATATACAGGACGTGCGCAGGTTATAGATGAAACAATAGACAGGAAATGGATGGGACATACACAGGACATGGACGGAACATATACAGGCCATAGACAGGTCACGTACAGGACATGTAGAGAACATTAACGAGATATATACAGGGTATTGACAGGATGTGTACAGGATATGTACAGGACATTGACAGGACGTGGGAACATGGAGATGTACATGACATTGACAGGACGTGGGAACATATACATGATATGGACCATACGTGTATTGGACAGGACATAGACAGAACATGGAGGGGATATGGATAAGACATGGCTGCGTGTTGCCTCTATTTGGAAAATAATGAAACATCAGAGCACATATTTTGTGCCTGCCCGTTGGGGAACGAATCGGGTTTTTGGAGTTCGGCAGAGCCGTCCTCTCACCATCTGACTTGAAAAACCACCCACCATACAAACTAATCGGCTTCGTTAAGAAGCTGTGTTTATTTGGCAGAGTGTGAGTAGGTGTGAGCCACAACAAACCCTGGCGAGTTGCGGTGGAGGGTCAAATAGATCCACTCATTCTGGACCTAACCTAACATGGACAGGGTATGGACAGGATACAGATAGGGCATGAAGAGGACATGGACAGGGCTCAGACAGGACATGTACAGGACGTGGACAGGATATGAAGAGAAAATGGACAGAACATGGACTAGACACGTACGAGACATGTACAGCACGTAGACAGGATATAATCAGGACGTGGACGAGACATGAACAGGGCATAGACAGGACTTGGACGAAACATAGACGAGACATGTAGAGGATATGTATACGACATTGACAGGACGTGTACAGGACATTGAAAGGACATGTACAGGACATTGACAGGACGTGAGGAGAACATAGACATGTACATGATATGAACAAGACATGGATTGGACATGAATAGGACATAGGCAGGACATGGGCAGGACAATAACAGGATGTGTACAGGACATTGACAGGCGGTAGGGAGAACGTGGACATATTTATGATATGGAAAGACGTGGATGGGTATATGGACATGGACAGGATACAGACAGGACATGAACAAGACTTGGACAGGACATGGGCAGGACATGGGAAGGACATAGACATAACACGTAGAGAACATGGACAGGATATGAACATGTATGTTTTGAGATGACTTCAAGGATGTCAAAATACAAGTTTATAAGAGTTATCTTAAATTCCGAGATAACTTATTTCGACTTCAACATCAAAGTAGTGCCGTGTTTTTGTTACTTTTTTGTAGGAAGGTGGGATATTTCATTGAACCCAAATAAAATATTCACTCATTTCTTTCAACGTGCGTTGCAGAAATTCATTCTCTAATTGCAGCTCGAAATCGAGTCAGTCCGTGAGTCATCGCATTCGTCGGCGTCTGCGGAGGGTTGATTTAACGAATGTTCCGGTTTATGATTTCACACGCATTTGTTAGGCAACTGATGGCTGGCATTTGCAGGATTCGAAAATTGACTGGCTGGCGGGCAGGATTTATAACGTCGAAAATAGAAATAAAAGCAGGATCCAATTCACGGTTTGCTCAATAAAGATATACTGAAATGGACTGATACTCGTGTTCGGTTGTAGAATGACGGTTTGGCAACGCGTTTTTTGCCATAACTTTTTTGGGGATGCAGGATAATTTAAAAACTCGCAGAGAAAGCTTTATACTTTTGAGTTATTTTTTCAAGTTTACTGCCTGATAAAATTAACTTCTGTATTTGTATCAAGAAACTAGAATGTTCATATTTGCGTGATGTTCCAAACCCATGTCATACAGGTAGCTGTAGCTGCCTCCGTGGTAATTTTAGTAGTTTTATTGTAAACTGAAACCACAGATGTGCGGCTGGTATCTGTCGAAGACTCCGTGCATGTGTGTGTGTTTCTTTATAACACTTGGCTGCATCATACTGACAATGGACCAACAGTCCGAAACACGGGTCTAATGTTCACTTTTTTTAAAGCGTTTCGTCACATGGAATGATTTTCTTAGATTCATGTCACTTTACTCGATATCCTTTATATTTGTTTCATTTCTCCGAAGCTGTATGTCATATAGGTAGCTGTAGCTGCCTCCATGGTGAGTTCAGTAGGTTTTTCAACTGAAACCACAGATGTGCGGCTGGTATCTACTGGAGACTCCGTGTATGTCTGTTTTTTCATAACACTTGGCTGCACCATACTGATAATGGCCCAAGAGTCCGAAACACGTGTCTGAGGTTCACATTCTTTTGAGTGTTTTGTCACATGAAATTATTTTCTTACATTCATATCAAGTTACTCGATATCCTTTATATTTGTTTGATTTTTCGGAAGCTGTATGCCATTAAGGTAGCTGTAGCTGCCTCCGTGGAAATTTCAGTAGTTTTATTGCGTTTGCACTCAAGTGATGATTCACCAAAACCAGAGGCGAAAAAGCCCTGCACGGTTGAATTCTAAGACATCGTCAGGTGTAGCTGACGTGCAAAAACCCTCATATGGGAAGGTTGTCGCGGATATCAAGATGGAAATCTTGCACTTTGACTATCCGACTACTTCGGTAACGATGAAACAGCAGAGCACATACTTTGTACCTGTCCCGCTGTGGGGGATCAAACCAGGTTTTTAGAGTTCGGCAGAGCCGTACTCTTACCATATGACCTGAAAGACCACTCACCATGCAAACTAATCGGCTTCGTTGAGGAGCTGGGTCTATCTGATCGAGGGTGAATAAGTGTGAGCCACAATAAACCCTTGCGGGTTGCGGTGGAGGGTCGAATAAACCCACTCACTTTGGACGTAACCTAACCTAACGTTCATCGCGGATTTCTATCAGGTATTGGTCAATTCCATCACAGATCTTGTATTGAATGTCATGACATAACCTTCAAGGAAGTTTTTTCCAGTTCCCAAAGTAAGTTTTCACAACGTGGAAACTGAATTCAATGATATTTGGACATTTTTCCAATGACTGATGACAAAGAATAACTAACATAAGCTGTGAAAATGGTTTTTCCATTACACGAAACCGCTTCCGCACGACACTGACGAAAACGATGTAGGTCGTTCGGCAAACTTTTCAGGAATTACTCTTGTGAAATAATTCGCTCATTTATGTGAAAAATGGAAGTATATTTCCGACGAGAAATGAAGCAGCGTTCTTTAAAAACTTCGCGAATTTGGTAAACAATTATTTACTTTTGATAATGATGAATTCGCTTCATTTTCCTTCGATCATTATGGAAGACAGACAATTGAATGAGCAAAAGAAAAGCGGACATTCTCTAGATAATTTGAATGATATCGTTTTTTATCTTTAGGTGAATGCTTCAATATTCATGGAGAAGAGAAATGAGCAGGGATAATCAACTCCTGAAACTTCAAAACAACATGGTGTGAATTCGAAAAGGATTCATCCTTTGCGTTTCAGGTTTTCAAAAAAAAAATGAAAACTACAATTGATCATATTTTGAAAATATCATCATCACGTATGGTAGGAAAGGTTTTATTTTTGTTTCATTCTGAAGGTTGATGGCATTTAGATTTCATTATTGTATGGAGATTCATTTGGATATTGGAGTCGATGAAAAATTCAATTTGTTTCGTGATAAGTTAGTGAATTACTTCAATAGCGAATGTCCTTTCAAAAATATCAACATGAACAGGAATAAATCCCAGGAAAGGGTGAACGAGAGAATAACAGAATCTAGCAGGAATCTGAAGAACATTTTTCATCTACAAAAAACAAACCCGGTCACTCCATGAATATTATAAAATGCAGAAAAAACAGTACAATGAATTAGTAAAAGAAACAAAAAAATATGTTTTACTCGCATAAAATATATGCCTCCTCGAATGCGAATGAGAGTGTGTGGTCTGTCATTAAAAACCTTACGGGAAAAAGGAAACATTTTTCTAAAACTATTTCAATTGAAATTGATGACAAGATCTGTTTGGATCCTCAGGCTATAGCTGATGGTTTCAACCGTTACTTCATTCAATCTCCTCATGACATTATAAGTAAAATGAATAATGCAAATTTAATATCACAAAAATATCTATTTGTAGCATCTTAAAAAGTGTTCATCTTCCGCATGTAAATGAAGAAGAGATAGAATATGTAATAAAACATAAATTATAAAATAACCATTCCTCTGGCTCAGATGGTATATCTGCATATGTAATAAAACGTATTTGCACTCAAATCATGAAACCTCTATGTCATATCATAAATAGGTCTTTTCAGTCTGGAATTTTTCCAAACAGATTGAAAATGTCAATTATAACACTTCTTTTTTCAAAAAGGTAACTTCTGTAATATCGAAAATTTTTGAATATGTAATGCTGAATTCTTTGATGGGATTCCTGATGAAGAATAATATACTTAATCGAAACCAAAACGGATTCCATGGAGGTCGTTCAACGATGACTGCTATACAGGGTGTAACTGAATAGGTGTAAAACATTCAAGGAGGTGATTCCTCATCGAAAAAAAGATAGGATCTTTCATATAAAGAAACTTCATTGGAGCATCCCTTGTTAAGATAGAGCCCCTTGAAGGGGGTACATAAAATTTGTGTAACAATTGTTTTCACAAGCACTGAAAAAGTTACAATATTGAAATCAATCTGGACGTTTTGTACTACCAAAAAGACCCTCAGCCAGTAATTTATTTGGTTTACCCCATGGTTGTAAGGGGTGGAAAACGCAACCCCTAAAATTTAATTTCAATTGAAAATTTATTTCCGATAGGCTGTTTTATTCTAAACAACAAATGTCTTTTAGTTTTTTTGCCAAAATGAACCAGTTTGAAGCAAAAATTTATTTTACATCGATACATCGTCATGAATGCGAGCTAAATTTATTGTTATTTTGTAGTTAGTATCTGCATTGAACGATTAAAGGGTAATAAACAAAACTAATTCATTATTAACAAAACACACAACATGTAGAAATCATAGTAGATGTTCAATATGTCTACCTTCAGACATTACGCATGCGTCTAGACTTGGCGCATTGAGCCACGTATTCGCTCAAATATTCCTGGAGTCTCTTTGGTTACCCTGCACGCATCGATGATGCGGTTTCTTAACTCCTCTACATCGCGAACAGGAGTACGATAAACCAAATGCTGTAAATGGCCCCAAATAGATAAATCGAAAAGATTGAGATCCGGGGGGCCAGTTCTGTGATCCTCCTCGACCTATCCACTGATTTGCATATGTTTCAGTTGAATTCTGACGTGCTACTTGACTTAAATGGGCGGGAGCCCCCTCATGCATAAAAAACATATCCCTTCTGACGCCCAAAGGAACTTCATCATCCCATATGCGGTAATACTACATTCGTCTGTGAATTTTATCGTCTTCAGAAAGTCACAACTTCTTCTAATCATTTCCAGCATCCAATTGCAAAATTCAAGACGGTTCGGAAAGTCTCGCGGTAACAGTGACTGTACTCGTTGCAGATGGTAAGGGTATAAGAGTTGTTCCTTCAAAATTCGAAATACCGTCATATGATCAACATTTAGCTGGAAAGCAATCTTTCTAGTACTGGTAGTAGGTTGTTCTCCAATCAAATTGAGTACTGCTTCGTGGTGTTCGTACTTCTTGATGGCGACCACAATCCTGCGTTCTTTTGTCGGATGAACCATATTCTCGTAATCGTTGATGAAGTCGAGCAAATATTCTATGTGAAGGATGCTGCCGTTGAGGATACATCTCAGCATATCTTCTAGAAGCTTGCAACTCATTCCCTGCGACAGACCGTAAATTTGTCCTTTTTGTACCTTTTTCAGAAACAGAACTCTTATCACTCTTAATGAACAAACTCAAAAATAAGGGATCGTCTGGACCTGATGACGTTCCAATGTTTCTAATTGAGGAAAGTCTGCCATATATTATATATCCACTCACTTACTTAGTTAATCTGTCTTTTAAGTTTGGAGTTTTTCCTGAAAAACTGAAAATTGGTAAAGTTGTACCAGTTCATAAGAAATCTGAATTTTAAATGGACCAATAAAATATATCTGTATCTATACGACCATAATTTCATTGAGAACTTGAATGCTTGTTGCTGGATCAATACCAAATTTGGATGGGATCAAACAATGTCATGACGTGAATTATATTTTCTACAGAATATAATCATTATGCCAGCTATTTTAAAATCCCATTGAAATCATGAATAATATCGAACCCCTCACAAATTAATACACAAAAATAAGCATAACGAAGCCCCAATTCGAATTAATAATAATTAGCAGAATACAAAACAACACATCACGAAATTATTGTGAATTCATGATTATTGAATTCGATTTGTCTTTTTGGAACTGATGAAATTCAAATAAAATTATTGCTGTTTGTGTTAGTTTGATTAATGATGGAAACTGCCACCGAAAAAAAGTTCTGCAATGCGAAATCAGAGAGTAATTTGTTTCAAAATTGAAATATTTTTGATGAACATTCGATGATTTCATATCTTCAATAATTTGATAATACACATAATGTATGCTATATACTTCTTCTCTATATTATGTAGTGAAATGAGAGGAATCGAAGATAGTGAATCGTCCTTATTTTCCACTTCAAATAGGAAAAGACACAAGAAGCTCTGAAAAATATTATTGATAATTTTGACAATCGATTTCTTCGTCAATATGCCTTCAACTTTTTCATATAAGTCAGACAGAAATTTCATGTCGACTTCGCGACACATTCATAAAAAATTGTTGATGAAAATGATCATGAAGATGTTTGGGAATTATGGAACATCACAATGTCTGAAGCATTGTGGATCATTCGAATCTGTTTTTGATAATAATCTATCATATTATTATCATTGTCAAACTCTTCAGATCACTAATGAAAGCAAAGAACTCCACAATCAGAGAATCAGGGATAAATTGCTTGTCAATTCCAACACTCCTAGATTCTTCTGGTCGGTAGCTGAAGCTGTTAATCAGAACTTTGGAAAATTCACATTTCCAGCACTAACACAAGCGGATGGTTCAATTGCAACAACAGCCATAGAAAAAACAAATCTAATAGCGTCTGGCCCTGATAAAGTGCCCGTCATCGTACTTGAAAAGTGCGGACTTTTCAACCTGTCTTCCAAGAAATACATTTTTCCTTCTTGTTGGAAAATTGCTCACGTTCAGCCTATTCCCCAAAAGGACAAGAAAACTCTTTCAAATAGCTATAGACCAATCGCTTTGCTATGAGTGATATCAAAAGTCATGGAAAAAGTCGTGAACCTCGTCGTATCTTCTAATATTTGAAAGGCTTCAATATCTTGGGCAATCATCAATATGGTAAAATACGATATAAGGCGACCTTATATGGTATGTCACCCATATTTGGAATGACGCAGCCGTGTGTGGCTTAAGGGTTTGCTGGCCAAACTTCGATGCCATGACTTGTAGGATCATTTTTCTGTATGTCCCTTCAGCTTCCTGGAAGAACGTTCCTGCAAATGGCCGTCGATTGCTGGTGCTCCTCAGGGATCCATATTGTCTCCAACCCTCTTTTAATTGTATATCAGATGCCTATAGACCAATCCAGCGACCTGTCAAAACTAATGCAATATGGCGGCGTAGGGCAAACATTGTATTTTATGATATGTTTCTTTTTGCGATTTCCTGTGCGTATTTCGGTGTGTTTTTTAATTTCAATTGATAATTAGTGCTTTAACTGAAATGAAATGCCCATTTCGTGCATTGTGGTTGGCTGTAGACCTCGTAACAATAGGGATAAAGTCGGGTTCTACTCTATTCCTACAGTTTTGACTAATGAAAATGAGTTATCCAGAAAGCNTCTGCGAATAAAGAAGATATAGTCAAAAATATAATTTGGAATTTTTTGGTTTTTCCTGTATATCTCCAGAACCAAAAGAGCTGAAATACACAACTTTGCCACGATTTAACCGATACTCTATCTCTTATGGTTTACGAAATCCCCATATACAGAAATGAATTTGAATAGCTCTGCTAATTCTCTATAAATTTGTTAATTATAGGTCGATATTCATGATACACAGCACAGTTATTGAATAAAAACATAAACGATAAACATATCTCAAGAAAACTCAAAATAGAGCTTCTCATACAGAACAAGTTCAATAATTCAAAATATTTTAAATTGACTCTGTCGTTACTTGATGAAAATCCATAGTAATTGTAAACTCATAATCCATTTCCTGTACTGGTACAATTGGGACCATCTGCGTCATGGATGGCATTGGCCACACAGCTCCTATATCTGTGCATGATATTGCCGCTTTCTTGGTATTTGCATAATCAGCAGCAAATAATATGGCCCCAACGTAACTACAAACTTCACTGTTTCCGGCCATAAAAGTACAGTAAGCTGTACATACGCTTCCATCGTTTGCTGTGATGCACCAAACATGTAAAGGTTTCGCATTTGCTTTCTGTGAATGCTTGACCTGAACATCAGTTGTAAAGATCAGTATCTTCTGTGAGAATCACTCTGCGACGTTCAAATGTAAAATTCAATCATTCTCTTGATCAACAAAGAAGATAATAAACATAACATGTCACAGGTACAGCTGATCATGGATACACACAGATTCACGTGTTACGCGTCTTAGATGAATCAACTATACAATTAGAAAATCACCTGTCCAACTAAAATCTATGAATTGGTCACCGGCAGCAGGAGTTTGCATATCCTAATAAGGATCTACAAGTGATTTGAGTGATTTTGAATTATCAGTATTCAGTGTTTAGTTCCTGAACCATAAAACTGAAATCACATCAAGGGGTAGTATCTGTACGAACATCAAAGGGCTATATTAATTATCAAATACCTTCAAACTGATAACTCTGGAAATTTCCTTTCAGAATTTTCCACACAATCCCATTCAACGCCCACGTACAACATGACTTTCTATGCCATCAATGCAATTCAATTTATATTGATTTCTCACTGTGAGCGACTTCATGCAGTAATTGAATATTGCTGAAAATCATAGCGCTCCAAAGTGCGTTAAAATGTATTAATTAGTAGCAGGAATTGCAGCAGGAATTACACGGTACTAAATTAGCAGCGCTACCAATGATAAACAACCCCACATCATTTGTAATGATACGGTTGGCGTGAGCTATTTCTCTACTTTATACAGTGCGTCAAAAATTGAAATTTAATATACAGGGTTTCAGATTTATTGATGAAAATTTTCATTGATCCTGAAACAAATTCATTATTACATCTAAACGTTATATTTTCGTGTTACTACGTAGTAGGAGATCATCAGGAAAAATGAGAGAAGATACTTTCTATGTTATTTTCCATGCTCTATGGAAATTTTCAAACTGATTTTCTGTAAGGACAAAACATAAGCACTACAGAAAATGTCCCTATAGGACGAAACTTCACTAAAGATTGTTACGAATAAAAGTGGTTGAAAACATAGAAAGTTTTATTTCCCATTTTTCATTATCAATATGGTACATTTGAGATAAAAAATTATTTCAATTTAGAATATATATGAGTTTGAACATCTTTCAATTCCTACTGGCAGAGCATTGCATAAAATTGTAATTCGACATATTTTGAAACATGTTTATGATTGGTGTATCTAGTTTTTTGAATGAGTGACATTTATTCATGATCATGACAATTTTCACAAACATTTCTATTTCGTTTCGCTAACACCGTAGTTTACGTGGGGCTACA
Source organism: Leptinotarsa decemlineata (assembly GCF_000500325.1). NCBI lineage: Eukaryota > Metazoa > Arthropoda > Insecta > Coleoptera > Chrysomelidae > Leptinotarsa > Leptinotarsa decemlineata. The sequence goes on from NW_019289695.1 coordinate 406,605, forward strand.
ATCCTCATTTACAACAATAGGAGTAGATACATGGAGTACATAGTGTTGAAATCGTGATCGATTTTCATAAGATGGCTTCCATAGGTGGAATTGCCCTTCCTCAGTTCAAATATAATGCTTTGCTGACAACAGCACATTTGCCTAGTCATTCCATTTGGATTCCAGGACATCGACTGCAAATACACATCTTCACTGGCAGCGGGAAGATGCATATCTCAATGAGGAACTAGAGGTGATGTTGAATTGGGGTGGAAGCAACCAGTTTCAATTCGATGCCACCAAAACCCATGCATGGGTTTTCTACAAGAAGATAAATGCCTCCGAACTGGATATAATAATGACAGGACAGACAATTCCGCTTTCTGCTCCACAACAAGTGGAGAGTTTTGGAATAAGCGAGGTGGTTTCTCGCCGAACCTAAGGTTTTCCGAGATACTTCTCGCTCGCCTCACTAGTGACTTCTTGGCAGTCACTATCCCCTCTTTCCTCTCACCACTTCATTGGTTTTAGCGGGAGATGACTATTTGGCGGGAGTTGGTCGTTTTTTGCTTGATAAGAGGTGTCCATATGTTACGTATCTCTACGCTAGCTTGACTAAATGCGTTGTTGGACAACATATACGCGGCTTCTTTGAATTCCCTTCTAAACCAGTGTTCCTCTTTGTGATGGGCCTCGAAATGGAATCATCCACAAAAAGGAACACTGGTTTAGGAGGAAATTCAAAGAAGCCGCGTATATGTTGTCCAACAACGCATTCAGTCAAGCTAGCGTAGAGATACGTAACGTATGGAAACCTCTGATCAAGCAAAAAAACGACCAACCCCCGCCAAACGGTCATCTCCCGCTAAAACCAATGAAACGGTGAGAGGAAAGATGGGATAGGTGAAAGCACTCGAATGACCTATAATAATTAGTCATTTTTTGTTAATAATGTTTTCTATTTTTTTTTTAATTTTCAGCTTTTATTATTATTTCAATATTTTATTTGTTTGGTTGTTGCTTGTATGTTATTTCTTTGTAATTTCAGTTTTTTGTTTAATAAAATTGTTATTTTCGGTTAACCTTTTTTAATTTTTTTCAGGTATTTCAAATTAATTTATATTATATTAGACAATTGGAGTCCGAACTGATGAAATACAAGGAAATGCTGTTTGGTGATCCGCAGCACGCCTTGATTCAAAGTGTGATGGATTCGTCATAGTTTGGTGGCTATTCGCCGTACTGCAGGCGTGAAGGGCCTGTTGGCCACTCTGTAATCCATCACACATTGGATACGAGACACGTGTTGTCTCGCTGACGTGATCTTAGCCTCCATCTTGTGTACACGCCGTTCAATCTTCCAAACCGCAAGGCCGGGATTTCGTCCTTCCGATTCGGAAAGCGATTGGACGACGTTATACACGGCGGTGTTGATTTGCCAGATGTCAGCCTCTTTTGTTAGAACACTATGAACCGCTGCATCCAAACTAGCCAGTTCTTGTGGCTTAAGGGGCCTAATTCTGTGAAGCGCCCTGCTTGTCCTGCACAGAGCATGCAATCTTGCCTTCTACTCTCTGCTCGCGGGCATATGGGCATCTCTTAGCTCATGCGTCCACTAAAAGTACGTTGTCATTGCCAGGGTTGTCATCGGTTGGCAAATCACCGTTGTGGGCCCTACCACCTTACCTCTGACCCCTCCGAGCGGGGCGCCTTTCTTGATTACTAGGAACCAAGTATTGAGTTCACCGGGTGGTTAGCCCTGTGGACCCACGGCCGGCACCGGAGGGAGAATGGTGCTCCCCTTTCCGGGTTCATCCGGGCTGCCAGTCCGGTTTTGCACCAGTTGCTCGGGTAAGTGGTGGCGCAACTCACCAAATACCAAGGGTGTGAGTGGCCATCCCTGCTTATTCATTTTTTTCACCGTAGTGTGCGCTGGTCAGGTCCTGTCCCCCGAAGCCTCGATATATTCGGGAGGGCGCGCCAGCATTATCAACCAATGACCACTCCCCAAACTGTGGGGTAAGTGATCATGTGCCCTGAACAAGCGCAGTGAGCCAAGAATGACAGCCTTCTGCATCTGTGCGGCTAAGATTTCTGCCTTTGTGCGGCGAGTCGGTATGATTTTAAGATTCGAGAGCAGAGAGGGCATCATTCCACCAAGGACTCCAATAATCAGAGCAATCATCTTGACAGAGTGGTCTGGATAGAGTCTGCGGAGTTCTCAGACTCTATCATCAGGAACTGAAAACTCCATGACAAATATCGTCTTGCTCTAGTGGTCGAGAAAGACTACATCAGGCGTATTAGCTTGTATGAGCCTGAGGGTGGAGAACGAATAGTTCCCCACAACGGATTCTATATCTCTCGGAGCGTAGGGACGACCGGTGTCTCATAAATACCGTAAGAGTGCCGTAGATGGTAATATAGCACTCTTAGGGCTGCGTTATTTCGATAGATATAGGTCGAGACCGCATATGCAGGACATGCTGATAGCAAGTGCATTAGATTCTCGGGCGCCTCGTGGCAGGCCCTGCACCTTGAGTCAGGAACCTCTATACCCATCACGCGACTGCGGTAGATCAAGGTATTGAAGACACCATCCTGTCGAGCCATGACGTACCCCTCATGACTCTCTGATAAGAAAAGGTATCCAATGTTATGGAAGAAGGCCCATGCATTGGCTCATCCTTGTGTTTTCGCAGAAGTGAGGGGATCTCTGCGGCTTTTATCTGAGCTTTTTGCTGAACAGGTTCCAACTCGGTGACAGAATTGTGCTCACCTCGTTCAGTGTCGAAAACTATACCGAGTTCGTCAGCTGCTCGGGCAGCTGCCCTAAAGAGAAATGCTCCAATTCCTGCTCTCTCATGGTCACGGACCATGCAGAGAAGGGGATCCGAACTCCTGATGACTTCACAGGCTATATCCATTACCATTCTATCATGTAGACACTCCAATCTTAAAAGTCCACGTCCTCCCTGTTGTCGGGAGAAGTACAACCGTGGAACGGGCGATTTGGGATGCAAACTCCTACAGAAATGCATCATTTTTTGAGTCTTTACGTCGAGTTGATACAGCTCCTCCCGAGTCCACTTCACTACTCCAATCAAGTAGAATAAGATTGGAACGGCAAGCATATTTGTTGCAGCAACTTTGTTCTTCCCTGACAGTTCCGATTATTATTATTATTTTCATCATCATGTATCCCTTGAAGAATATTTAACAACGAAAATGAATCTTTCTTAGAACTCATCTATGAAATCAATCAATTGATCATCCAAACTGTGGTTATCTGAAATATCTCGCGAATTCCATTGCAACTCCACATCAAATCATTGAACAGCAAATATCATTCGAATTAAACTTTTCAGTGCATCAATATTTGATATCGTTTCTGTTGGGAACAGTCTGTAAACACAGTATCCTGTTACTCTGCCATTAAACTTGATAAATATAGAATCTGCTTACTCAAAATATGTTCTCAAGCTCAAGTTTGCAGAATGTACGAGGGGTATTTTTATTCGGAGAAACTGAGTCAATTGATGAATTAATCGAAGGTATTGATGAATGAAATGTCTATATTAATAACGAATTTATTGGAAAATATTGCTATGCTTTTCTATCATGGTATTTTCTGAAAATTGAAAATATGTTTGCTCATTCCAAAAAAAAGTTGGCGTTCCTAGGAGAAGGAGTAGAGTTTTGTATTTCTGGTGATTGGGAAAAGTGCATGTTTCGGATTTACTTCACGCCGGAGGCTTTAGTTTTAGATGAGATTTACCAATTGTCTGAACTGCTTTTTGACTGTAGTATTATAGCAAAGTGAACAAAGAACTTTGGAAGTGTCGTTTTCATTGAATATTTGATATTTTAACGTTTGTTTGAAGGTGATTGACAATGTTTCATGATGAATTTCGTTAGTTAGGATTTCCATTGTCTTATATTTTATAAAATGATTTGAAATCCCTGAAATAACTAAAAAAAAAAGAATAGCTGAAAATAACAATGATATTAAGCAAGAAAACTGAAATGTAATAACAGTGAAATAAAATACAATTAAAAACAAGTACAAAGTTACTTCACGATTATTACTTCAATTTTTACTATCCACAGAGAGATGACGTTTATTTCTGGGTCATTTGAGTATTTTCACTTATCTTCTCTTTCCTTTTTTCGCTTCACCGGTTCAGTGCAGAAGACAAAAATTATCTTCAATGGAATGGCTACTCCAAAGCGATGGTGGAACAGATTTTGGCTAAGAGACCGCAGGAGCATAGCAAGGAAGAGAAGACGTCACAACTAGTGCTCGCACTTCCCCACATTAGAGGATTATCGGTAATTATGAAAAGAATTGGGCCCAAGTACAACATCAGAACCTGCTTAAAATCTAGAAACACTAGCCATAGTAGCCTCACGAAAACCAGAACACCAAACGCAAAGAAATTATTCAACTGGTGTTACCTTGGCAGAAGTACACTAATCCCAATCAGTCTCATAAAAATGGAAACAACCTCATATTTCAGTCTGAATCACTACAAACAAGTAAAATGCCGTGCCCTTTTTCTCTTACAGTTACAAACCACCTTCGATGACTAATACCAAATAACGTGTTGAGGGTTATGAGAGTAAAACAATTAAGGGTGACTCAGTTTATGCAATTTCACCGCGACAAACGAGGGGGAACACTGAGCGGAAGACCCCATTACTGGTAATTCAATACGGGGTGTGTCAAAAAATCAGCTTTCAATTTTTCTGGCAGGCTCATCGAAGGAAAGCTACTGTGAAACTTTTTCATAAACACAGTTCATTTTCTTCGATACGGTTTCAACAAATATGTACGGGTGTGTAGGTGTTCGAATGGAGGTTTAGCCTCCTCATAAAATTTGAGGCTATTCATTACAATTAATTGAAATATATTGACGGATAATTATGATTATTTTCATCTACAAATACTTGGGTATCATTACTCTGCAATTAATTTTTGAAATAAATACATAATATGCTTGAAAAAATACTATCACCCACTACGTAGTACGTACTACACTGTATCTTGCATCAACAAACCTCAAACGCACCGCCCATGAACGAATAACGAGGAAACCATTAACCCGAAATAATAAATGCCATACGTTGATACATTGCAAGGGAGCCAAGCCTCCGACCGCTTTAAAAAACACAAGCTCCGCGAGACCGATCCAGCCAGCGACATACGTCCCGATTTGTATTTTTTTTTGCAGAAATTATAGCGTTAGAGGAGGCTAGCCTCCAGTAGGTCTTCGTTAGTGTACGACTTCGTTTGTTTTTGATTTAGTTATTCGGACGGGATGCCGTGACGGACCGGGAGTGAGAAATATTTCGGTAAATCATTTTGGTGCTTCTTCAATTCACCTTTCAAAATGCGGTACCCTCGCAGACTATATTGAACTTGAATGACCGCCGATTGAAAGTAGTTTGTGGGTGCCTTGTGAATTCACTTTGACAAACCAGATTTATCATTCCTTCCTACCCCATCCTTCCTTTCCTTTCCAGGCAAGACACGACTCTCACCTCCCGTTGGTTCTTGCTGGACAATAAAATTTACTTCTAGACCTGTTTTTATAAGCAAAATTGAGTACTTGTGCTCATAAAAATATTTGTAACAATTTTTAACAAAACTGTTATATTTGAAAAGTATTATTTATTGACTGAGAAAAGTTCATTTATATTAAATAACTCAAAGACAACCCTTTTTCCTTGTTTTTGTTTTTTTAATGGTCAGTTTTATACGTATAATTTCAGGCAATACACAATTTTTGTTTGCATTTATGCAAATATCACGTATTTTGCTTTAAATAGGTGCGGCACCCCAAAAAATGTTCGCGCCTCCGGCGGGCTTTTCTGTGTGTATATAGTCTTCATCACTTTAGCCTCCTCTGTTCTCCAATGCACGAGCCGTCACTGAATAGCATAAATTTCCGCTTGAAATACAGCCTCATAGGCTCCTAGGCAGGTTGATATCTCTGTTCTGGGTCTGCGACTGAAAACACCTCCACCAGAACCGAAAGGTGTTTTTGATCCATCTCTGAACCAACAACTATCTGCTGTCAATATTTCCTTCTCCTGCCGCCACTGTGTACTGCGTCTCTTATTTGCAATGAGCCGAGTTTTGTTTTCATTACATCGATTGTAGAGAATAATAAAGAAGATTATCATCACTATCATTATAATAAACTCGATAAACCCTTTTCATACAAATCATACGGACGACAAACAGAAAGGGTTAAGACCACCAGGAACTCTCCAGGAACGTCATAATCACAATCATAATGGTACATCCTCCAATCAATTCCACAACCCCTCTGATGGACGCATCCTCTTGTGTCAATTGCATATAAAATTGATAAACACCATACACAACCACCGTCAGCGCATTCACCAAAGGATTTTACTGCACTAGAACCCCTTTCCCCCAAACAAACTGGTTCAATTAATTTGCATCTAGTTGTTTCAGTAGGTAATATACCTATTCAAAATTGAACAAGTTCGTTACGCTATAAACGAGCCAGTGGCAATATACCGGAGCCTATAAAATTAAATTAACATGAGATGAACGAGAAAAAATAAATCAGAATTTCTCATCTCGCTATAAAGCCGGAGCATAACGGTTTGATGCCACGAGTTTACTGGCCAGTGCTCGATGCAGACATATCATTCCTCTTGTTAATTTGCTTCTGAAAGAGGTTTCAGCTCCATGGCTCAAAAACTAGACAGGAAATTCTAGTTTTACAGTAGAACTCGTGAAACATATTCGGTCTCTAGACGAATCATAATTAATTGAAACAGTTTATCCCGGCAATGCTTTGATGCCAAATTTTATATTCCCGTTTCATTTCAGATTTATTTTTGTTCATCTCACTTCAGTTGATAACGCCGCTATTTTAAAACTTAGTCCGTGAACGTGAAACAAATGTTAAATTTTCATCTTGAAACTGATGAAAAGCGTCATGATGACGTTATATGGAATACGTTTCTTTTACGTCTTGTGAAGAATGTAGGGAATGTGATGGAAATTTTGAATAATGTGGATGTTGATTATACAGACGTTGATTGTAATCTGGCATTATTTTGGTTGTATTGCTTTGAGTCCTTTTAAAATATATAATGTGTCCAATAAAATGTAGTAACCAAATTCGAACAGATCACTCTAAATGAGGATGAATCTGAGAGTTGTGGTGTTGATTGAGGAGTTTTGACGTGAGACCGTAAAATAATTTTTTGAGTCTGGGTTTCAGTCTGGTCATTTGATTTTTCGTAAATTTCTGTTGAGATTATTCCAGATTTCTCAGTGATACTATTTAGGTTTTCATGCGAACTCACCAAAAGATACTGGATTGTTATTATTCTGAAGTTAGCCACACGTTCCCCGGCCATACTTTCTGACGTAGGTAGAATTTTCTGTGGGATAGAGGAGCAAATGCGAGAGACTATCGGTAAAAAATTTGTATGTTTCGCAAAAATGAAGACGTACAAGAAGAATCATATACAGGCTTAAAACAACTTGTTTGGTCGTAATAGGCGAGGAAAAATAAATATCAGACAAAGACTTCAAGTGAACTACTAGAAATATTTCGAGTACTGAATACTATTGAGCTTTTCAGGGAAAGAGACATGGAGAAGATTATATATCCAGAGTAGAATCCATTTGTTTGGTCGAAATGATAAGGAATAAGTTATCACAAAAGTGTGGCTGAGACATAAATATCTGAATTTCGTTTATGCCAAAAGATTACACTCTCTCATCAAGAACATATAAGTATGGAATCACACGTTAAAAGGTAAGACCCCGTTAGTCCTCAGTTCGCACAAGTTTCACAACTTCTGAGAGTTGTCTTTCGTATGGGGGCGACAGCTGATTAACAGAAAAACATATTTTAAACAGAACAGATGTCAGTTCATATATGCAGTGTCATATCAAATTTTTGGCCATATTAGTCGAGAAGAATATAATTCCAGCCAGACTGTCAACTTCGTTATATAACTTTCGTCTCCGCAGTCAACGCACATACCACTGATGATGTCTGCTGCAGATGAAACGTTTGATAGGTTATGATTTATTTATTTTGGCTCACCATATATAAATGTTTGGGAGAGCAATGTCAGTTTTAAAACTTTGTACTTGTCAAGTATTGTGTTCTACTTTTGCATTTTTCATATATTGTAGCTGAATTGAACTTCATCAAATATTTGTACACACCCATAACCAGAAACCGTGAATTCAGACCGATATTTTTAATATGTTTATTACGGCTGAACACTTTGATACGATCTTAATCTTATAAAGCTTGATCATTTTTGGCACCCGAAATAATTCGGATACTTTGCTTGAAATCCTCAACAAGGCCAGTATTTTACCAATGCATAAAAAATATGACGCCGAAAAAAATTACAGATCTATTGCTTTCTTATTCGTCTTTTCGAAGACATTTGAAAAAGCATTATTTAAACTAAATGATTGCTATCTTTCTAGAATTCTATCAATTTCTTCAATGGTAAACAATTTGATTTTCACCAGGAAAGATCGACAACACAGGCACTATGGTCTCTTTATGAAAAAATTGCAACAAACTTAGATGACAAAGAAGCCACGGCTTCAATTTGCGTCCTGCTTTTGATGTGAATGATATAGATCTTCTTGACTCTACTATCATTTCTAAATCCAATTGATGATATTTTTCCTCTATTTGCCAGAGATTATCTAAGCATTATTTGCGATAACGCTTCCAATAAATCAAAAATCATGGAGAAAGTCGTAAACCACCATATTCTCAAATATTTGGAAGGCTTCAACATCTTGAGCGATCATCAATATGACTTTCGCGAACAAAGATCAACAGGCGACCTTCTTTTGTTTGAAGGTGATGAATTTCATTAGTTCCGACTTCCATTGTCTGGTATTATGTGAAATGATTTGAAATTCTTGAAAGAACTAAAAAGAAGAATTGATGAAGAATAGCTGAAAATAACATATATATTGAGCAAAAAACAACCTGAAATGAAATAACAGTGAAATAAAATACAAGTAAAAATTGAAAAATTGAACAACAATGAAAATAAAAAATTATGAGATTTCAAGAAAAGTTAATTCACGAAGTTTCTATTCCTAGAATCCACAATCATCTTCGGACAAATTCCTCCGAAAGATGATTATTCATGGGTCATTCGAGTTCTTTCAGTTATCTCCGCTTTCCTTTTTCCGCTTCACCGGTTTAGTGGGAGATGACCGCTTGACGGGAGTTGGCCATTTTCAACTTGAATATGGGTTTCCATATGTTGCTTATCTCTACGCTAACTTGACTAAATACATCGTTGGACAACATGTATGCGGATTCTTTGAATTTCCTCTTGAACCAAAGTTCTTCTTTGTGTATGATCTCAGCTTGGGACCACTCGATGTTATGTTGATGGGTCCAAACATGGTCTGTTAATCCTGATTTGTTAGTTTCCCCTCGCCATCTGTGTTTCTTGTACTCCGCAATGCGAACATTCAATGACCTCTTAGTTTCACCGCTTTAGAATTTTCCGCACTCACAGGGTATCCGGTAAATGCAATTCTTGGAATCGCAGTCTGTGTTTGGTGGCCTGGTTTTCGTGAGGCTGCTACGGTAGCGTTTCCGGATCTGAAGCAGGCTCTGATGTTTCACTTAGATCCAATTCTTCTTATCCTTTCCGATAATCCTATGATCTAGGGAAGTGCAAGCACTGGTTTTGATTGCTTCTTTTACCTGCTAGGCTCCTGTTGTTTTTCAGCAGCAGCAGAAGTCTGTTCCACCATCGCTCTGGAGTAGCCATTCCGTTCAAGATAATTTTCGATGATATCTAGTTTCTTCTCGAGACCTCCCTTCATATTACAGGGCTCGAAAGCACGGTCTAATAGAGTCTTGATGATTCCTCTTTCAGTGGATTGATGGTGGTTGGATTCGTGCTCAAGATACTGTCCCGTGTGGGTGGGTTTTCGGTATACAAATGTCCCCCACTTAGTGTTGGTAAGGACCTGAAAAGGTTCAGAAATACGTCTGAGAGTGGCAATTCGCTGCTCATCTATCCAACAAACAATTTTCCCTACATTAGAAAGTGTGGTCAGGAAACTGTGACTGACTTCACATTGAGTGGAATTATTTCTGTGCATTTTGCTACGAATGAACCAATAATCGACATGTTTGGATAAGTCCTGAGACTTTGGTTTGGGACACTGCTACGGTTGAAAGAACTGATACGGTACAATTACAACAGGAAGCTGTTGAACAGGACCTCGTGGTACCCGTGCTGGACTTCTTGAAATCAGACTCGAAAAAGGAAACTCCAGGAATGGATTATTTCTTCTCTCAATTATAGTGAGTGAAAATCATCAATCCCCAATAGAAAAACCCTGTAATATAGGCTCCGTTATAATCAATTCCAACATACAAAAAAAAAGGCAAAATGGCGAAGGGAAACTTGCAAGATTTAAATACTAGAATTACATACTATTCGGGTTCAGAGGATGAACTTGCTCTCAACAGAAACAAACTAAACACCAAAATCACAAAGTGTGTGAGCATATCTTCATCGCAAAAGAAGAGTTTCACAAAGGAAACCAGTGCTTATGGCTCGCCACTCTGAAGTCACGCTGGCCATCCAAAAAAGAGAACCTTCTTTTTTCATTTCAAAAAACTTCTTAAAAATCAACCTACAGCGCAAAGTACCTTGAGTTTCATTATTTTCGGACAGGTTAAGATTTGAACTGGAAATAATGAAATTTATATATACACACATACATGGATGTTTTTAAATGACGGAAACTGCAGTGCCAAAAACTTCTACCTAATGTCAAAAAGAATACTAGAAGAAAAGAGTTATTGTTTCGACCCGCCAGATGGCATGTCTAGAGATTCACGTTTCGTAGTGTTGAATAAACAACGAACGCACCGAGTGTGGAAGGATGATGAGAACAGAACACATTAACCGATCTGCTCTCGGAACATGAAAGAAAATATTCTTCAGCTGATTGAAAGTTAGAGGTCGACATTTCTGATGACAGATAAAAATATTCAAGTTCACCACCAGCGCAAATAGACGATCCAAGGCTTGAAAATACATAAATATAACGATGAAAATATATAGAGATATATCAATGCATGAAAACTGAAGTGATTATACTCTTCAGTAATAGGTGAGTAAATGTAACAATTTTATAATAAAATTACTTATACACATCACGTAGAATTGTCTCTTTTGATTTACAGAAATTCTACTAGTAGTGTAATCTGTAGAAGACAGCATTAATGAAAGTTTTGTGTGCTCTACCTCATAGATATGATATCTTAAAGGTAGGTTAGAAACATAATAAATATTCTACAATACCACTAATTCTTTTTTTTTTCTTTTTAGAGATCGGTGAGGCATTATTACGGTCCACATATGAAAAACATGAACACCCGGTTATCTATATGATGTGAATTTATCCTTTGAATAAAAAAATATTAGTATAACTCGCTTTAGTTCATGATTAAGTACTGTAAGTTGGATATGGTTCAAGTTGACTAAGTGAAACATAAGCTACACCTTGAAAGAAATAGCATTTGATAAGGATGGCATAATGCATGGCAAAAGAAAATGCTATAGTCCTCCATGAAAAATGTGTTCATCAAACCACAGTTCCTGCGACAATCTTGATCTCAACATCCTTCGAATCAAAGGCATTCTTTATTTAAGTACTCCAGCAATCATCTAACTGAGTCTTTGTGGTCTGATGTTGAATCTACTGGGGCCGCTGTTGCTTATCTCGAATCACCTATTATCTTGAGGAGTTTTTGATCAACATTCCTCAAAAACTCAGAAACAAGGAAACTGAAGGAACTGAATGTGTCCAGCATGTTAGAATGTTATGCAGCTCTGTCAACCGTTCGTGAAATCAAATGAAGCTATGTCTCAATCCAGAAATTCTCATGCCTCCGACAAGTGAGAGAAATTTCATCAAAACGTTTCCTTTCTCCTCATGACTCGTTGCTGTTGACTGAGCAAGCTTCTATTACATAATGTTCAATAGAAAGCTAGTATTTTTTTCTATGGGAAACCTCATTCCATTCCTTACACCCCTGCTTCAGTCCCCTTTCCAGAACTGATAGATCCAATCCCCGCCGCTAATCTCTCAATCGAATTCGATCCGCCCAATGAAACAAACATAAGTTAGAATTAGCGTACGATGCAAGAGTGAGCCCGAAGACCCCATTAGTCGACAACTGGATCAGGAGGGACATAATCAACAAGTTGTCAGTGATCAAGCACCCCGAACACAGAGCTTAGTGACACTACGTCTGACCCGTCTGCAATTCAGGATGTCGTTGGAGTCGCTCGGGTCGTCTTATTTCCCACTGCTTACACCGGATCGACCCTGTAGAACCCTGTCCGGTGTATGGGTAATTCGTTTTGAGTAACTCAATTGGGTGAAAGGAGACTGATTGGTTTAGTTTACAGGAGGACCGGATGAAGTTGTTTCGGGGGTGAGGTTAAAATGAAATGACCTCCAAGGCCTGTGTAGAGGTGATCTTTCACTTTAGAATATGTGGAATGATCCATTCAAAACTACTTATAATGCGCTTGTAAAAAACATGATGAGGAGAGTGAACATCAGATCCAATCTTTATTTCATAGAAATTATAGAAGTTTGAAGGCGCTTCCTTTCTTTGAATTCAAATAAAACAATGTGTGTGTGAGATACCTATAGAATATGTTATCCGTATGAAAGACCCATTGATGTCATTATGTGTGGAATATATCATCGTTTAAATCTTCGTCATGGTTTCTCTAAATGGAGCGCATAAGAAACAATCAATTTTCCATGACTCTAGCGCATAAATCAGGCTGAATTTGACCGATGTCAGGGGTTAGGTGAGCTTTGAGGACCGCTGTGGTTTGTGGCTACATCGCATCCACCTACGACTTGAGAAAACCTCACAAGAAAAAGTCTAACAGAGTCAAATCGCACGATCTCGGTGGCCAGTTCACATCACCTCCACGTGAGATGACCATTCCCTCAAATCGCTCAGTCAGAGCTGTGGCATGAGCTGTGTGGCACGTAGTGCCATCCGGTTGAAACCACATGTCCTTGGTATCCAGATCATCTCATATGTTTTGATGACTCCGCCAGCCTAAAATCCACACCAAACAGCGACGTTTTCGGGAAGAATTGACGCTTTTGAACCTCCCATGTGGATTCGTACCGTCCCAAATTCGGCAGTTTTGTTTGTTCACGTACCCATCCAATCCCATCGGAATCCTGCTACCACGTAGCCCTGCTGAATATGGGAACAACAGAATCACTTGTGGTTCTGTTATCCCCTGACTGAATGGCATCCCAACGATGACTTAATCCTAAGTTATGTGTATCCGTGCCGAGAGGATGAATGACGCTGAATGGCGCTATTTCGGCGTAGCATCGCCTTGTCACGGTAATGCGGGGCTCTGCCGTGATTGATCTTCTTTCCCTAGCTACACATGGGTCTTTTATGGACAGAGTGTACTTAAAAATTCTTTCTGACGCTGAGTCTACAGAGAAGATGGTCGAGCTCACGACTCCAAGTAAACTCCATGTAAATTTAGATCGGAAGCGAGTCTACAGAGGAGATGGATTTCAATTTTACGACTCTAACTGACCTCCCAGTGAATTTAGATCAGGAGCGAGTTTACAGAGGAGATGAATGTCGAGTTTATGACTCCAACTGACTTCCCAGTGAATTTAGATCAGGAGCGAGTCTACAGAGGAGATGGATGTCGAGTTTACGACTCCAACTGACCTCATAGTGAATTTAGATCAGGAGCGAAAGCTTCTCATTTCTCTAACTCTCGATCCAATAACTGAACCAAAAAAAGAGGTTTGGTGGTGCAGCCAGGAAAAGACTGAGTCGTCTCCTCAAGAGCGTCAAGCGTCTCCTCAAGAATTTGGTACATTATGAAATCGCCTTGCGACTTCATAAGGTACCAAATTCTTGAGCGGCGTACGCAGAATCTTCTCAGGTCGAGGAACAAAATGAGCAGGTTAGCAAACATTTGCGCTCAAGTAATGATTCACTGAAACGAGAGGCGTGAGAGCCCTGCACGGTTGAATCTAAGGCATCGTCAGGTGTGGCTGACGTGCGAAACCCCTCATATGGTGAGGTTGTCGTGAGTATCAAGGTGGGATTCTTGCAACTTGACTATCCGACTACCTCATTAACAGAGCATAAACTTTGTTCCTGCCCCGCTGGGGACCAAATAAGGTTTTTAGAGTTCGACCTAACCTAACCTAACCTAACCCATTCAAGCAGAAATGGGCCTTATCGCTGAAGATGATTCTTGATGGAAATTGGGATTTCTATCGATTCTCTTGCACATTCTCACAGACAGTGGCGATGTCTTCGACAGATCGTGCGTTTCATAGACGACCAGGTGTTGTTCGTTTCTCAGTTCAATATTATATTGCGTTGATTCATCGCATATGACATTAGTCGTAACATCAGTATTTTTTGAAATTGCAATATTAATGAAATCAGGTTTCAAGTTACATTTTGGGTCATTACGATACTCTCAAATCGTCGTTGGTAATTATCGATTCACCAATTGTCAGCGTAATAATTCCTGATCGAATAATGATTTTTCCTTTAGATTGGGATACTTTTCTCCAATCAGAGTTTGTTGTTACTCATTTTTGTTAAAGTTCAGTCCCAAATTGAAGTACTCCATTCGAAAACTCTTTTTCCTTCAACCACTTCAATTGAGAGTTGAAATTTGGCGAGATGAGGATCAACAAGGTCCCATCTTTTGAAATGAGATCCCCAGTACGTTAATGTGAGTGCTATATTCGATTTGAATATGTTTTAATGAACCAGTCATTTCAAAAATGTTTTAGTGACGAGAATCTTCGTTTTGTTTTGAAGCAATTGTATCAGTCGTTTTAATTTGTTTCTGATTTGATTTTGTGATCTCACTTTGTATTTATGTTTCCTCCCAGTTCATCCCTCAATGAATCAATTGTTTGTTTCATTCGTCAACATC
This sequence comes from Leptinotarsa decemlineata, assembly GCF_000500325.1. NCBI lineage: Eukaryota > Metazoa > Arthropoda > Insecta > Coleoptera > Chrysomelidae > Leptinotarsa > Leptinotarsa decemlineata. The sequence goes on from NW_019289695.1 coordinate 421,629, forward strand.
AAGGTAAAGTTATTACAAAACATAAAACATGAATGGTCTTTTTGCTTCCAAGCTAGTACTTTTTGGTTTCACTTTCGTTTTCAATCAGTCTTCAAGGAATGTATCTCTAAAAACAACCTACTGAGTCACCAATGCGTGACAATATTTCGTTAAAAAGGTTATATATCTTTATTTTCCAACTTTCTAATGTGATGCAGAGAATATGTTTTCATTGTTCAGCTAGAACGATTTTTATCGAGAATTACTCCACTTCATGGCCGTCATTTTGTACTCAAACTTGTAGTGAATTGAACTAACTTCTTTCTATTTTTCGCTATGGTATTCTGTCAATGATTGTCCAAGTATATATTCTGCTTGAACCGGTTTATATAACTGCAATGATTGGACTTTATTCTTCTAGAACCGGTAGGTTCGTTATCATTACAGCACAGTTGTTCAGTGGCAAAAATGCAGAGGAGTATATCAACCAGAAATACGTAACTAAGCTTGTAGCCAATTTTGGGGGGATAAAATATTGTGAAAGGGTTACTAAATTTGTGGTTTGTGTCAGTCCCTCACCTAGAACGACGACTGAAATCAATATATAATTGAATATCTTTCAGTTATTCCACACACAGAATTCGTATGTTTATTTTTGTTTGCTTCAACTGATGATTGGTGAATGTTGCGAAACAGAGATTTAATTGATAACTGAATGAAAAAACAAAAATGATCGTTGAAATCAACCTAAAATGGTTCCGTTTAGAAAAGCATTTTCCGGATTTTGTGAGTGTGGAATTCAGTTTCGATATAAATCCACTATTCTCCAGAAACGTTACATTCCAATCGAAATTGAAAATCGCGGTACTCGTAAAACATCCTCCAATAGTAATAATCGGTTATTTTCCAATATCTCATCATCGCCTCAACATCTCCCCTGACGACGTTCAATGCGAGAGCAATAAAATGCAAATTATACTCTCCCGGAGTAATAAAACCCAAAATATGAATTTATTGAAAATTAGATCACAAGTACTTAAGACCCTTACCGGGTTAAATGGTTCGTCGACAAAATATTGTTATCGAATTAATTAAAAGGGAATCGATTTTGTAATTATGGCGCTTTGATGGAATTAGTCGTACTCCAATGGTTTTCTTAGGGTTGTTCGGCCTATTTGTACAAAGAAATATATCAAGCAGGCAATATCGAACTAATACGGCGAATTTCATTTCGAATTATTATTATCCATGATTATCTAAGATCATTCATTCACTAGATTTTCAGTGATATTTGAAAATAACGAGAATTGGAAACAATAGAATCTGAAGTGAAAAAAAAGAAACCTATCAAATCGGCGTGACTAATCGTTACAAGCTAATGAGCCTGATGTAGTCCTTTTCTACCACCAGAGCAAGACGATATTTGTCGTGGAATTTTCAGCTCCTGGAGAGACGAATATCGTCCGAAAAGAGGAAAAAAAACGGATAATATATAGACATTTTCTCTACGAACTCCGCAGACTCTATGCAGATCACTCAGTCAAGATGGTCGTTCTGATTATTGGAGTCCTTGGTGGAATGATGCCCTCTCTACTCTTGAATCTTGAAATCATACTGGCTTGCCGCACTAAGGCAGAAATCTTAGCCAGCTCACTGCTCGTGGCACATGATTCTCGGACCCAATGATCACTTACCCCACGATGTGGGGACCTGCTTGGGTATAATTGAAGTTGATTAAGCTTATGTCGAATGACACCCTTTTCTAATTGATGGCGTCTCAATCAAGTTGCAGTCACGATATCTTTGGAGAGGGATCAATTCCAGGTGGATTTAACGCTGATATTTGTGATTTCAGGGGATGATTCAGTGGTCAAATACAGTGACACTGTCAACAAAGGCGTCGGCCTTTTGTTGAGTTGCCTGTTTTCTTATGAAGCATAATATAATTTCTGTTTGGTTGAGTGTCGACATTTGTAGAAAATGTTATAAATTTACTTTTAGACGTATTCAGAGACAACTTGCTATAATTTAGCCATTGTGAAATTTTTATAAGATCCTTTTCAGCTTTATTGAATAGATTATCCCAGTTATTATCAGTAAGCAAAATTGCCGTATCATCAGCATATGAAACAAGATNCCTAAGGATGTAAAATTTTCGAATTATTTGCCTAGCTTTATTGTTTACATATTTGGTATGCGCGTTCCATTTAAGGTGTTGATCGACAATTACGCCAAGATATTTTATTTCTTTGGTTTTTTGGATAGATGGACAGTTGCAATTTGGTTGAGTGCATGTTTTCTTATGAAGCATAATATAATTTCTGTTTGGTTGAGTGTCGACATTTGTAGAAAATGTTATAAATTTACTTTTAGACGTATTCAGAGACAATTTGCTATAATTCAGCCATTGTGAAATTTTCATAAGATCCTTTTCAGCTTTATTGAATAGATTATCTCAGTTATTATCAGTAAACAAAATTGCCGTATCATCAGCGTATGAAACAAGATGTCCTTGAAAATCTTCAATTTTTGCTATCGAGTGGATATAAACAAGGAAAAGAATTGGGCCTAGAACTGTTCCTTGCGGTACTCCTGTTGTTATTTCAAGTGGTGTGCTGCAAATGTGATAAATTTTTACTCTCTGATATCTGTGTTTCGAATAGTTTTCTGAAATGTTCAATGCTGGGCCGCGAATGCCTTCCTCATTTAGTCTTTCTATTTATTAATATTTCGTGACCTACCGTATCAAAAGCCGTATTACAAGCTTCTCGCTTGTAATCGCCCATTTTCATCGAATAATCTGGAAAACTACTCGTTTCAGTTTTCTTTGAATGTGCACGATTTTGGAACATATAGAGACACGTGGGGTTTCGTGCACCCCAGTCGCTTTATAACAAGTTCGATCAAATATCAAGGTTTTGCTCAGTTTGTACGTGGCGTTTGTACCACGATAATGCACCTACTCACTTGTCATTATTTGTTCGTAATTTTTGGCCAAAAACAGCTATAATCGTGCCGTACGAGATTTGGTCCCCTTCGACTTTTTGTTGCTCCCAAGATCGAAGAGACCCCTGAAAGGACGGCGTTTCGTGGCAATTGAGGAGATGAAAACCAAATCGTTGAGAGTGCACAAGGACATACAAAAATTGCATATTAGAACGGCTTCGAGAATTTAAAAGAACGGTTGCACAAAAGTATTATATCTGAAGGGGACTACTCTGAAAGGAACAAAATAGAAATTGATCAATAGTTTATAGTTTTTGAGAAAATGGATATTAACTTGAATAGTTTTCATTGTAGCTATTTTCCATATTTTTGTTTGTGAGTTTCCTGGAGAAAAAGAAAGTCAAAACCCTTTTATTTCTCCACAATAGCAGTCAGCTCTGGGACTAAAACTGCATCACATCGAATCGACTTTGGATCCATTCCAGACTTCAACGGTGCACTTTGTATTCTTTTATTCGGATTCATTGTGAGATTTCGGGCCGTGAAAGATATTTCAGGAAAGTGAAGTTCTATAAAACACATTTGCTTCTCGTGTAAGGTGTTTCCTTTAGATTTATTCAAGCACTAAATTCTCACCTTTCTTTGTTTGCTAAACAACGTGCCCATCCGTTTTTATGCTAGCAATCGGTTCAAATAAAATTCGAAGGAGTCGGACTGGTTTGATAAAGGGGGTCTTTGTGAGGGAAATGCTCGAGGAACTGGAGTGGAAACGGTGGAAATTCGACTATTATTAATAGAAATACCAGAAATATATTTTTCGAAGAAAAAAGTTGGTTCCATTTTTCCAGATTATCAGAAACAAATTTCTACAAAAAATCCATGAACTGTAAGAAGTAGACTGCAATCAGATTTTTTTTCAATTTTCTAGACTTAGCGACAAAGTCAACTAGAAAACATTTGAAGTTGTTGAAAGTTTACTTCACACAGATACAAATCAATTAACAGAATTTGAGAGAAAAGAGAAAAAACACCTCAAAAGTGCTGCTTCGTTCTCTCCTGTTCATAAAAGAGGACATATGCCTCCTCACTCACAAGCGAATTAGGTGAAATTGGGCACACATTTGAATCGTTGATGCCACGTGCCACTATAAGGGTGTCTGCAATATGCTGTGTAATGGCCGTTGTAAGCAGTCCCACTGTGATTGAAAGTGCATATAGATTATAACGACAAGGGGCCACATTGTCGGCTGCATAATTGCTCATATCTAATCCTTCTAAAAAAAGTCGATGACAACATTCAATTTGTCTCTGAATATTTTCGTTGGAGACAATCTTTTTAAATGAATTACTGGAATACTGGGAAATTTTTGGATTGATAGGGACTTTGTGCATTTTCTTCTTTCCTAGCACCTCGAACACGTTGGTTTTTCATCTCCATCCAGAGTTTCCTCTCTTGTGAAGGATTCTAGGTATTGTGATAAACTCAATTGGACAGTTCTTTGTGGTATGTCGAGAGACAAATTCCAGAAAGGATCGAAGGTTACTGAGAAGTGTCCACAGTGTGGGCACTTCATAGTGGATTTTAATTGACCAACGAAATTGTCTACAATTTTGAAAGTTCTGAATTTCAATATTACTAAAAACGTTTCGGAATTGAAAATATAATCATTAATGACGAACATAACTCCCTCAATCCAGCTCTGATTTCTTGATCTTATTAATTCTTTGATTCTTGGGTCCAAGAATCATGTGCCCTGAGCAAGCGCAGTGAGCAAAGAATGACAGCCTTCTGCATCTGTGCGGCTAAGATTCCTGCCTTAGTGTGGCAAGCCGGTATGATTTTGAGATTTGAGAGTAGAGAGGGCATTATTCCGCCAAGGATTCCAATAATCATAACAAGCATCTTGACAGAGTGATCTGGATAGAGTCTGCGGAGTTCGAAGAGAAAATCTCGATATTTTATCCGTTTTTCCGAGACCGCCGAGACCACATATGGACATGCTAGACATGCTGATAGCAAGTGCATTAGGGTCTCGGGCGAGCCATGATGAACCCCTCAGTTTTCGACTTTAGCCCACTCGACCTGAGAAAAGCGAACGTCAGGCGCTTTGATAAGCCAAAGTCGCCAATGTTATTAAAGAAGACCCCATGCATTGGCTTATACTTGTGTTCCCGCAGAAGTAAGGTGATCTCTGCGGCTTTAATCTGAGCTTTTTGCTGAACGGGTTCCAATTCGGTGGTCACCTCGTTCAGGGTCGAAAACTATACCGAGTTCATCAGCTGCTCGGGTAGCTGCTTTGAAGATAAATGCTTCAATTCCTGCCTTTCATGGTCACGAAGCATGCCGAGAAGGGGATCAGAATTTCTGACAACTTTACAGGCTGTATTCAGTACCATTCTGTCATGTAGACACTCCAAACTCAAAAGTCGACGGCCTTCCTGTTGTCGGGAAATTACAACCGTGGAACGTGAAATTGGGATGCAAACTCCTATAAAGATGCATCATTTTCCGGGTCTTTACGTCGTGTTGATACAGCTCCTCCCGAGTCCACTTCACTACTCCAAACGAGTAGAGTAAGATTGGAACGGCAAGTATATTTGTTGCAGCAACTTTGTAATAATACCCTGATAGTTTCGATGACCATATCTGTCGAAGTTTGTGGTGATACTTGCAGCGGAGAGAGTTTCTCACTGCTGTTACCTCTTGTGGGTGGCGTTGTTCCACCCCGAGGTAAGTATACGTCTTTTCGGCATCCAGATGGGGTAGGATGCTCCCATCTACGAGCTGCACATTCTCTCCGTAGTCCCCGCATCGACCTCTTTTGAGATGGACCATTACACATTTGTCTATCCTGAATTTCATCCCTATAGCATGCGTGTATTCTTCCACCACCCTCAAGGACTGATGGAGATCCTTCTCTTCAGATGCATAAAGTTGAGGATCATTCATATAAAACAAATGGGTGACCTTTTGCCACCGGTTTTCGTGACACAAGGTATTATTATCCCTTTAGAAATTCGAACAATATCAAGGTATACTTGAGAGTAAGCCTAAACTCAGTGAGGAATCTTGCGTAAATGTCTGTCGCGGTATTAGCCGAGAAAGTAATTGTTTTGTGGCAACATTTGCCAGAATCAACTGTGCAGGAACGTTGGGAGAGATTTCTGTTTCGAAAATTTATCTTATGTATGTATGTATCTTCTCGATACAGTCTTCAGACATTTCAATTCCTTTCACTTCATCAACATCTGAGAATATTGAAGTTTCCAGTCTCCCAATGGTAACATTATTTCCTCGCAAATATTCTGGAAGAAAATATCTGGAAAGGACCTATTTCATAAAGCTTTTAGAAGATGGTATCCTGAAATCTTTCATTGTAACCAAGCATTGACAGAACCGAAGCATATTCCCAGAAGTGATCCCCCATGTGACTGTTGTAAATGAGTTTGTGAAAAATCCCCTATTTTCCACGAAGATGTTCGGCGCACAATTAGTAAAGGGATCCTTGTGAAATCTGTGGGTCCACGCTTATCGCCAAACCATCGTTATTTATGTACAAGGTTCCGGGTAAATATTTGTTTAGTTACATAATTGTAGCCCAACAACCAAAATTCGAATAGCGGGGATGGAATTTATCGTTCCTGGAATAAGTGTGCCTTGCAAACGAATGATTCATTTGTTCAATAACCCCGAGATAAGGCGAACTCCCTCGAAGCAGGAAAATTCAATTCGTCACATCCAGTGTTCTTTTGAATTAATGTCAATATTTCCTCTAGGTAAATTTCCTTTTCCACTTCCTAATGAAATTTGTGAGATCATTCTTGGAGGTTTTGTTTCTAATTTTCCGTTCTCTTTCGTTCTCAAATAATACCCCGGAGTATTTTGACTCGCTTGAATCAACTTGGAATTTTGGGAACTGAAAAATGTTTAATCACAGCCGTTGGGAGATATGAAGCTCTTAAAGTTTTCGAAAGTAAAAAATTGAAATTATTTTATTTTCATTATGAATACCTGAAGAATTGATGTTTGACAGCTGAGAAGCTTATTGAATATTCTACGTGTGAAATCAAAAAACAAAAGTTTGACTAATGGAATGATAATTTATAAAAAGTCTCTTCCACTTAGTCGAAAAAATTATGGAACTATATTACCCTTTGTTTGAAGGTGATTGACAATGTTTCATGATGAATTTCACTAGTTCGGACTTCCATTGTCTACTATATAAAATGATTTGAAATCCCTGAAACAAGTAAAAAAGAATAATTAAAAAAGAATCAA
>NW_019289695.1:436995-463188 GCF_000500325.1 Leptinotarsa decemlineata
CAAGTAGTATACAGTTTTCTCCTTCCTGTTTTTGTGATAACCATATCCTTATTGTTGGTTCTATATATGATGAACGAATTTATTGCACTGACGTTGAGCAAGGAATAAAATATTGTCATTGGCCATCTTCTGGTATTTCTTGATACATCGTATGATGCCACCATTTGATCCACACAATCTACCCCCGCTTTTGTCGCATTATACAGGGTGATCATTTCTGGCTTATTTTCATCTCCAGTGCTTTCGTCGATTTTATCGGCATGATGCATAGTAGACAGTAATACAACTGATTTGTTTTTTTTTCGGTTTATAAGATACTAAAGTCATGTCTTTAGTGGAAGCAAACATACTAGTTTCAGCAGGTCTTCGCACTGTTAGAAATTCTGGTGGAATTTTCACTTTATTCTTGCGTAAAGTTACCAGAAGAGTCAATTTATGATCAGTTAATAGTGATTGTGCTAAGGGGATAGAGGTAAACCTTTTGCCATCATGGATGGGCTCTGTCATTCTGACAACAACATCAAGAGATTTATTGCTCACTTGGTATGGTCCAGCTGGTTGGGTTCCTGTATACACTTCCATGTTGAACGTATAATACATCCTAGCATTTACAAGCGAATATATTTTTATTCCATATCTTGCAGGTTTATTAGGTATGTACATTCGGAAGGCACATCGGCCACGGAAGGATAATAGCATTTCATCAATCGTGACGTATTCTCCTGGCGAGTAATGATTTCTGAATTTTCCATTTACTTCCTCAAACAATTCCCTAATAGGTGCAAGATTGTCGGTTTTTTCCTCTCTTCACGTGTATCGACATCATCAAAGTGTAACCATCTTATCAAAAAGCGGAATCTTCTTTTAGCCATAACTGCTGGGAATATCTCTAGACCAGTATCATCTGTTGCCCATAATTCGTAAATAGTGGTTCGACCTCCTTTATGGACACCAGCTAAATATAACAGGCCGATTAGTGCTTTGATTTCTGTTATATCTGTGTAACGTACGTCGTATTTATCTTTATATGAAAGAGCTACTTTTTCAATGAACTGATTGGTATATTCAACTATTTTCTGTATTATGTTATCCGAAAAAAATAGCTTCCAAGTTTCCATTGCAGTTTTTGAGTTTTTTGCAACGCCAATAACACCTGGCAGCTTTTTCATCAGATTATGTTGCCTAGTTCGAACATTCTTTGGAAAGCAGCATTTATTCCATTGAAAACCAGTTTTTCCATAATGAGACAGGTGACGATGTATACCACGACGTTGATCCATATCTACAGTCATTTCTTCCTCTTCATCATCCATACTCAGCTCCTGAATCATCATCAGATTTGACTTCTTCGTCAGTCAACACTTCATCAAACATAGATTGCAACTCTCGTATCTCTCTTTCGTAGGGATCATTCATCATGAAAGCTGTGATTTGCTGTGATTTGCGGACCCATGTTTATAATAATATTTCGTCTTAAAATTACCTAAAGAATCGTCTGTTGAATTTATGAAACATACTTAATTAACACCTTGTATAACAGGAGTTCTTCGAAGTTTTTTCCCAAGATTCTTATGTTGAAGTGTACTTTGTTGAAATATTCGTTTTCTGAGAAATTTTCAAAGTTTTCAACAATACTATCAAATACCGGATTCTCTCTTTCTAAGTTGTCCACTGTCCTGTAGTCAATCAGTCACAGAAGAAATGAAAAGAATAAAAACAATGAAGACAATTCTTAAATCAAATTCAATGAGTGCAGACTAGTTGGATAAGACGCAGTTAGTTTCATTGACTATAGTTGCCCCAAGCCTCTGGTTAATTTACAGAGTTCAAGAAGAGAAAAAAATTACAAAAAAATAATAAAATAAAAATAAAATAGGTATAGAATTACTNTTCGTTAGTTATCAATGTCCTTGGGATATTATAGCTGATAATTTTATAAGGTTTTCGGCCATGTCAATTTTCGCTACCAAACTTTCTATTTTGGCGCCCTGTTTCGTATTCCAATTTATACTTCATTTGCAAGCTAATTTGACATAAATTCGGTAACAATGCATTAAAAATGTTTTTGAGGAAAAAACAAAATGGCGGCTACACAAGAGCGGACAAGATTTGCAATTATGGTATAATTTGATTCAAAATTAAGGGTGGTTTTCAGGGTTGGAAATTATGATATCTTTGTCAATGGAAAAAACAATATGTTTGCTCCAAGATGGCGGAAAAAATTTGTAGTTATGGTCCGAATCGAATCAAAATTAGTATGTGGGGACTTTCAGGGTAGGAAATTATGATTGTTTTATCGATGAGTATATATTATTCATATTTGATATTTGTACTGTTATGAAAGAGGTGACCCCGTGCAATAAATGAATACAAAATAAATTAATGGATAGGTCATACGGTAGTTATGCAGTGTCCGACATGTTTCGAACTATTTTGATCATCTCCAGACCCAACAATTTCCACCACCAATATCCACCAAATCTGAATCACTTTCCACTTCGCAAACCAGGTGGAGTTTGATTTTCTCTCGTCAGTAATCCCGCCTTCCCGAATGTGGAATAATTTCGCGGAAAACGAAAGGCTCACATTCCGAGTGCAGGGATTTTAAATTCCCCCCGACATTCTGCCACTTCTGCTGTTTGGCGCAGTCTGAAAGTTCTGTTCAAATTACGGCAGCTCAAAATCCGCTTTCATGCTCAAGAGACGAACCCGTTCAACTGAACTTTATATTTTCCCGAGGCTCAAACAGATGAAGACATATTGTTTCTTCGAAATTGGGTATATTATTTCATTCTCATTCTCTCAGATATAACATGGGAGGAAAAGTCCTGGGCCTAAGAAAGAAAACGCGTTTTTTTTCAAAATTGGTTTCATTCAATGATGACATCTTCATCAAGAGTCACACAATCATTTCAGTCAAGGCGTCGCCAACAGAGATCAAATGTAGCTAGCCGCAAATCAACCAAGATGCGACCAAATGGGTTTCTTACCTATTAATAAATTTCGCATCGCATGACAAAACGTAAATAATTTCAAAAGGTTCAATGTATATTGTAGAAAGCATTGAAATATTCAGAATAACATTAAGATTTTGACATCCGTTTTTAAAACCGCCGCCAATTCAAGCGTGTTTATAAATGTTGTAAAACGAAAAATGCAAGTAGTATACAGTTTCTAAATTGTGGAGACGTCTTTCACTACAGTTGCGCAAAAGTGAAAAAGCTGGATTTTGTAAATGAAAACAAGTTTTTGCTGTGCTGTACAGCTTCAACTTAATATAGTAGACCTAACCAAGAAATTGGACCAAACTTCAAACTCGATAAAGAATTATATACGTGAGATAGAGCTACTCAATAAAATAATAAAGGAAATGGAAGATAAAAATAAAGTACTTCAAGAAAATAATCGTTTGCTTCAGGAAAATTGTGATCTCCTAAAAGACTCTATTTTGCCAAAAAACATAGAAATTAATAAAAATAGTTCTGTCACTAACCTTCCATTGAAAGTGCCAGTGGCTCAGAACCCGGTCCCGATAAATTACAATGCATCAACAAATCGCGATTCAACCTATGCTGAAAGAGTTCAAAGTACTCCATCGTCTTCAATACAGACATTGAACACAAATATAAGGTCCCAGGAAACGTCTAAGAAGCATATTGTTGATCCAGGATTAATTAAAGCAGGAATGAGGCGGTTGCTCAGAATAAAATGAGGGAAATGCAAGAACTAACACCGAGCACTGAACAAAGAGCTAACAGTGAATGGCATCAGCAGAAAACTAGTCGAAGACCACGTCGTCGTTTCGTTACGGGAGGAAACAATGAGATGGAGATCCAGATGGTACCGAAGACAATATCACTTCATGTTACGAGGTTGAAACCTAGTTTCAACCCTGATGAACTGACAAAAATACTAAAACCAATGTTTCCAGAAGTGGTTTGTGAAATCCATAATTCAAAAAGACCAGATCTATATACATCTATGAAAGTTACTATTAGGAAAGAAAATCTTCACAATGCATGGAAAAAAGAAGTATGGCCAACAGGAGCTATTATTTCGATATTTTTTCTAGATAGGAGAATGCCACAAAATTCCCAATTAGTGGATCCTCAAAAAGCCAAATAAACAATAAAGATGAAGTGGACAGGGGAGAGAAGGAGCTGAATAATAGTATTTCAGGGCAAAATGCTTTGAAATTTGGAAATGAAGATAATCAATTACAAAATTACAATGCATCAACAAATCGCGATTCAACCTATGCTGAAAGAGTTCAAAGTACTCCATCGTCTTCAATGCAGACATTGAACACAAATATAAGGTTCCAGGAAGCGTCTAAGAAACATATTGTTGATCCAGGATTAATTAAAGCAGGAATGAGGCGGTTGCTCAAAATAAAATGAGGGAAATGCAAGAACTAACACCAAGCACTGAACAAAGAGCTAACAGTGAATGGCATCAGCAGAAAACTAGTCGAAGACCACGGCGTCGTTTCGTTACGGGAGGAAACAATGAGATGGAGATCCAGATGGTACCGAAGACAATAGCACTTCATGTCACGAGGTTGAAACCTAATTTTAACCTTGATGAACTGACAAAAATACTGAAACCAATGTTTCCAGAAGTGGTTTGTGAAATCCATAATTCAAAAAGACCAGATCTATATACATCTATGAAAGTTACTATTAGGAAAGAAATTCTTCACAATGCATGGAAAAAAGAAGTATGGCCAACAGGAGCTATTATTTCGATATTTTTTCTAGACAGGAGAATGCCACAAAATTCCCAATTAGTGGATCCTCAAAACGCCAAATAAACAATAGAGATGAAGTGGACAGGGGAGAGAAGGAGCTGAATAATAGTATTTCAGGGCGAAATGCTTTGAAATTTGGAAATGAAGATAATCAATTACGAAGTGAAAAAGACCAGGAAAAAATAGCAAGACAGATTCGAGTGTTGAAAATTGTAACTTAAAAATACTGCATACCAATATCCAAAGCATACGAAATAAAATATTAGAAGTAGAAGTTATACCGTATCTACTGAGTTTCCGTAAAAGAATTTTGTGATTCACACAATCAAATGCTTTGGCTTTATCACAGAAGACCGCAGCCACTGTTTCTTTGTCATTTATGTTAGAATAAACATTGTAAAGAAATGAAAATATGGCATCGGAAGTGTTTTTGTGCTTTTGGAAACCAAACTGGCAATCACTCATTATTTTGTTTTCATTCAGAGAGCAAAGGAGTCTTGTTTTGACCAATTTTTCTATTAATTGAGCAATTGCAGAGATTAGAGAAATTGGACGAAGACTTGATGGACCATTGATGATTTCTCCCTGAGGCAGTGCTAACACTGCTAACAACTGAAAATCTGAAACAAACTTGTGAATAAATTGCCCACTTTTATGATTCACCGAACATAAAGAATGAAATCGAACCTCGGCAGCAATTGTGGCACGATAAGCTTAATCTAACAAATCTTACAGTTGTTGATGTCCTAAAATAAACAAATTCCTTCTTTCCTGAAACGGAAAAATCATTGAAAATTTTGACAGCTTTACCATGCATGATCTGTACAGTAGAGCGATCCTTTAGCAGCCTCAGAAGACTGTAAATATGGCTAAGAAGCACCATAGCAGAATATCGCCTTAATGGTCTGGCCATGATGAGTGTACACAGAGATATAATAAATAAAAACCTAAATAATTTAAATGATAAAGTGGTTGAAAGTTTTCCAAAAAATTCTCGAAGGTTATGTTTCAATCAAATATTATTTTTGTTGAAATTAATAATCATTACTGTGCTTGAAATTTTAATTTAGTTATTGTGCTATGGAGGGTTTGTGAAGTTTTAGTCATTGATATCAGAACCGTTCTTATTACAATCGTCATCGAGGCAAAGATTTGCAAAATGTAATGCTTATTACTTTCTACTGTACCAGACGTTCATATTCTTCATCCTCCATAATATTACCCCATTGCCCCCCTTACTCATAAGCCCTTGATTTCAGCGTATTCCCTACGTACGTCGCTGGACGACAGACGTAGGGAATACGGTGGATGGAAAAGCAATTCGAAGCCCAATTCATATGATTTTACCATTATTTCTGATTGATTTGTGACACGATGCCTTGTATTGATGAAACATTTCATTTTCTCTCCTGTTGCGGTCGTTTCTTTGCAATTTTGACGTTCAAAAAGTAGTAAAAATCAAATAGTAGAGTCGAATGGATGACTATCATCCTGTAGGGAGATCTTATCTGGTGTCCCACAAGGTTCAGTTCTAGGTCCAATTTTTTTTCCCCTGTATTTAAATGATCTGGCTTCCATTCCAATTAGAGGAAATTGTACAATTTTTGCAGATGACACTACCATCCTCTGGCATGAAAACAATGTCCAGCACTTGAAATCTACTATCACTAGTGACCTTGAAACGGTGAAAAATTGGTGTGATTTCAAATACATATGTTTTAATACAAATAAATCGAACATACTTATCTTTAGCACCTTCTGTGAAGATTTAAGCCTAAACGGACAAATTTTAGAAAACAGAAATAATTCAAAATTCCTAGGAAAATCTATTTATGAAAAACTGAAATTTGATCTGCATATTATTAGAGCATTGACAAAAAAATTGCGGTGGGATGTTGCGCACTTAGAATTGTCACAAATGAACTGTGCTCATCTACAACGAAGATGGTTTAGGTACTGAAAATACTGAATATTTTTGACTCTTCTTATGTCATACCTTCGATTCACAAAAAATTTATGAAAATACCCGACTACTTTTTGGACGCGTTCTTCATATTTCGTTAAAACATTGGGTGATCGCTTCTCATTTCTATACCCTCCTGATTTTATCATACTTTTTTTGTGGATAGAATTTCAAATGTTACCTTCATTACTACCATTCTCCCTACTTGTTGTTTTCTAGATTCTAATGATACAGTCAAATCAGTTATTTACTGGAATTTTCCCTACTGATTTTCGACCCTACGTCTCAATTTTCGTTTCACGTGGAACGTCCATCGTGAGGTAGAATTAAATATTTTAATTTTATTCCACCCCTACAAATCTCTTATAATTCTAGCTTTGTGGATACAATTTTCCCTAATGGTATTTTAATTCTGTGTAATGTTTCCTCGTGATTGGAAGGTTGGAATGGCGAAATAGATGTTTTTGGATGAATTATTACCCGAATCGGTAGGGGTCGTATAGAAAATGCAATTTTTCATGAACGCAGGACCGAAATCAGCTGATGAGTTATGTTAGTTACCCAAGAAACAATTCATATTTTTGTTTGATAAAGCAGTAAAAGCCTGTAAATTCAATGTGATCATCATTCAATATCATTCAATATTGGTTCCACTGGCAAAATTCTAGAAATTGCATATAGAAACACTATAAAACCAATTGAATCAACTCTTTCGAAATCGATCATTCCTCAAATATATCCATCGACATTTCTCTTTATCAAATGAAGTGAGGTCAGCCTAGAATCCCTGAAATATTTGTTCCGATATTCTAGTGTTTGTTCTTGTATGATTTTTTCTGATATTTCTTCAAGCAAATGATACGTGATAGCCAGAGCCATATAGATTCGAATAAAGTGGAAAATTTTTGAGAGGGTCATTTGAAAAGATAAAGTTGCCTATGGTTTCTTGAAAACCGCAATGGTTAGGTGAGGTTAGGATAGGTCCAAAGTAAGTGAGTGTATTCGACCCTCCATCACAACCCGTAAAAGTTTATTGTGGCTCACACCTATTCCCACTTCCCCAAACGTACCCAGCTCCTTACCGAAGTCAAGTCAATTGGCATTGTGAGTGGTCTTTCAGGTCAGATGGTGAGAGTACGGCTCTGATGAACTAAAAACCTGATTTGGTTCCCAGCGGGCCGGCACAAAATATGTACTCTGTTGTTCCATAATTTTCCAAACAGAGGCGACACACACTGTCTTCCGATAGCCCGAGTATCTGCATATGATGATTCAAATGACAGTGACCTGTAAGAAGGCCTGGTAGACATCGTAGTTCAACCCTACTGTAGTCCAATAACTGTTTGGTATCAACGCCTCAAAGTTAGCCAATCCTGGAAGATTCTGCCAGAAGTCCATAGATCTTCTTGCCATCCAGGTGTTTTATCTTTGTTTGGCAAAGCCTAAAGCGATGCCTATGACAGGTTCTGGTCCAATGAAGTTTCTTGCAGCCCCTCCTTTGCAGGAATCTAGACCGAAGACAATCTGTCAAGTTTTTTTATCGAGGAGAGTCTTTTTTGGCAGTTTGCTACCAATTTAGACGTTGCTCGGTAGGAACCAAGAGATTACAACACCACTTGACTGGCCGATAATATTTTCATTGACTTGCGTATTAGGTTGGATTTTTCCAATCTCTCCGTACATAATTCAATAGCGTAAATTTCCGCTTGAAATACAGGCGCAGAACCGTAAGGTGTTTTTGATCCATCTGTAAATCAACAACTATCTGCTCTCACTCCAATCCAGTCCTCTATTCGGGAACAGTACCTCATTTACAAAAAAAGGGATAAAATGTTCCTCTTGAACTACAGACCTGTTGCGCTTCTGAGCACTTTATCAAAGGTTCTCGAAAAAGCTTTATCAAAAAGAATAAACAGCTTTTTATGTAAGTTTGACATACTGAATAGAAAACAACATGGATTTAGAGAAGGTCATTCCACTGAAACGGCAACAATAGAGTTCATAGAAATAATAAACGAAAAATCAGAGAAAAAATAATCCATTATTGGACTTTTTATCGACCATTCACGTGCATTCGACACGCTAAACTTTGATTCCATCGTAACAAAAATAAATGCACTTGGGTTTCGTAGAAGCATATCACAATGGATCCGTTCATTTCTAGAAGGTCGTAAAAGTTGCACACACACCGATTTTGGACGGCCGACTTTGTACTGGTCGTCCAAATTCCAATAGTGAACCACATGTGGGAACGGGACCTGACACACACGTCGACCGGTGATCATCGCAAGCACTCGCTACTAATAAAATATCGGCCGATTTTATACTAGCCGTCCAAAATCGGCGTGTGTGCAACTAGCGTTAGATGTTTTTAGGTTTCGGACAGTCCCTTGCTAGAACCTTGCTTTGTGTTGGCTTTACGATAGATACTAATCTGAATCGTTTTTAAATCCTGACCGTGAATATTTCCTTGGTTTTATTTACTCCTGCTTACCAGACAACCCACCATCCTAGCAATTTGCTGATGAAATAAGAAAACTACAGGGCGGCTCTACTGTTTCTTCTGAATTCAGAAATTCAAACCATTACACCTTCCTGATTACATAAATGACGGAGAGGTCTATATGTTCGCAGACAATACATCTATAATAGTATTCAGCTCAGATACAAACGAGCTACTCAGAAAACAAATAACGTTATTCTCCAATTTGATAATTGGTGTAAAAAGAACCGTTTGAACATGAATTATTCCAAAACCATTGCAGTTCAATTCCAGGAATCCAAAACAGGAAAACTTTCCACAGAACAACTGAACAATAATAATTAGACAATAATATTTGAATAAAGTTGCAAACTTCTAGGTACAATTGTTGATAGCAATCTCAGATGTGAGGAATGCATCACTATGTTCTGCTCCAAATGAATACTACTTCGCAACGAAAAATTTGATAAATTGCCTTGATGCGGAGGGTACAATTTCTGTGTACTATGCATTGGTTTACTCGACTATGTTCCATTTGGATTCTGGAGAATCCTGCAGAAATATTTTCAAAGAGGAAAAACTTCAAACTTTCATGAATATTCATTCATACAAACTACTGATTCACACCTACATCCACAAAAATAGTCTCAAACAAAATTCGAAATTTCACAACTACCAAACTCGCAAAAAAACGAATTTAGACTAGAACTAGCCACATACATCAAATACGAAAACTCCCCAAAATATGCAGGGCGAATTTCTATACCTAGTTTATTATCCCATGAATTGAAAAACCAGTCGAACCTGTTCAGATTCAAGTCTAAACTGAAATCTATGAAATAAAGGAATTCAAGATATGGTGTCAGAGTCCTATTGACGATTTTAATTCTATTGGATAGTTTTATAAAAGTATTCATTTGTTTTAGGGACATTAATAATTTTTATATTCTATTTTAGCAATAAGCTAAATGTAACTATGGTATTTTGACTCGTCAATCCAGTGTTTAATTGACGTCTGATCAATAAACTTCTATCTATCTATAAGGCAGTTCGTTGTTGACAGTTGGAGGCATAAGGTCAGAGGTCATGTCCAGGATGCTGTCACTTCCCGTGTCAACCGAGAGTCTGTTGAGTCACTCAAACTGACGCAAAATTTACATCACTCAAAGTGTTATATCTCACAAACTAAGGTAGAGATTGACTAAGAATCATAAGAATTCACCATTAGTAGCACCAAATGTGTGTTAGCATACGGACTTTTTTACCCCCCCAACGGATAACACTTGGTAACTGCATTCTGGGACACCCTGTATATTATACCTATCTGTCATCGATTGCATTTTCAGATAAAGCCATTTCATGAGTAATCTGATGGAAAATGTCGAAAACAGTTGACTCGTCACTACTATATTCGACACAAATTTGATAATGTGGTAACCTGACCTCTACAGGTTTCATTATATTTTTCAAGCGACAGTAACTTCGATTCGTCATTGACACTACCTGTATTACTAGCTTCCTTTGTAAGAGCCTTAATCCTGTCCTGTTTCCGCCTGAATACAGTGTTTGGGATAAGCCATTTTTAACCAGCAATGCATTATCTTTATTAAGACTTTTGAACACTCCCTCTGCTTGTAAAAGGGTTAGCAGAGTTGTACGTTGAATATAAATGTACGCAAGTGTCCAATAAAAAATTAATGTTCAGCCGAGAAAGTCGTGAGCAGGTGGAAGTTTCAGGTTGGATTGAATTAATTGCCTACTTTAGCGTAGTAGAAATTTTGTGGAAATTGCTGTTTTTGATTTTCATTGAGGAAAATGGTGGAGAAATACTGAGTTCAGTGAGATACTCTTATTTTTCACAATCACTATCAGACAGTTTTGTCATACAACCACAAATCTGTTAATTTATTCATATATTGAAACCGCTATTAGGATTCTGAGTCGTCTTCCACCTACCAACAACCTGAAACGTCAACTCGCGATTGACCAACTGACAACTTCACAATTTGGTGTCAGATATTGAATTTTTCTGGTTGATAGTCGATGGATAGATACTCAGAAACCATATTGTGGAAAACCCCCAAAAAAAGTCGATTGAAAACTCTGATGCCCTCCACAAAAAACTATAGTTTAATAAAATATCATACTCATTTTTCGTTGTTCATGAAAATCCAGGAAGAAATGTACGACACAAATATGTTTCGGAATTATTGAGTAAAATTATGGAAACTGGATCTGGTAACTGTAAAAAGCATAACCGTTCAGGAGTTGTCAACGATGAAGCTACTTGAACTGCCGTTTTAGGGCACGTTGTACTAATGAAATATTCGCAGTCTCTTACTATGTTATCTCGAGAATCATTTTTGTAATGTTTTCATGATCGTTCTTAAATACAAATTTCATCCATATAAGATTAGACTAGGTCATGAATTGAACGAAGACGATTTCTATAGACGTATCGAGTTTTGAGAAAGTCTCAACTTGCATCAAAATTTCTTTTATAAAATTTGTTTGTCGGATGAATGTACGGTTGTGAATAAGCAAGATAGGTGAATTGCTTTGGGGTGCGATAGATAAAAGTAACATCAAAAGTGAATATGTCAAAATATGTCCCCCTGTATATTATGGTTTACGTGTTTTTTTATTTTTCCTGCAAATCGTTGTACCATAATTTATTCAGGGTGGCTCCTTTCAAATGGAATGCCCTGTATATGTCTATGAATGTCTAGTTTATAATCAAGCATGATCGAGGTTTACCTTTTGTGAGTTACCTTAATTTATTTGCAACATTACAAAGTTAAAAAAACCCAGTCTAGTCACGTAATTATCCACTCTATTTCCAACTCATCATGAATTTTTCATAAATTTCGTTTCCAACCAGTATGAGAGAATCAAACATATAATTTCCCAGAACATAACCAATATGAAATAAACCTCGCATATTTGCAAAATCCAATATATCGATCTACTCTAAAAATAACTCGAATGCATCAAAGTGAACCGCGGTTTCATTAATTATTCGCGAAATAAATTGCGGGGTTATCTCTTAATATCAGGTTCGCAATTCATATATAACTGGTTTGCCACTAGAATTATTTTCAACGTACTCAACTCTCAGCGGTATTGACCACATGCGAGTACAGGGGTTGCTATTCATGATTTCGAATTGAAATCGAAACATTCATTTCTACGTGGTAGCTGACGATTAACGAGGTGTCACCTTTTGATTTGCGATTCCTAGCACGGATGAACACAAAGATTTCCAAAGTGCTTTTTGAAAAACTTCAATTATCTGACGAATACTGAGTTTCTCATTTGAAAATTTTCAAGTACTTTTTAAAATTATAATCATAACAATCCGTGAAAAAGGTGAACAAACACCGTTGTATTAACGTATTAGGTATCAATAGAATATGATGAAATGAAATTTCATTATTTCACCAATCAAATTTGAGTACGCTTTTGAACAGGATCGAATTTGCAGACATGGCAGAATCAACAAAACTGATATGACAATACTGAGTTTTATAGGTATCGCTAGCGTGATAGAATAAGGTAGGATAGGGTAGGGTAAGGTAGGGAATGGTAGGGCAGAGTAAGGAGGGACATGATAGAGTAGGCTAGGATATTGTAAGGTAGGATAGGTTTTGGTATGATATGGTAGGGTGGGATAGGATATGATATGATAGAATAAGATAGGATAGAATTGAATAGGATAGCATAGGATATGATTGAATAGGATAGGATTTGATAGGATAGGATAGGATATGGCGGGACGGGCTTGCCAGGCACGGACGGGGAAGGATTTGATAGGATGGGACAGAATGAGATAGGATGTCATAAGATAGGATAGGATAGAATATCATGGGATATAAAAAGTATAGGGTAGGATAGGATAGGATGGGATGGGATGGGATACGATAGGATAGGATAGAATAGGATAGGATAGGATAGGATAGGATAGGATAGGAAAGGATAGGGTAGGATAGGATAAGATAGGATAGGATGAGATAGGATTTGATAGCGTAGGATAGCTAGAAGGCTGGACGGGATGAGACGGGACGAGACGAAACGGGACGGTACGGGATGAGACGGGACGAGACGGGAAGGGACGGGAAGGGACTGGACGGAACGAGACGGGACGGGACGGGACGGGATTGGAAGGGACAGGACAGGACAGTACAGGATAGGACAGGACAGAATATGACAGGACAGGACAGGACAGGACAGGACAGGACAGGACAGGGCAGGACAGGACACGAGAGAACAGGGCAGGACAGGACAGGATAGAATAGGATAGGAACCTCAGGTGTTCCTATCCTATTCTATATGATATGATACAATAATATAGGATAGGTTTGCATAGGTTAGCATAGGATATAAGTGAATAGATTAGAATGTGATATGATATGATATGATATGATAGGATACGATAGGACGGAACGGGACTGCCTGGGACGGGACGGCACGGACAGGGAAGGATTAGATAGGATGAGGCAGGGTAAGATAGGATAGAATAGAATATGATAGGATAGAAAAGGATAATATAGTATAGAATAGGATACGGCGGGTCGGGGCAGAGCGAAACAGGACGGGGCGAAACGGGAACGGACAGGACGGGACGGGACGAGGCGAAACAAGAACAGACAGGGCGGGACGGGACGATTCGGGACGAATTAGACGGATTAGAGTAGGTTAGGACAGGATAGGAACCTCTGGCGTGAAATGAATTCGTGTAGAAAACTTTCCTCACATCAAAACAAAAACATTGTTTCTCGATACGCGTTTCGCTAGCAGAATTAGGCGTCATCAGAATATGTCGGTGACAATTTTTTTGAATCTGAGTTGGGAGGTTCAATGAATGAATTTTCAGTTATGTTAAATTGTGATGTCAATTGTTAAATTGTATTCATTTGTTAGAAACCGTCTGTTATGTACCTAATATACATCTCGTTTCTATTTTTCATTATTATGTGAGAGAGTGAACAACGGACTGTTTGTGATATGCTCTCTATTCCTAATGATCAACTCGATTGTACATTTTTTTCATTTACAAACTTCCACTCATTCTGTGGGCATTCTCCGAAACACTATAATTATCTAGTCTACAAAACCGAAAATCTGTAACATGTTCCTTGAAACGCGTTATTCTAGTTTGCTCAGTTTGACCAATATACTTCCGGTCGCAATCTTCACAGCTTATTTGATCAATCCCAGACTTTTTTTTCATCATTTCATTTTCGGGTGGCCCACCACTTTCATATGCTTACTAATGATATCAATATGTCTTGTTATCGGGATTTATTCCTGTTCATAATAAACAATTTTTTTTTCATTTGATTTCTCATGAGTTTCAACGAACTCATTGCTTCAATTTGGGTTATGAATAGTTATTCAAAATCAAGAGGGATACTGAAATACAAGAGGATTCTGTTGTTCTCTTACAGCATTTATGATTCTGCGAGAAAATATTCGACCACAGATTATTTAATTTTCAGTTAACAGCTTGTGAGTTTCATCATGCTCATTTTCATTCCAGGCTTATACATACACTGCATCAAGTATCGTCAAGCTTTCCAAGCAGGTACCCTTTTCAGCTGCATACTCTTGAATCCGGAGTTTTCCAACGACGCAGTTTCACAATCGGATTCAGCTTTTCCTTTTTCACGTCGCCTTGGAACTTTATATGTTGCTTCACATACGATTAGATGTATGGATCGAATGCATCGCAGGTGAATGGAAAGCTTGGCTTTCATACTTCATTGAAACTATTGCAGCAGAATAACAAAGTCTCACAAAGGAACATCGATACTGGCAGTTGTTGATGTTCAGCAAAAGTTACTTCATTTACAAGTCAACAGTTTTTTATTATTATATTTACAATATCAGTGCATATCATATTACAACAAAATGAAAGAATAAAAAATTTATTAAAACCGAGAAAAAATCATATTCAATAAGAATTCAAAAGAGAAATTCCGCAAGATGCCAGACGCTGAAACGTAAAAGCAGCAACATCATTCACGTGCTCTTGAACGATATAATGTTATGTTTCCAAAAAGCATAATCCCAGAGAACCTTCCATTTGCCATCCATATAGTAGGAGTCACTATGGAAATTATAAATCGCCATTTTATGGTGTCATCTTTTCCTCTAACCGCTTTCCTGGAGTCTTCGAAATCTAGTAGATACTCGTTAGGACAACAAGAGGATTGCTTCGAATTCTTGGGGTTCTTGTTGAATACTCTTCATGAGCAAAACAATAGCAGAATGATTCCGTACAGTCTATCTCGTCTTGGATTTGTGAATCTTTTTTGCTGAAAAAATCTTCACTCGTTTACTTTGTAGTAAATGTTCAAGAGGTAGCAAAAAGGTATGTTAATTTTTGAAACTTCAACTAGCGTTTCCTAATATTACTAAAAACCAGTCCGTGCAAAGGTTATTGTTAAATCATCTAAAAATGGAACTTTTAACAGTTGATGATTGACTGTATTGCCAAACATGCGCCAAACTAACTGACTATTATAAGGAAACAAGTATATCTGAGGCACCAGTCAATCTAATAATAACATTGACTATCTTCAAACATGACTCAACCTCTGACGGAAGCGCCAAACTCTAAGGAATGTTTGAAATAGATGAACACTTCAATCTTGCAGACTATTATAATCTTCATTGGACATTGGATATTGAATGGCAGTTGATCGTGGATTGATCCAAGAACCAAAGCTGTGTGTGAAATTCCAGCCTAATCAATTGAGGTTAACTGCTTCAAACTGTAGTTTCAAGATTCGTCCCACACGAACATACTATCTGATGAAATAAAAGGTCGAGTTTAATGAAATCTTGTCATAATAAGCAATTCAAAACTACGTTTCTGCGGTTACTATTCGCCCACTCAGCTCAAACAAGGCGTGCAAGTGGATTCGATAAGTTGCAAGTTGCACTGCATCACGATTCCCATGAAGTCGTTTTATTCGTATGCGAACTAACTTTCTTTCAACAATGTTGTCGAGAAGTTTCCGTACAATAATTTAGTTGTTCTCTAGAAGGAAGACTCTCCTATGAATAAACTTTTTCGATAAATTATCTATTCAGGGACCGTTCACCTAACAAGATATTCCTAGCAATGAGAAGCGAACACGATATGGAAGTGTTCCACGTTTATAAGAAGAACTCGTCTTTGGGAAGTTTGTTCGTTTATTCTCCGGAAAATTCGTTGTGGAAGTTGGGAAGTGCCAAAATTATGTTTTACAACAAATATTTCATATAATTTCTTGAAAAATTTGTTGAACAATGAAAATATGGATAAAAATTTATGGTTTCACCTACTGAACATTTCTCTTGCATATGTTGAAGAAACACGTCTGGCTTCCGTTTAGGAAATGATGGACAGCGTCACTTTTACAAAATACGTTACTTGAGAAGTTTACTTGTGAAGTGTTACTTGTGTGAGTTTCCATATACGACGTTGTATAACCAAACCATAACCTGATTTACATTCAGATCTCAGAAAGTACATACAAAATATGATGGAAATTTTGAGTGTGATGAAAAGCATCATATTAACGTCATATGCAATATGAATGGAAAATTGTCTCTTCATTCATGTCATTGACATACGTCATCACCCCACACTGTATTTGAATTACATATAGAATGCTGTAAGGCCAAGAAGCCAAGAACCAATGGACATAATCTGAAAAATAAATTTCACTCGAACTCATGACCTACCTATTACGGAGCAATCGCTAAAGGACCTGAACCTTACACCACTGTATCAATTCCATGCGAACAATTCTTGCCTTTCGGAGAATACCAATAGCACTCAACCAAAACTTGGGTATTTTAGAACGCAAACAACAAATGTTCACAGTGAGGTATATTATAAGGAAGATTGGAGAAGAAACGTGACAGAATATAAAATTCAGGACGTGATGAGTTGGTATTGATAATTAAACTTTTCAGATCCTTCAAATATTGGTTTTCAATATGTATTCCAATTATATATAATGAATAGTTTCCATAACTCACAACCTCATATATTTGTTTATTACAAAAACCTTTCTCAATTAAGAAAATACGTAAATTCATTAGATCACAGAGGATGGTCTCAAATAAGATGTGCTTGTGGAATAAATAATCGATCTATTATATATTTTCGAAATTATGATATTTCATTATTTTGGAACTTCCATTTCAAAATACCACCATTGATATTATTATAAACTTTTTGTTTGCGAAATTACGGAAATGAAACATTTCATTTTCAACATTTTGAATACATTAATAGAAATACAGACTATTCACATATTGAAAATGATTTTTCGAACCGGATATAATAATATTAGGTCGGACAATTCCACTGTCTACTTCGATGAGTTTGTTGGGGGCTAAAATGGACACGAATATGTCTTGGCACAATCATGTCGCTGGAATTGCAAAGGTTGCTTCTCAAGAGCTTGGAACACTGTTCTGAACCCGAACACCTCAGCAACTTTTGATGGTTTATAAAGCTCAGATCAGACCTTCTTTGAAGTATTGATTCAACTCAGTACACCTCGAACTTCATTGTTCAAGAACTCTTTTATCTGGAGAACTGCGTTTATGTGGAATAAACATCCTCCAGCGATTCAAATACAATGTGAACCGTTACTTTCGCTACAGAGGATTTTTCGGTGGCGCTTGTGTTTTGTCCTCAAAAAATCCAATTATGAAAAAATGTATAACTGATACATAACATTCCATTTTCATTCCATACTGCGGAATAATCTGAACACAAAAATTCTTTTTGCCAATTTTGAATTGTAGATTGTAGATAGGTAGGTAGGTCTGGAGTGAGTGGGTCTATACGACCCTCCACCGCAACCCATAAGGGTTTATTGTGACTCACACCTATTCACACTCGGCTAAATAAACCCAGCTTTTCAACGAATCCGATTAGTTTGTATGTTGAGTGGTCTTTCAGGTTAGATGGTGAGAGTACGGATCTGCCGAACTCAAAGAACCTGGTTTGGTCCCCAGCGGGGCAGGCACAAAGTATATGCTCTGCAGTTTCATCATTTTACAGACAGAGGCGACACACACTGTCCCTGCATGTGATGATTCAAATGACAGTGACCTGTGAGAAGGCCTGTTAGACGTCGTAGTTCATCTCTACTGTAGTCCAACAACTGTTTGGAATCAAGCAATAAACGCCTTGGAGTCATCCAATCCTGGAAGATTCTGCCAGAAGTCCATAACTCTTCTTGACATCCAGGTGTTCAATCTTTGTATGGCAAAGCCTGAAGTGATGCCAATAACAGGTTCTGGTCCGATGAAGATGCTTGCAGCACCCTCCTTTGCAAGAGAGTAAGTAGCTTCATTGCCTTCCAGGCCAGTATAGCCAGAAATCCAGACCAGTGACAATCTGTTTAGTCTTCCTATCGAGGAGAGACTTTTTTGGCAGTCTGCTACCAATTTAGACGTTGCTTGGTAGGAGCCAGCAAGAGCTTCCAACGCCTCTTGACTGTCCGCTCCCCCATGCCCCCTCACGGGTTGAGTGCCTCGAAGTAGAAGCTTCCCCCCCAGCTATTTAGCGAGCAGAACCTTCTACCCCACTCCATCCACCACGTCTCTCCGAGCGGTCCTTCACTTGCTGATGGGCACTTCAGCAAGATTGACATCTGCCCTCGTTTGGTCGACAGTCAGCCTTTAGGTGCTTTTACTTTCTTATCAAATCGTTGTTTTATCTGACTATTCCTAACTGAATTTAGGCATGGGGACGATTCCTATATATCACAAAACTCGTTGTTTCAGTTATATTCACTGCTTGACACTTCTATAAATTTCATATCCAACTCACTAGATCACTCTTCTTTTCACAGATGGAATCATCAATAATCATGAAGCCATTAATCGGTTCTATTTTCATTACCACTCAGAAAACGAAAATGCAGTAACCGTTGTGAAAAATTCAGTAGCCGAATGAATCAATGGATTGGATGAGAACACAAATATTGACAAATCAATTCACATCATTCGGCTTCCAGAGTGAATAACGAAAAACCTCGCGTTTGATGAAATTTGGGAAGTTATTTACTGGAAATCCTCCAGCGATTCAAATACAATGTGAACCGTTACTTTCGCTACAGAGGATTTTTCGGTGGCGCTTGTGTTTTGTCCTCAAAAAATCCAATTATGAAAAAATGTATAACTGATACATAACATTCCATTTTCATTCCATACTGCGGAATAATCTGAACACAAAAATTCTTTTTGCCAATTTTGAATTGTAGATTGTAGATAGGTAAGAAGGTCTAAAGTGAGTGGGTCTATACGACCCTCCACCGCAACCCATAAGGGTTTATTGTGACTCACACCTATTCACACTCGGCCAAATAAACCCAGCTTCTTAACGAATCCGATTAGTTTGTTTGGTGAGTGGTCTTTCAGGTTAGATGGCAAGAGTACGGATCTGCCGAACTCAAAGAACTTGATTCGGTCCCCAGCGGGGCAGGCACAAAGTATATGCTCTGCAGTTTCATCATTTTCCACACAAAGGCGACACACACTGTCTTCCGACAGTTCAAGTCCCTGCATGACAGTGACCTTTAAGAAGGCCTGTTAGACATCGTAGTTCATCCCTACTGTAGTCCAACAACTGTTTGGAATCAAGCAATGAACGCCTTGGAGTCAGCGAATCCTGGAAGATTCTGCCAAAAGTCCATAACTCTTCTTGCCATCCTGGTGTTCAATGTTTGTTTGAGAAAGCCCAAATCGATACCAATGACGGGTTCTGGTCCAATAAAGCCGCTTGCAGGACCGCTTAGCAAGAGAGTCAGCAGCTTCATTGCCTTCCAGGCCAGTATGGCCAGGAATCCAGACCAGAGACAATCTGTTTAGTCTTCCTATCGAGGAGAGACTTTTTTGGCAGTCTGCTACCAATTTAGACGTTGCTTGGTAGGAGCCAGCAAGAGTTTCCAAAGCCGCTTGACCTACTACCCCACTCCATCCACCACGGCTCTCCGAGTGGTCCTCAACTTGCTGATGGGCACTTCAGCAAGATTGACATCTTGTAAATTGCATCGTGTAGATCGCGGAACGCTAGATTTGAGTGCGATCTGATTCTTTCGAACGTGCTTTCTGCATGTTCTCTCATATATACTTCCACATATTGCGTGTCCAGGTCTAAGTCTCTGTAAATAAATCTATTGGGTATATAATAAGGTGCGTTTACAGCGGCCCTTACGCTCGCATTCATAAAAGATCGGATCTTCTTCCTGTATATCTACGTACACTGGCCCCAGGCAGTTCATGCATACAGTATTATTGGCATTAGAATCGTTCTGATCATTAGTAACTTGACTTTCAGTACCATGTTACTACTTCTTCCTATGATCGGCGCCAGGCGTCGTCTGGCCTGTCTAGCCATACCTATTCTCTGCTGTACGTGGGCCTGGAATGTTATTTTTCTTTCTAGAATGACCCCAAGGTATGTCTGACTGTCCGAGAATATTTTTATTGACTTGTGTGTGAGGTTGGATTTGTCCAACCTCTCCGCACACAATTCAATAGCGTAAATTTCCGTTTATTGTATTGGTATAGGCACCGTNTGTAGATTGTAACATAGCATTTATTAAAAAAAAATCTAGTTCCACAGCAGTACTCCGAATAAATCATAATCAGAATACTGCTACTTATTCAAAGTACATATTGTTTATTTTGATTATCTCTATCAATTTCACGGTTATGTATACAAATTGATGTCAACCTGTAGGTACTGTTCTTCTTTTGTTCAGCCATCATAACGATTAACGTAGAATGAGGAGTGAGGTACAGACAGATATATACACTGTTAGTTATGTCATACATAGAATCGGTGTGTATGTCTGAAGGAACTTATCGAGCAGGTGGTAACATTGTCTGAACTATGAACCGATTCAATGTGTGAAATTTCAAAAGGGCCCTGTACTTTGTTATTTTTCCTATTAACGCCATTATTGAAAAGAGTAGAAAACTCCAGAACCTTGACTCGTATGATCTCAGTAAATAACAAATGTTTTTCCATCAACTCTGTAGTAATAGATCGTACCTGCACTCCATTGCTGAGTGAGAAATATCTTTTATCTGCGTTCATGTGAGCCATGGAATATGGCATACAGTTTTATTCATTCATATTTCAGATAGAAGAAGTTTACCAATTCAAGAAAATGCCGAAAAACAGTATTTTTGACGTGATAACTTCTTATGGGAAAGTAAACCGCTTCGTTACCTAACGCGTTACGTTACCAGTCTGTCTGTTTTCGCTCCTTTTCACGCGTACATCAGTGGAAGACAGGTACCACTTCACTCTCGTCGGACAGACACACGCTCAGTGTTTAGTGTGCCACAGACATATCCCATTGACAGTATCATTGAAATCCAACCAGCAAACATGTAATATTCATTCATTATGTGAAACGGGGCTTAATAATGATGATACTGAATGTGTGTATGTACATTATTAGCATCATTATTTAATCCTATAAAAGTAACAATTGGCTTATGGTAGCTATATTATTTGCACATAAACAAAGTAATCAATAAAAGATTTCATTGATTAATAACCTTTCCTTGCATTACCATATTAATATATATGAAATTCAATTAATAACCTAAACTTTGAGTTGAGTTGAAGTATTTCATTAATGAATAGTTCAACNAATTAATAACCTAAACTTTGAGTTGAGTTGAAGTATTTCATTAATGAATAGTTCAACTTACATCAGTTCACACCATTGTTTTCTTCTCAAACGGTGCATTAACTCTTTTTCATTTGAATTTCGTCCAACCTCAAGTTATAAATATATCTGTGGGGAAGTTGAGAGAAAGAAACTCTACACGTCCGCATTACATAAGAAACTATGTTTCCATGTCTGACACTTTGCCTACTACTGCGGAAGACATTATCAAAGGCAGACATTATCAGTGGCAGAAACCGGGCCCCGTGTAGCTTCATAAATACAGCTGATGAAGCTACCGTGTAGCGAAACGCACATTTTTTTCTATAAACTTATCGACCCTCTGGATGTGAATTCTCATCTCTCTCTACTCTTTCCACCAAGTCCCGCGAATTCCACCCGTGTGTAATCAATAGCCTTGTATGCTTGACCCCAACGCAACCTAACCTACAAGTTGTACGATACCGCCGGAGTTATATTCGAAGCTACGGACGACCACAATTGAGAAAGGACTGCCAACGTAACGGAAGGACTGCCAACATTGAGGAAGTGAACAATTCCATGGTGCACTTCACTCCGAACCACTTACGGGATGAGCTTATCGTATCGGAATACTTCAAAATGAACCCTGGAAAGGGGGTTTTCTATGCGATATATCGTGTATGTAGCAGATATATAACGACGTGTTTTCTCGAGTGTGCCGAAGCAAGAGGAATGAAATGATGATGGTTTTTTTGTTGTGTTCTCGAGTACTGTGGCCGGAATGAGGAGACGGAATGTTCTTTTTTATTTTGATCGATAACGAGAGCCAATATACGGGGCGTTTGATTTGGGTATAGAGAATTGATGTTCTGAATGGTATTCGAAAATTATTGATATTTTTCCAGAATCTAACTTTGAGAAAAAGAGTATTTGAATTATGAGTGTGTGAGTATTAGAGACTTGAGATTAACTATGTGATCAAGTCTGAAAAACTGGAAAGTATCTAACTTCAAATAAAGAAACGATATAGAAAAATTTACTCTACCCAATAAATTCCTAGATGACACATACAGTTTGTCAAGAATAAAAAAAGTTTCAAAATCTTAATTTGGGACCGCCTTAGCTGTGCGCAAAAGACAGAAGTGGAAACGCGCATAGCACAGTCAGTCGAATTTGTCTGTTGTGAAGTGAGCATCGCGGGTTAACCGAGTCTACAGTGCGAGCAGAAATGAAGCGTGGAGGGTACAATTTGAGTATTGTAACTCAACCAGGATGGAGTTTAAGTCAAACCTGAATTGTAAAGTGCTTACAAGTCCAACGAGGGAAGTTATAGTCAATGTAATTTTTTATGCGAAGAAAAGCAGCAGAAAACAAACCTATAAAGGACTTTAAAAAAGTTCAAGGAAGAGCTGCTATGGCAACTGGCCGTTTAAACAGTATACAAAAAATTTCAAAGGAAATGAAATCGATTGAGAATGGAGGAGCCGCTCCTTTTTTGACACCAAATATAAAAAGAAAAAAAGCCGCAGCTAAAACTAGCTCAGACTATAAAAAACGTTACATATTTAAAAGCAAAAAAGAAGCAACCTTCTTCTTCAAAGCAAATTTCATTTATTTATTCCAAACATTTCTCCGATTGATGGCATAACCATTATTCATAATTTTCTAACTCAAAAGAATACTAATTCCATAATCAAACAAGTTATCTTTATAGCCCTCATTTCCTGTCTTGACCAAAATTATTTTGAATTCGATAATGAGATGGACTAATATTTGGGACGTTGTACGTTGGTTTCACAGTTTATTCAGGAGACTGTACATCTTCTACACTGAGCAGAGACAACTTCAATCGCAAATATGTGCATCTTTGTTTCTCCGAATGCTTTCTAGTTCTTCGTTATGGGCAGGCCGCAAAAATTTCACCCTTTTTCCTATTCTTGACGAACTGTAAATTGATTCTTTTATTTTTCTACGATCCGTAACAGGGAAGGAAATCATTACTCTGAAATCGGAATCCAAACCTGGATCTGACAGTATCCATACAAAAAATGTTCGTAGTAACATTATAAAACCTCTCTATCAAATCATAAATGTTTCCTTTCTGAGTGGTGAAAATTTATTCCAAACATTTCTCCGATTGATGGCATAACCATTATTTATAATTTTCTAACTCAAAAGAATACTAATTCCATAATCAAACAAGTTATCTTCATAGCCCTCATTTCCTGTCTTGACCAAAATTATTTTGAATTCAATAATGAGATGGACTAATATTTGGGACGTTGTACGTTAGTTTCACAGTTTATTCAGGAGACTGTACATCTACACTGAGCAGAGACAACTTCAATCGCAAATATGTGCATCTTTGTTTCTCCGAATGCTTTCTAGTTCTTCGTTATGCGCAGGCCGCAAAAATTTCACTCTTTTTCCTATTCTTGATGAACTGTAAATTGATTCTTTTATTTTTCTACGATCCGTAACAGGGAAGGAAATCATTACTCTGAGTTCGGAATCCAAACCTGGATCTGACAGTATCCATACAAGAAATGTTCGTAGTAACATTATAAAACCTCTCTATCAAATCATAAATGTTTCCTTTCTGAGTGGTGAAGTTCCAAAACGATGGAAAGAATCAACGGTCACCCACATTTATAAAACAGGAAAACATAATGCTCTAAACAATCACAGACCGATCTCGGTTAATAATAACTTCAGAAAAATTTTCCAAGTGGCACTAAAGACTAGATTTCTAGCGTTTTTTGACAAACACAATATAATAACAGAAAGGCAATTTGGGTTTATCAAAAAGTCTAGCATTGAGGAAGCAATCAACTATCTTTTAGAACAAACAGTCAGGGCTTTGGACAGATCATCAAAATGTTTGTCAATTTTTCTTGACCTGGCCAAGGCCTTCGATACTGTTTCGCATAACAAGTTAGTCGTTGAATTAGAAGGGTACGAAATTCGAGGAGTAGCTTTAGATCTCATTAAAAACTATCTCACAAATTTAACTCTAAAAGTTAAAAAGCAATGAATTTATTGTGGAGACTGAACTACCACACGGGACAGTACTAGGCCCAATACTGTTTCTCATTTATATAAACAGTTCATCAAAAATCAGAGACTACAAGGGATACCTTATTTGGAATGGAGTCACAAGTTGTGCAGAAAGTGATTGTACAGTGTCCAGTGAGTGTACAGAAAACCAACCCACACAGACAGGTACCTGAACCAACCAGTCACAACAGAAGATAGGGGTAGCGAAAACGTTGGTTGAGAGAGCACGACGTATCTGTGAATCTGAGAGTCTTCCTGAAGAACTCAATAACCTGAAGGATGGCTTTTAAGAGAATGGGTATAGCGAAGAATTCAAGTGGGACATAGGACCCAGGAGACAGAACGCCAAAGTAACTGTAGCTAGGCTGGTCAAAGGAAAAGCATTCCTTCCCGATGTTCAAAATGTTACAGATAATATTGGGAGAATCTTTGATAATCACGATGTGGAGCCAATGTTTAGACCAGAAAAACTATCAGACAAAATCCAAGGTCAGCTGAGGACCCCAGAGAACCTTCAGCAACACCCGGGGTATACAGAACTCTTTGTAGCTGCGGATTGATCTATATTGGAACCACGAAAAGAAGTCTCAACCGAAAATACACTTTTACTCGATGAAACTGAAAATTACTATCCAAAAGTATTGAGCAACGTCTAAATTGGTAGCAAATTGCCAAAAACGACTCTCCAATCCTTCTAATCTCTCTACGAAGAGGTTGAGATCATGCATAAAAGTTAATTTCAGACACAAAATGAAAGAAAAAGCTATGTCAAAAACGAATACTGTCACATGAACATTGAAAGAAAAAATCCTTTTGAACAACTATTTCTGGAAGTTTACTTCAATTTTTTGTCTACAGACAGAGCAGTGAATACCAAAGAGATTCTTATCAAGTTTTTATTTTCCGTTGGGGTTCTTGGTAATCGCCATCTGACGTTTCGATCATCCGATCTGATTATGACTTAAAATTTCACGGCGCAAAGGTCCACGTTTCAAATAAGGGTGTTCATACCTTGTACGCGATAATTTATTTAATGTGGCCTCGCTCACATTGAATTTACGATTGTAGCAAGCCGAGAGGGCGGGGCGCGGTAAAAGTCGCAGCTTTCTGGAAAAGTTGCCGTACCGTGAAATTGGGGCCCTGCATAAAAAGAACGAAACGGACAATCGCGTAGCGCTCCGGGGAATTTACTGTTACAATTATGGAGTGCTATCTCACCTACACGTCGGCCAACGTGTGCCAAATTGACGTTATTGCA
>NW_019289696.1:0-110041 GCF_000500325.1 Leptinotarsa decemlineata
GAACTGTTGCAAGGATGAAAGTTGCATCAGGCGATAAAATATTGCTCATGTTGTATCCCTTATCACATTGCTCCAGTGGGAATAACACCTAAGACTTCCTGCTTGCTGCCGAGTCTCACGCGAGATTTTTCGTTGTGTTGCAGTTTTGGTCCCTCATATTTGATTATAGTAGTTGAGTGTTGCAAGTTCATCACTTGTCCCCTAGAAAAATTTCATGAAAATACCAGGTCCCCAATTCAACCTATGCACAATTAGAGTGCAAATTCGGAAAAAAAGAAAATATCTGCAATCTGAAACAAACATTTGGGAGGGACACTTTTCCTTTTTCTTCTTGAAAAAGTACCTATACTACTCTCCTAAGAATATATACCATTTAATTCATCTATAAATGTTTTGAAAAAGTTTTTATGGAAATCTTCTATCCATTCTTCAGAATTTTTTAATTTTTTATATTCCGGTGGAGCGGTTGAGAACCAAAACAGTGTTTTTATCTCTTTGAGTTAATAAAGCATATAAAGTATTATGCAAATTGCAAATGTGGCCTCAAACAGAAAAGTACATCATTGAGGTGTAAAAAAATGCTGTTGGAATGAAAAATAATTTCATTTTGATAAAAGAGTCAAAATATCCGATCAGGAATGAGAACTTTAAATGAACTGTTAACGTATTTAAAAAGATAAATGATACATACCGAAGGTTTAAAATGAATGTTTCAAATAATGCTGAAATTAAAGAAATAGGTTAGAGATAACGTTGACGATATTATAGGTGAGTCCAAATGAATAATAATATTTTAGTTGGTGCAGACTTTTTCGTGAATCCGCAAATATAAAACTCTTTTGAAGATTCAGTCGGTGTATATTATCCATTTTTTTATTGAAAATGTTCACGTGTGATAATCAATATATATCATGCATTCTAAAAAAAGCTGCGTCATCGGCGCCAAGTTCCGTTATATCCTGAGGTGGAGATGTTCTATATGAGAAAAAACTCAAAATAATTCATCACAACTGATGGCAGGTGTAATTGCTGCTATTTAGGTTGAGTTCGAGATCAATAAATAAACTATTCATGATAGTCTTTGGAATTGTGACATTTTTCCTCAAAGATGGTGTCAAAAGAAAACCCAGCCGTCTTCCCTATCGACAGACTATTCTTAAACTTCTCCAAAATGTAGACTGACTGATGAGAACAAACAGTATATTTGGTGCTAAAGTGAATTTCGCAGGTTCTACGAATCTGCAAATTGTTTCGTCCCTCTGTTGCCCCCAAATTGTACAACCCCTATACCTAGTCATCCTCAACGAACTTTCTAGATGTTTTTATATTTGTAAATGTATTGTCGCTCAAATCGTGTAATAAACTAATTCTAACTATGAGCAAGTACGAAGGTTGGAGAACTTTAGAGAAACCAAATGCTATTAAGTAGTTTGACAGTGTTTCTTAGCGAATGTTACAAGTTCGGACTTCCATTGTCAATTCATGGAAGTTCATATGAAATGAAAATGGATGAAATGCTCAAATTATTGAAAATACTGTGTGAGAGCTATTTTACTGATTTTAGCCGTGATGTGCAGGTTTTTATGCCTGACGTTTCTGTGTTTAGAATTTTACCTTAGGTTTTACAGAAACGTACGGTTTAAACATACTTCAGTTTTTGTCATTCAGTGTGAAGTACAATTCATGAAATTCAATATAATGATAAAAAAAACGTTACAAATGAGTGAGTTTCGTAATATACACAAATTTTTCATGTGTTTATTACTGCTTATAACTTTGATATTGAAAAGTGAAAATTCTTTTTCACACTCTTTATATTAGCTTCACCTGTATGTATGTTTGTTTGTATGTATGTTTGTTTGTTTGTTTGTAACCTTCAAGCTCGGGATCTGTATTGACGGAATTATCGGCTTGAATTATTGCTTGATCTATTCGCGGGCAGATGGCGCTGTACGGAACTTCCTTCATAGGTTATTCAAAAGTGCCATATTTTTTGTATATCTAGCGTCCACGATTTTTCACAATAATACTAGTATTTTTCGACCGTTATTGTTTTAAGCTTATACAAAAAAAAATTACTTTTTAGTTCAATGTTCTTCAAAAGCGTGTTTTTTTAGTTTTTTTTAACTATATTTATTTCTTTGCGATACAATTCTATGAAGAATTATGATATGGAGATTGAAGATTGTGGAGTTAATATCAACTTTTTTGAATTCAATCAACCCAATATTTTCACTATCAGATGAGGCGTGTGATGAATTCATTCCAGTGTAATTTCTCTGTGGGATTTTCACTGAACAGTTTACAAAACTACAACACCTATTTAACTTCCTAAGTTGTGTTCACACTGTTGAAATTCTTTCCCATATATTCATTATAAAATGACTAATAATTTCAACAGAATGAACTAATTGCGGTATGAACTAATTGAAATTTTGTAAACATCATAAATGAAATAAACGGAAATTTGATGAAATTGAAACATAAAACTGTTGAAAAAGTAAAGAATATGGAAAGGCCCATAAATCTGAAATAATTACAATGTTTTACTAAATTGACAAATACTTTCAGAAACTACATTAAGAATCATGGCAAATCCATTCGTTCATTAGATCAATTGAAATATCATGAAAAAACCATTCATCTGAACAGATGAGTCTGAACAGGCATTCAAAACCTTCCAAAATTCGATAACATCGCAACCTATTTTTCGTTTATCAAATCCTAGACTGAACTATGAATTGTCCACTGATGCATCTTACTATGATTATGGAGTCATATTATATCAACGTAATCTTATAGAACCGAAAACACGTAAAATAATCGTCATCAGTTATTTTTTCTATACATTCTCCAAAAGTGAGGTGAACTACTCAGTTACTGAGAAGAATGTCTGGCAGTGATGACATGACGCAACTTTTGACATCAGGTCATTCAAGAAATCGTTTGGCTGTATGGCAGATATATTTGTGGACTTTTGAAAATAAAAGATAAATCAGAAAAATAAATAGAAGATGCAGATGCTATTTCAAGACTATGTATAGATGTTCCAGAGGAAGTTCCAGAAATATTTTAGTGTAATCTCTCTATTCACGATTTGGAGACAATGGAAAATGAGGAATATTCAGTAGAAAGTGATAATATGAAAAAAACGCTTCATCATGTTGATCCTGAATCAGAAGGACACAATGGTTACTACAAAACGTATTATAAAATTAGCAAAATATTTTTTTGGAAAGGTATAATTAACGATATAAAGTATTACATTGAAACTTGTGGAACTTGTTAACACATCAGATTCAAATATCTACCAAACCAAATTATGATCAAAAAGTTCTAACAAAAACTTCGAAACCGTACACATTGATTTTGCAGAGTTGAGTAAAAAGTCTGATATCGATAGAACAACAAAATCATTCGCCACTTTAATAGACGAGGTAACAAGTTTTGTTAATGGTAAGGCTCTGAAGCAAAGTGGTCTAACTTTGAAGAATTATTTCATGAGTCTTCCTTTCAAAGATAAGGTGTAAATATTGTGACAGATTGTGGCTCATCCTTCACCTCTGGAATATTCCATGGATGGGCTGAGACTGCAGGAATTAATTTGATTCATACAACTTCTCATCATCCTGGAGGACATTGTTCAGCAGGAAATTCAAATTGGAGATATTAAAATATTCATTAAATGAATTGAAAGGGTTATATTTTTAGGATAGAATAGTTTTTGGGAAGGAAAAGTTTTGTCTTTCCACTTCTCCATCTTGATACAAAAAAATGTGGGAATCTTCCAAAGAAAGGAAGACAGCAATACATTTTTTAAAAAGTAACTCTATACATAGAAGTGTAGATCATGCAATGAAGTAACTTTCAGACATAAACTGGAAGAAAAATCCCTCCTGAAACAGCTACTTTCACGTAAACATTGAATTACTTGTATATGAACACTGAATTACACAAAAAACTCTTTTCTCTGCTCAGTTCGAATTCCAAACATTCGATATGGAATTGAATCAGCTATCATTCACAGGATTTCTACACAATATACCGAATGAAAGGTAACAATTTCACTTACATGGAAAACACTGTCATCTTCATTGGTAGACATCGATGTTTCGCCTTAGGGCTCTTCAGTACCAATCTGGATAACATTATAAAAAAAACACACAATTCATTCATAAATCACGATATTTTTTATGAATTATTTATGAATAAATTGTGTGTTTTTTTATAATGTTATCCAGATTGGTACTGAAGAGCCTTAAGGCAAGTGTCTTACGGCGAAACATCGATGTCTACCAGTGAGGATGACAGTGTTCCATATACCTCAGTGAAATTTTCACCTTTAATTCAGTATACTGTGTAGAAATCCTATGGATGATATCTGATTCAATTCCATAACTACAATATTTGGAATACAAACTGAGTAGAGAAAAGTGTTTTTTGTATAATTCAATATTCATATAAAAGTATTTGTTACGAAAGAATTTATCTTATTTATCTTTCGTGTAATTCAATATTACATGAAAGTAGTTGTTTCAGGAGCGGTTACTTCTTTGCATGATCTACATATCTATGTATAGAGTTACTTCTTTTAAAATTGATCGCTTCCTTCCTTTCTTTAGTAGAAGATTCCCCTATTTTTTATATCAAGATGGAGTAGTAGAAAGCCAAAAACTTTCTTTCTCAAAAATTTATGAAATGTTATCCGAATTACGATGGAGGTTGGAAAAATAATTCAGAAGCTGCAATTTGTCATCATAATTAGTCGCTTAATGAATATCTTGGATGCTCATCAAATTTCAAACTATATGGCAAAGAAACGAAACTATAAGCTGACAGGAAGTTTATAAAGAAGAAGTGAATACAAAAATCAATGGAAGGGCGAAGTTCAGCCGAGGCTGTTTCACAACTTAACCTGGGGGATAGCATACTTTATATAGAAATATAAAAATAATTACCTAGTATACATTGGTAAGTGAGTAATTCATGAATATTTGTGAAACTTTGAAAAATTCCAAAGTAAATATTAAAAATCTATTTAGCTCAAATATGGTAAAATATATAATAAAACATACACAAAGGTGAGACAAAAGGTGTAGTGTCTAAATTCACTGGGCAGAGCATTATATTGTTTGATAGAGCTGTAAATAAAACTACGAGAAAAGCAGGCTGTCGAGTGTTTTGGAATAATAAAAGTGTGACTGTTTTGTGTCCTCGAATTATTCTGTGATTTGAAAGTTTTATATCTTTCATAAATATGATTTGGCTTTTTGTAAATGAAGAGTTTATGTGTATTGACGAGTAGATGGAACTGCCAGGTTTTAGCAATCGGTAACCAACCTGACTCCTCGAACTTGGGGGATATCATAAGGATTTACATCAGTTTGTATCAAAGCAGGCCCGTAGATTATATCGCAATAGGATAATCTAGACAATATGAGGATTTCGCAAAGTTTCAACTTCAAATTGGAAGTCATAATATCTCTACTTCAATAGAGTTGACGTAAGATACTGTATGAGCTACGACAAAGTGAATTCATATATTTGTGAAATCTCAGACATAAACCCAAGTTATTTCTTTCTGTAATTGTTTGTAGTAAGTCTTGTCCAAATTGGATTCCAATTCTTCCTTCAATTCCCCGTCTTTTGTGTCTTGAGCCAAAAAGTATAAGCTGAGATTTTTTAGAATTCAATTTCAGGTTATGGGCTATAGACTGAGTGTCATCTGCATAATGATGATCTGTGCAATGATCAATTATTTTATGGAAGTCGTATATATATAGAGAGAGAACAGAATTGGGCAAAGGATAGAGCCCTGAGGTACTCCATAATCAACAAGTAAAGCACTAGAACACTTTCAATCCAGACATACTGACTGAGTCCGATTTCTGAGGTAACTTTTCAAAATATCTATAGCCCCTTCACTAAATCCGAGAAATGACATTTTCTTACAAAGAATATTGTGGTCTAATGTATCGAATGCTTCACTGCAGTACAAGAGTACCATGGCAGTTACTTCATTATTATCAGTTGCTTTGAATAAATCTTGGGTGATGTTGACAAAAGCGGTGGTGGTGCTATAAAATGTACGAAATCCAGATTGAACATTTGTTAATAAATTATTATTGTATACAAAAGAATCAATTTGATCTTTCAGAATAAGCTCGAACACCTAAGACAGGATGGGCAGTTTGCTAATTGGCCTCAAATTAGATAATTCATTTGGATTTTCACATTTTGGCAAAGGGAGTACGATTGCATGTTTCCATGCAGAAGGAAAATTATTTGTTTCTATAGAGGAATTGAATATGTGTGTGATGTGATTGATAAGATAATTTCCAATATACTTTAACATAATGAGAGGTTTAGAAATTGAAATAAATGAAATAACAAAGTCGTCCGAAAACAAATTAAATACAGAATGAGGGTTCAAGAAGAAGCTAATAAAGGAAGAAAATTGAGACCACCAGCACTGAGGAATATTGGATTCTGACAAGGAATCAACGTATTGGAAAATTATTTTTGACGAAAGGACCTTTTGAAGTTACAGGCATCAAATATATTGGCGAAGTTTTAGCTTACGTTTATTTCAATTCAGATAATTCAAAGACTGAAACAGCCCATATATCGAACATTCGAAAATTTCATTACAGGAGTGATGATTTCTTGAGATAGGGGATCTGTAGTAGAATGGCCATCTGATAATATTGAATATATTCCTTATATATAAAGTAGAATAGAGTAGAAAACCTGAATGCAAAAAGTGGAAAATATAGTTACTGGAGAATTACCTCGATATTTCTTTACAAAATTGAACCAACTCATTGAATGGACTAATTACTAATTTCCACATAACAGATTCAACGAATGGGTGAATTCTAAATCTATTTGATATTGACTACATTTTCAGTTTTTTGAGTTTCAAACCTTTATCTTCCAAATGCGATACGCCAATGTAATACTTTTTTTTCTGATTGATTCGGCCGTTACTTGATGAAGATCCATAGTAATTTCATAAACTGCACCTCACAATTTGATCTCCAGAATGTGAAAAATTTATCACATTTTTCGCTAACACAGTAGCTTCTTCTACAGTGAATACCATCAACTCACTGTTAGCGAAACATGTGATAAATTTTTCAAATAAAGTTTGTGGAGATCAAATCGTGAGGTGTAGTTTATGAAATCAATGTAATACGTCATGTTCCTCTGTCAAAAGATGGTTTGCAAATATGAAATTGGTCTTTGAATTCAAGTAACTTCTTCTACTCCCTGGTAAAATTATTAGTCATTGAATAGGTGAAACGTCAATGATTCGGATTGTTGTATCATATAATGCAAAAATTGAGTAGAATTCGAATAGTATGAATACAGCTTAGGATGTTGTTGTATAGAAAAACACGTATTGTGGTTTTGTGAACTGTTCAGTGAAAATCTCACAATAAAGTATTATTCCATTACGTCATGGACGTTCATAAAGTATTATCCAATTCCATCACATATAATAACTTTTCCTACAAAACGAAAAATCATTTCTTTAGGCTCCAATTAAGACATCAAGAGCTGCAGAAAGTTCGAACACGAATGATATGAGCAAAAATATACCAAATAGTATTGATCTCCAAACTGTCATTGATCAATAATAGAGATGTATTATTTTTGGAGAAGTGAAACTATGTATCCCAAAATATTTACAAAATTTTCCACACTACAACTATTGGCCTCCAAAGGACCAACACTTATCAAGTGACTGGTATGACGTTACATGTTCCAAATAATTAACTATTGGCAAATATTAACAAATGAAAATTGAAACCATTGATATATGAATACTTGTATTACGACCCGAAAAACTGCTTCAAGTCGATTGTACATAAAAATATTCTTTACAATTTTACTGGATGCCAATGATGTGAACAATTATGATTTATTTCAGAAGTTTCTGAACTGAGTCCAACATAAACAAGTTTTATTGAAATTTACAAATTATTGGAAAGTTGTTGAAAAACACAGGAAATTATTGCATAGTTGATTTTCCTTTCCTACATTTTGCCCAACCTTATTAGAAACATTTTTGTCTACTTTTCTGAAGCGAACTGAAATATATGATTTTTCTCAAACTCAGTTTTCAATCAATATTTCTCCTAGAGATAGATATCAATGAGATAAGGTTCGATGAGAAATACTCTCCAAACGCAAAATTTTGTATAACTATCATCGGCTATTTATGTCCCTACTAGAAATGAACACAGAGAAGAGAACGTTTATTGACTTTTCATATTTTACTGACATTTTCCATATTTTCAAACATTTTCTAAACCATTTTCATAGATCCACTTTTAGGTCACCGGAAAACATTGGTACCTACATAAATTTCGATTTGTCTGAAATGGTTATCGAAATACTGAAAGAAAAATGTTAGTTTGTTCAATTCTTCTCAACATTTTTCCGTATAGATTCTAAAATATTTTCACTTGTTTCGAAGGTACTGAATGAAATGTTCATTTCAATATTTTCCTTATCATTACAATATAAAAATGAGATCTCAATGATATTTTTTTATTCCACAATTTTCCTGAAAAACGATAGTTTTTTTTATTTGTCGATTTGAACTCTATCCAAGCGACCAGTATCTAATAATAATGTTTCGTTACGATACAATATTTTTTGTTATGAATCAACTAATTTGTGACAAAAAACAAATACCTACGAAACATGAATTCAAGAGGCATAAATGATAAAAATTGTAGAAAAGCTGTATAGATTTCTACGTTTCTGTGAAAGATATCGGGTTTCTCTAAAGTAACCAAGTATCCATCAATTGCATGTGTATATTATACCAAGTCTATGGTAGGTTAACGGAATAACAAAAATGATATTTATACATTATAATATATAGAGGCTGTGTGTTAGATTTAGTTCTATTTATCTGTGGTAAGACCAATGTGTGAACACAGAAATTGTGGACACAAAACTAGTATAATATATAAAGAACTTGCTGGACGGCGGTTTCCCTTTCTTCCAACGTATGATTATTTTAACCAATCTTTTTTGTACCTGACATCTAACAATAAATAAATAACGTTTTTTTTTCAGTCGATCTTCTCACTTCTAGTACAATGAAGGACCCTTTTTATGGCATTTTAAAACGTTTTCGATGGAAAAAGGGGAAAATCCGTCAACTATCACAGCTGGTGTTTGAAGGTTTATTGTAGAATGTTGTTCCACTATTGAAAGTACAAATGGTAACCATACAGAAAAATGATTACTTAACTCTTGCAGATTTGCCCCAATTCTGAGTTGAATACTTTATAGGGGTGGGATGTTATCACGACGTTTTCTATGAAACTTTCTTCGAATTTGAATTTTGAAATATGTAAGATTACAGTTTATTCAAAATATCACGAGTAGATGGACTATTTTGCATTGAAAAGAATTATCAAAAATTCACCTAATTGATTAAAGAATTCTGATAATTCTTTCATCATATCTGGAATGAATATATCGGTTTGGAAAAGTCCACATACAATTCCAAATGTGGGATATTCAGAGAAATTTTGTTTTTGAAGAATGAGGAATAGAAAAGACCCTCATACTTTCAACTGAATTCGCGTTTCAAAAATTTTGAAGCTCTAATGAAGTAAATCCATGATTAACTTAATTTTTCTTATATAATCTTTTTTTTTTCAAACGCAAAGACATCAATAAGATATCCATTTGTGTATCTCAA
The DNA here is from genome assembly GCF_000500325.1 of Leptinotarsa decemlineata. Taxonomy (NCBI): domain Eukaryota; kingdom Metazoa; phylum Arthropoda; class Insecta; order Coleoptera; family Chrysomelidae; genus Leptinotarsa; species Leptinotarsa decemlineata. The sequence goes on from NW_019289696.1 coordinate 9,731, forward strand.
TGCCTTTTAACCGATATTGAATTGGACATGTGTTTTTCTCCTTCTTTGATATCAATAAATGCAGATTATGATTTTAAATACTATGATTTTGACATAAAAAACTGGAATACATCATATAAGTTATCTAAAAATGAATGATTGTTGACCGTCGTTCATTTTGAGAGAATTTCCACGGTCCTCGATGACCTCGATTGAAGACAAAATGTGAACAACCAAGAAAAGTTGCAAAATGGTTTAGACATTCACGGCTGAGGTTTTCAGTGTCATTGCTTTTCTAGTTTGAAAGCCGTGGATTTTTGGAATTTCTTCCTGACGATTCGCTGACGCGAGTGGCTAGCTTCTTCAGATGTTCAACCAACATGGCTTGCTGCGCAATGACTACCTTTTAGGCTTCGTAAAGCGTATTTATGCCTTGTCAGGTAATCCGTTGTATCTGTACTTGAACCTGGAACATTAACAATCTCGCTGCCTGTGCCTGTAACGAACAGAACAACAGGCAGCGAGATTGTTAATGTTCCAGGGTCAACTGCAGGTACGACTACAGGTCGTACAGAACCTGGAATATTAACAATCTCGCTGCCTGTGCCTGTAACGAACAGAACAACAGGCAGCGAGATTGTTAATGTTCCCGGGTCAACTGCAGGTACGACTACAGGTACACGAGCAGGTACGAGTACAGGTACAAATACGGGTACAGATACAACGGATTACCTGACAAGGCATAAATGCGCTTTACGAAGTCTAAAACGTAGTCATCGGACAGCAAGCCATGATGGTTAAACCTCTGAAGAAGCTAGCCACTCGCGCCAGCGAAACGTCAGGAAGAAATTCCANCAAAAATAACTTTCGTGTATTTATAAAGAAAAATGCTTTCACTAATACAGCCATTACTCATGTGGTGAATACCATTAATGAACTTGAGTCAATTTTTATGACGAACGTTTGAGATATAATTTGAGATACATCGATGTGATAGTATAATGTCGTAATGAATCTTCGTCAGTAATCTTTTTTCAATCCCTTATAAAATAAATCTCGATTCTCATATCTATACAGACTACTTCATTCAACAGTAACACTAGCCAACAAATAAGAAGGAAAAAATTGCGACTAATATTATAATAGCTATACATGAGAGTTTAAAGCATCCTGACTGCGACTTCAACATCAAACATTTTCCATCAGGTAAAGATTTTGAGTTATACTTAATTTTATTTTATACAAAAATTTTCACATATTATAGGGAAATATAAGATCAAAACAAGAAAAAATCAATATATTCTGAGGATAACAGACTTTATTTACAATACACATGAAAAAAAAATTCAAATGAAGTCTCTGGTGCATGACCTTTTTGCAAATGTTCACTTTCTTTTATATGTTTCATCGTTTTCCCTCATAAGAAACCAACATTAATCCCCCATCATTTCTGCATCCCATCTGCCTTGGTAACTTGTCAGTATGTCTTGGAGGAACCTTTCTTCTTCGTTCGCCACTGTCAGCACCCAAATTTTCCGAGAAAAAATTCAAATGGGAATGCAAAAAATGGATTTTGAGAGACAAGCGACATCCCATTCTGCAGTAGTTTTCAAGTGTTTCGTAATTTTCTACTTTATTGTTCCCTGAAAACTCTGAAACAATTCTTTTGAAAGAACTCCACGTAGCTAATTCAACATTACTCAGTTTTTGATCAAACTGTTGATCACTTAGTAGTTTTTTGATTTGTGGTCCAACATTTATACCTTTCTTGAGCTTTGCATTACTTAATTTTTTTTCTTCGTCTAATACTTTCACAAAATTTTTATTAACTCGAGTTTAATGTGTAATAGAGCGAACACAACGTTTTTGGGATTGACAAAAGGTATATTCTTCACGTTAGCTTGACCTGGAATATATTTATCTCTCGGAGGCCATTTTTTTACTTGATAATGGCTCTGTGTTGCCCTACTGTTCCAAAGGCAAACACCAAGTCAATCCTCAGTTCAAACAGATTGGAGCCTAGCTCTCTTACCCTTTCAGCTGATCCAAAGGCAAAGAAAACAGCAAAACTTCATAAACCTGCCCTGAAGACCTAATGGTCCTATGACTTTTAAGTCACCACATATTTGCCACTTACACGTATTATAACTTATTGCATTTGGAATAAGTGACATACTTTCATGTGTTTCTTTTATGGCAACCGCATGTGCAAGAGGAATAGAGTGTTTTTTGTTACCATTATAGAGCAGAATGGCTTTTAAACTTGTTTTAAACGAATCTATAAATAAACGCCATTCGTCCGGGTTATGTGCAAATAATAATTTTTCCATCACACCATTTGGATTTACACAAACGCACATTTTATCCTGCATAGTAAAAAACTAGGATAGCTCATGGTTACAGTTATTAAATATTGTAACTGGTTTTAGGGGCTAGTAAATTCCATTGTTGTAATCTCGACCCTAATAGTAAAGCATTCTTTTTGGACAAGTGGAGGTCCCGAAATAGGTCATTTAATTCAGGTTTTCGATCAAATGGGGTGTTCTTCCTCCACTCTCGGGAAAATAAGGACCGCCTTTTTCTGGCACATCCGCTGTGTTGCCAGGTTTTAAACAATTTCCTAAATTTAGAGGAAAAGCAAACTTGGAATGTCGTGTTCATTAATTTTTTGTGAAAAAAACATAACTCAAAAATCTTACGTGTTAGGAAATGTTTACTATCATTATCGCATTTAAGGACCAGAAATCAACCAAGAACTGCCTTTGGCGTTACATTCGTAAATTGGCTATAAACTATTGATTAGAAAAAATCGTTGAGTACCGTATGATTTCAGATTTTTTTATTGAAACATATAGGTGTTAAACACGGTAATTCTTTCGGTTTCAGGAGTAGATTCAATTGTTCAATTAATAGTTTAGTCATAATTAGTTTCAGAATTTTCAAACATTGGTTAGAAGGATGGAGATTTCTGATTTATTACCAGTAATCACTTCATTTCCTCAAATTGAGTAACAAAAAGTTTGAAAAACCAATGTTTTTTTTGGTACGACAATCAGAAGAATCATAAAAATAGCAGAATAACATCATCTTATACAAATGCGGGTGAAAATATTATCGAATACGAGAATAACATTCTACAAATGTTCGATTAGTCTCATATCGGTGATGTTAGGAGGCTAAGCCATGCTTCTTGTTTCAAAATAATTCAAGTTTTTCGTATGTTTTTTTTAGTACGACAATCAAAAGAATCATAAAAATAGCAGAATATCAACATCTTATACAAATGCGGGTGAAATTATTATCGAATACGAGAATAACATTCTACAAATGTTCGATTAGTCTCATATCGGTGATGTTACTAGGCTAAGCCCCGGTTCTTGTTTCAAAATAATTCAAGTTTTTCGTATGATTTGGGCACTGTGTGATTATGCTTTGTCTTGCGCGATGCATATCTTTAACTTCTGCTATCCTGAACCTTAGCCATGATCCGTTTGAATTGATCGGGTGAAATTTGCCGATTGAAACACTAGAAGTTGGGAAATATTTCTGAGTAAACCTCTGACAGGATACATAAATCGGATTTCTTTTGTAACTGTCACTTTAATTTCCATGGGTTGTCAAGGTGGAAAAAGATAATTTTGATTTTGATATGCTACTTGAAGATTAAAATACCTCTACTCAATAGGCAGCCTGGATCTTGCGAACCAGTCGAGACGGAAAACATATTGTAAAAAGAATGCACTTGACTGAAAAGAGCTCAAGAAACTACAACTGTGGTTTACTCGTGGGTTACTGACTTTAACAAGCAGTTCAAGTTACAAACTCTGTTATCAATGGATTATTGGTATTGAAATTCGTACCATGAAAATTGAGAATTTTTCATATTCAACAAAATTCAGGTTCATCAGTGTGTTTGCGTAACCATATACTCATTTTATTTGTTTCAAGTAATGAACTGAAAACAGGATTCAAGAAGTAAAGAATCATTTTTCTGTGTATATTGAAATTGACAGTATTTTAAAGCTCAGTAGTATTCATGATAATTCGGGAGCCACATTTCATTTGGAACTGTAATTATTTTTTGGATTCCATCTGTGTGTCGAAGATTTTGCAACACATAATTGAGTGTAGTAGAAATAGCACAATATAATCAGATAAACACCAATTAGCTAGTTCAAAGAGGAAAATGACGTTGACTATTCTTGTAGATTGCTTCCATATGAACCCCATGTGTATCTTTTATATGTAACTATTTCATAAATCCAGATTGTGACTTGCATTCATTTCATTTATCGATGTGAGGAAATCAAATGGGTAGTCGTAAATAAATGGTACATCTCTTTTGATTTCTGTAATTATTAACCCCATTTGGACTTTCATAATGTAACGATTCACGCACACGAAATACAGGGTGCTTATCTCAATCAACTGAATATGCCATAATCGGGTAATTTGAGTTGAACACTCTGCTGGAAACCCTACTGTACAACATATACTCGTGGATGAGACTTTTGTAATATTTACTATTCTCGATAACAAATTAGTTTGTAAATGATGTTAATAAATAAAAAGTTGTTTTATATACTATACATAAAAGAAATTTTATTAAAATTTTCCCAGTTGAACTCCAGTGAAATTATACAATTCGTCGATGCCATTTTTGTTTCAATTTGCATTAGATAAGAAGATCCCTTTATTAGGCATTTTTGTAGATCTATCGAAAGCATTCAATACTGTATGTCACGGGAGACTATTGAAAAAACTCAACTCCTACGGCATAAAAGGACCTACACACCAATTGCTGGAAGATTACTGATCAGATCTAAAACAAACAGTTGAAATTGAAGGAATGAAAAGCAATCTTAGGAATGTCACTTACGGTGTACCTCAGGGATCGGTGCTTGGACCCTTATTATTTACTGTATATGAATAGTTTGATGGCATTGCCATCTGATGGTGAACTCATCAGTTTTGCAGATGATATGGCATTGATCTACAAGGGGAAAACATGGACAGATTTGAAAACAACAACGGAACAAAACCTGAGTAGTATATGTGACTGGTTCAAATACAACAAACTAACAGTCAATACTCAAAAAACATATTATTAGCCTTTCACATCTCACCCAAATCACCTTCCAAACTTGGGAACCCTGGACATTGAAAACAACTCTCGTATAGAGATGGGATTTACATATTGAGCATGTGAAAGATAAATTAAGAGGTCTAATCACAAAATTCAAGTACTTAGTGGAATTCCTGGATATAAAAAACTTGAAAAAACTATACCATGCACTTGTGCAATCTCAGGTTTCTTACGGAATCTTAGGTTGGGGAGGTATAACAGAAAATTTTATACATAATTTGAGTATCATACAAAAATGGATTCTGAGAATAATGTTGAAGAATAACATAAGATATTCCAGTGACAAGATATTTTCAGAGACCAATGTTCTTGATATAAGACCAATATTTTTTCAACGAATTCTAATGTATATCCGTAAAAATAAAATCAAGTTAACACCCATTGACCACCGTTATGGAACTCGAATGTAAAATAAAAACATGAAAGTTCCAACCTGCGAAAAAACAGCCGGTCAACGCTCAGCAGAATATCTTGCACCAAGAATATACAATTTACTGCCACAAAACCCCAAATCTATAATGTTATACTTTTTTCAAATATCATGTAAAACAATGGATGAACACTACAGATAGAAACATATTTAATAACCTTATACAGTGTCACCATTAAAGTGCGCACCATATGGGAAACTTTTTTTCGAAAAGTTTCAATGGAGTTCAACTTCGGCACTTGTTTGTGATTTGAATTTAACTTAAAATAATGCGGCCAACTGCGAGCCACTGACGTTCAGTGTTTGTCAAATTCAACTTTTTTTTTTTAATTGAAAAAGTGCATTTCTATATCGAATTTAACAAAAATTTACTTGAAAAAGTTGTGTCTACGGCAATTTTATATCCATATGCCAAATTTTATGCAACTAGGATAAAGTTAACGTTTTGCTTATTTTTGAAAGATATCCCCTTTATTTTAAAAAACAAGTTCGGTTAATTGTCATCAATTCATGTATACATAACAAACTCATCATGGAGTTTAACTTTTCTGATACGTTTTTACTTATACGGACATTTTTAGAGAGAAATTAAAAATTTGCTATAAAAATTTTAACATGACTGGTGCAAAGCCATTTATTATTATAAATTTTAAATAACAATAATATTATAGAAAATACAAATGGGTACAAAAAATTACTTATTGATCTAAATGAGGTTGTCAAACACTTATAGCCTACATTTCAGTATGTCGTCCTCCACGTTCAATACAAATTATGGTCCTTCTACTGACATCTATAACTGCATTTTCAATACATCGGGAATTTATATTTGCACAGCACTCGCGAATGGTATTTTCCAGATGTTGTATATCAGTGAATGGTCTACTTCGGTGCACTTTTTGTTTCAGGTAACCCCACAAGAAAAAGTCAAGTCGGGTGATCTAGGTGGCCAATAATTTTCCCAGTTACGTCGAATAACTTTGCCTCTGAACATTTGTTGGAGGGACTGTTTTACAGCAACCGTGTGGTGTATTGGTGCGCCATCAAGCTGATACCATAGGTCGTATTTAATATTTAAAGGCACATCATCTAAAACTTCACTAACCTCATTATTCAAAAGGTTGAGATAACCGACGAATGATAAATTTTTCCTGAAGAAAAATGACCCAATTATTTGGTCGTTAAGTATCTCACACCATACAATAGTTTTGAAGGAATACTGATCACCACATTCAACTGTGAAATTGGGATTTTCTTGGGCCCATCATCGGTAATTTTGGGAATTTACCGTTTCATTTGAAGAGAACGTTGCCTCATCTGTCCATAAAATTTACATTTTCTTCTCTCTCTCCTTGAAACCAGAATGAAAACCCCAAAAGGACATCAAAATCTCTTTTTTTCAATGTGTTATTCTTTAATAAACATTTTCTAACACTTTCTCTCTTGTAATCGGTATTTTTTATAATATCGGTTATGCTCGTTTGCCCGTGTTCAATAATTGTTGAACAAATGTTGAGTTGGGCCCCCTCAACATATTTACTTGGAGTGTGCTTTTTCTCAAATTGATTTGCTACGGATCCTGTTTCTCTGAATTTCTACATTATCCTTGACACAGTAGTATGTTGAACATTTTTTCCTGGATGCCGTTCATTAAAAATGTTACCTATTTGCCGGTATGGTGTATTCTCACCACATATTAAAACCATTTCTATTCTTTCCTGAAGAGACAACATTATTGCAACAATAACTTAAAAATTTGACAAGTAAATCAACAAGTTTACACTACCATAGCATGCATTCTGTTTATCAAGACCTACCTAAAAATTTCATTCAACGTGATTAAGCATCCTAGTTAGTGTTTCTAAATAATCTGTAAATACTGAATATTGAAATTTTATTGTAATATCAACTCTAATAATTTTATTAATACTTATTACAGTTTTTGAGTTGTGTCTGCTTTTTCAAAATTGAAGGTACTGACGTTTGTTTAAGAAAATATCCAAGTGATTGAAACTTTGCATCAGTCATGTTAAAATTTTTATAGCACATTTTTAATTCCTGTCTAAAAATCTCCGTATAAGTGAAAGTTTATCAGAAAAGTAAAACTCCATGATGAGTTTGTTATGTATACATGAATTAATGACAGTTAACCGAACTTGTTTTTTAAAATAGAGGGGATATCTGTCAAAAATAAGCAAAACGTTAACTTTATCCTAGTTGCATGAAATTTGGCATATGGATATAAAATTGCCGTAGACACAACTTTTTCAAATAACGTTTTGTTAAATTCGATCTAGAAATGCACTTTTTCAATTTTTTTCAAAAACAAAGTTGAATTTGACAAACACTGAACGTCAGTGGGTCGCAGTTGGCCGCATCATTTTAAGTTAAATTCAAAGCACAAACAAGTTTCCCACATGGTGCGCACTTTAATGTTGACACTGTATAACCACAAAGTTTCTACAGTAAACATTCACACTCCAAATCATTCAAATACGACATATACCTGACTTTGACAACCCACCTACCAAAATAAGACACCAAAACCCTACCTTGACGATAATAATAATAAAACCAAAACAAAAGAAAACAACAAAAAAATTATGAAATCAGTTTAATAGTACTTATGTAGATATATAAATATAAAATTGTTTTTCTAATAATACTGTTAATGTATTACTGTTGTATCCTATGATAAATAAATATTACAATCTATACCACGCACAAGCTTTAAAGCTTCAGTGATGTTTCATGTCTATTTTCAAAGTTGGATAGCCTTTTTTTCTTTCTGTATGTCTGTGATTCCAAATCTATGAAATAACAAATAAAATTAGAATGAATAGCTGAAATAACAATTATATTAGGCAATAAAATGTGGAGAGCGAGGGGAAACCAGCAAATTGAGAATAGCAGAGCATGTTTGACTCATCAACATAACATCAAATGGTACGAAGCTGAGATCAGCCTCAGGGAAGAACACTGGTTCAAGAGAAAGTTCAAAGAAGTTGCATAGATGTTGTCCAACGAAGTAGACTCGCAACATATAGAAACCTGTAATCAAGCGAGAAAAACGGTCAAATCCCGCTAAGCCGGTGAAGCGGAGCGAGGGAATAGGTGAAAGCGCTCGAATGAATAGTCATGTCTTATAGGAATAGTCCAGTCTTCACCCGACGACGATTGTGGATACTAATAATCAACACATCGTAAAGTAACTTGGTTTGAAATCTTTTTTAATGTTTTGCCTATACTTTCATTTATATTTTTTCTACTGTGTGATAATTTTCATGTTTTACTTGATTATTTTATTCGTTTTATGGAAGTCTGATGGAAATCCATGGAACCACTTTCAAACAAATGATTTTCAGTATTTTTCAGTAGGAAAAACAACGGTGCGGCTTCATTCATCATCTAGGAGGCACTATTAATTTTTTTCAAATGAAAAACGGAGTTATGGATTTTTCTGGGAATTCTCACCTTCCACAATATGACGAAATGAATATAATAATGAGAAACAGGTGCAGAAAGGACAAACTTCAAGTTCACCTCGATAAAAAAATGTATTATATATTTTATATTTTTGACTATCAAAAAATGCTAAGATACTCATCTCAACATCATCAAGTATTTGTTTGAAGGTGGTTGACAATGTTTCATGTTGCAATTCATTAGTTCGGACTTCCATTGTCTAATGTGATATAAATTGATTTGAAACCCGTGAAAAAATCTGTAAAAAATAACAAATTAGCAGTAGTAACTTGGTTCGGAGTATTTAAATTTTTATTTTTCATTTCTTTTTTTATTTTTCGGTTATTACTTGTATTTTATTTCATTGAAATTTTAGTTTTTTTTGCTTGATATAATTGTTATTTTTCAGCTAATCTTTTTTTAATTTTTTACAGATTCTTTCAGGGGTTTCAAATCAATTCATATTATATTAGACAATGGAAGTCCGAACTAATGAAATGGAATAGTATCTTGGTTTGGAATCTTCTACTTTTTATTTTTTAGTTTGTTTGCCTAATATAATTGTTATTTTTCAGCTAATATATTTTTTTTATTTTTCACAGATTCTTTCAGAGATTTCAAATGAATTTATATTATATTAGACAATGGAAGTTCGAAATAATGAAATAGTATAGTAACTTGGTTTGGAATCTTTCAATTTCAATTTTTCATTTCTTGTTGATAATTTATTTAATTTTCATTTCGTGTTATTGGTTAATTTTTTTTAATTCTTGGTTGTTGTTTGTATTGTATTTCATTGTAATTTCAGTTTGTTTGCTTGATATAATTGTTATTTTTCAGCTAATATTTTTTTAATTTTTCACAGATTCTTTCAGCGATTTAAAATCAATTTATAATATATTAGACAATGGAAGTTCGAACTAATGAAATGGTATAGTAACTTGGTTTGGAATCTTTCAGTTTTCATTTTTAATTTTTTGTTAATAATTTATTCAATTTCCATCTCGTGTTAATAGTTATTTTTTCAAATTATTTGTTTGTAGTTTGTATTGTAGGTATTTTATTGTAATTTCAGTTTTTTTGATTAATATAATTGTTATTTTTCAGCAATTTTTTAAAATATTTTATATATTCTTTCAGGGATTTCAAATCAATTCATATCATATTAGAGAATGAAAGTCCTAACTAATGAAATGCATCATCAAGTATAACGTGCAGTTTTCCTTCAGTTCGAATGATTTTCTATCTTCCTTGATAGATGTTGAAGGAATTTTGAAAAGTGAAATATGTCAATGTTGTTGATCGAGTTTTGATTCGATTTGTAAGAGATCTCTAATATCAGTCTGTTGAATTTTGCTACTTTCCAAATAATTTGTGGCCAAGTACAATACATTTCTAATTAGCTGTTTGAAATACACTTTTATCTCCAGATATAAGGATGTACTCTGATTTTTTGAGTCTGCGTCCCTTAGAGTAAGGTTCATTGGTTCATCGCTCCGTTCCATTCCACTTGATCGTCACAGTTGAAATTTGATTATTTCAATTGCCTACTCATAATCTATATGTTCATTTTCTGGTACTTTTGATGGCCTAGAAGTTTCACCCATATTACTACAAGGACAAAATATGTTATAAATGCATTCTCAAATATATTCGTCTTCTTTCTTGGGTCTTGAATCGGTGATTGTTGAGTTGGTGGTTGCTGTTTGCCTTTTCCAAACATGTGTAAAACACTTCAACTAATAATATCAGGCAGATCTACAGAGAAACTCTGATTTCCTTCACAAAAATGATTATTTTCCAATATTTGTGATTGTGTGATTGTGATTCTTTGAACAACATGTTTTCATTCATAATGCACTATTTAGAACTTTCTGTTCCAGACAGTATGAAACAGGTTCCATCAGTTTAATTTTTTTCTTGAAGATGATTACTTGGTGATTGAAACACGTGTCAAGGTGTTGAAAATAAAGGTTTGGTGTTTAATTCATTATCCCAATTCAGATTAGCCGTTGCTGAGTGATTACCATTTTTAAATTATATCAAGAATCTGTAACCGAACTGTAAATTTCATTCAAAACACAATCTTGGTTATCTCAATGAATATTTAGAATGTTCACCATTCGCTCATCAAAAATAATGAAGTCTGATCACAGAAAAAGATCCCTTCTAATGTTTTCAAGAAAATTTCTACTATATCGATGAGTTCGGGAATGGATATTTTGTATCGCTATGAAAATTTAAGGGCATTATATCAAGTGATCTAGGAGGCCATTTTGAAAAACTACATCTACTCATCCGACATGTCATGTCATTTGGATTTTCCTGAAATATTTTGATACTCATAGATACGATTTTGCATATTTAGTTCCAGGTGTCCGGTTTCAATTTTTCTCATTCATTATTCCATTTCGTATTGTGGTTCCATTGAATAATAAAAAAAATACACAATGAATAACCATTTTTTTTTATATTGTTCACAGGTAAGGTAGTAAGTTATAACGTAGCTTCAGAAGCCTTGTCATGGTGTCCAGTTCTACCGGCCTCTGAGAATTCGAAAGATATTCTAGCTGTTTCCTCAATGGTGAATTGTGTAGACAGAAGAATAAAAAAAATCATGTCAAATCCGGAATCCTATACACAAATTTAGAGTTGAATAAATTTATGGATGTAGCCGTTACTACGTGGTAGGAAATCATCATGGAGAAAAGAGAAATGAAACTTTCTATGTTTTTTACCACTTTCATTTATAACTAAACGTTACTGCAGTTTCGTGCTATACGAACATGTTTAAACTTATACTGCAGTAACGTTAGTTACAAATAAAAGTGGTAAAAAACATAAAAAGTTTCATTTCTCTTTTCTTCATTGAATTCAGAGTTTTTTCCAACAACCAGTTTGGATTTAGGAAAGGTTGAAGTACAAAAGATGCGATATATGCTTTAACTACTGATATCTTCAAAGCCAAGGCAAAAAAAATCCTTTAATTTGCGTTTTTGTTGATCTATCAAAAGTATTCGATACAGTGTGTCACAAACGCCTTCTGCAAAAACTTCAATTCTATAGGTTAAGAGGCCCGTATACCAATCAATGAAAAGCTATCTGTCAGAACGAAAACAAGTAATAGAAATCGATGGAATAGTGAGTTCTTCAAGGTGTGTGTGATGGAAAATCACACTATTAACCATTCACATCATATTCAATCAGTGTACCCGAATTAGGTCCTTTGGTAGTTAACAAAGTAACACACATTCTGGAAAAAAATAGGTCATTTACTTAGGAATAATTATGATGTCTTGCATTAGTACAATCCCAGTTATCATATGGATTACTAGGATGGGGTGGCGTAGCTCCATATAATTTACATAATTCAAACTTTATGCAACAGTGGACTTTGGTGATAATTTACAGGAAAAATATTAGTTATCCCAGCGATCCATTATTTCTGTGAAATAACATTCTTGACATGGGTAATACAAATATTCACTTATCGAATTTTGATGAATATCCACAGAAATAAAATAGAATTGCAAACAATTGAACATTACCACAACACTAGAACAAAAAGTAAATGTATCAATTGGAAGCCATATGAAAAAACTATTGGTCAATGGTCAGTGGAACTCTTAGTGTCAAAAGTTTATAATATGCTTACCGATAATATAAAAAAAGTTCAAATCGTAAACATTCTACAAATTCTATAATAAGAAATAGATAGAACAGTTTTCAATGATCTCATATACTGAAAATTTCTGCGCTAACTTACGAGTTGCATACATCAGATCCACTGATTATTAGAAAAAAATTAACTAATTTTAACATATTCACAAAAACTTTTCTAAATTGACATTACTCAACCGATTTTGACAATATGAGTACTCAGGCAGTGATATTTTGATATATATTCAGGAACTACTCCAACTGTTTCATTCTATTTTATCTTAACTGACATCATTCACAAAAATTTCAAATTGTATTTTATTGTTATACTTGTAATTCAATAAATGTCACGCACGAGCTCTATTAGCTTCAGTGACTTGTCATGTTCATTTCTGTGTTTGTCACATGTTCATTTTTTATCTTTTTATACGTTTTTGAAATAAACATCATTATTATTATAATTTTTTTTCAACCGTAGTATGCGCTGGTCAGGCCTTATCCCCCGAAGCCCCTATACATTCGGGAGGGCGCGCCAGTATTATCAACCAACGATCACTCCCCACACCGTAGGGTAAGTGATCATTGGGTCCAAGAATCATGTGCCCCGAGCAAGAGCAGTGAGCCAAGAATGACAGCCTTCTGCATCTATCCGGCTAAAATGTCTGCCTTAGTGCGGCAAGCCGGTATGATTCTAAGGTTCGAGAGTAGAGAGGGCATCATTCCACTCAGGGCTCCAATAATCAGAACAACCATCTTGACAGAGTGGTCTGGATAGAGTATGCGGACTACGAAGAGAAAACTCGATATTTCATCCGTTTTTCCTCCTCTTTTCGGACGTTATTCGTTTCGCCAGTAGCAGAAAACTCCATGACAAATATAGTCTTATTCTGATGGTTGTGAAGGACTACATCAGGCTTTCAGCTTGTATGAGCCTGAGAGTGAATAACGAATAGTTCCAATGAAGTCGGCACTTCTCATTCCCCATAACGAATTCAATATCCCCCGGAGTGTAGGGCAACACCAGTGTCTCGTCAATACCAAAGATGATAATATAGCACTCTTAGGGCCGCGGTATGACGATTTACCTAGCCCGAGACCGCATTTGCTGTACATGCAATAGCAAGTGCATTAGGGTCTCCGACGCCTCGCGGCAGGCCCTACATCTTGTGACAGGAACATCTATATCCATCACGTCACTGTGGTAGACTAAGGTGTTGAAGACACCATCCTGGAAAACCACTCGACCTGAGGAAAGCGAAAGTCAGGCGCTTTGATAAGCTAAGGTCTTCAATGTTATTAAAGAAGACCCCATGCATTGGCTTATTCTTGTGTTTCCGCAGAAGTGAGGTGATATCTGCGGCTTTTATATGTGCTTTTTGCTGAACGGGTTCCAAATCGGTGACAGAGTTGTGATCACATCGTTCAGTGTCGAAAATTAAACCAAGTTCATCAGTTGCTCAGGCAGCTGCCCTAAAAAGAAATGCTCCAACTCCTGAACTTTCACTGTCGCGGACCATGCAGAGAAGGGGACCCGAAGTCCTGACGACTTCATAGGCTACATCCAGTATCATTCTATCATATAGACACTCCAAATTCAAAAGTCCGCGGCGTCCCTGTTGTCTGTGGAATGGACGATTTGGGATGCAAAGTTCTATAGAGATGCATAATTTTTCGGATCTTTACGTCGATTTGGTACAGCTCCTCCTGAGTCCACTTCACTACTCCAAACAAGTAGAGTAAAATTGGAACGGCAAGCATATTTGTTGCAGCAACTTTCCTCGACAGTTCCGATGACCCGATCACTCGAAGTTTGTGCTGATTCATGCTTCAGAAGGAGTTCTTCACTGCTGTTACCTCTTGTGAGTGGCGTTGTTCCACCCCAAAGTAAGTAAGTATATGTCTCTCCGGCATCCAAATTGTGTAAGATCTTCCATCTACGAGCTGCACATCCTCTTCGTAGTCCCCGCATCGTCCTCTTTTGAGATGGACCACTTGTCTATCCCGAATTTTATACCGAAAGCATGCGTGTACTCTCCAACCACCCTCAAGGACTGATGGAGATCATTTTCTCCAGAGGCATTACATTTAGGATCATCCATATAAAACAAATGGGTGACCTTGTGTCTCTGGTTTCCGGGGGTGCCACAGTTATACCCTCGAGTATTTCTGAGTGCAACGGATAATGGTAAAAGTGAGATGCAGAAGAGAAGGGGACTGAGGAAATCGCCCTGAAATATACCCCTTATAATAGTTATTATTATCAATAGTCCACTGATAATCAATTGGGTTGCGAACATATTTCATGAAAACAAACATTCATTTACTATTGGTGAAAGATGCGTAGTATGTTATAGCGTGTGAATAGGGAAAAACTTAGTATAGTGGGTTGAGAGAAGAAAGTGGGGTTTCCGTGGCGAGTTATGGCAATAGATCTGATGAGACCATTAGCAAAGAATTCCAGTGAATACCAGTTTTTGTTGGTTCTCACTAACTGGTTCACCAAATTAACCTAATTGCATCTGCTGCAAAAAGCAGCAAACCGATTGAGAAATTTCTCTACAACGTGTTTCAAATATGGAATGTGCCACAATATATTTAATGACCGTCAATTCATCAGTAAGTCAATTTCAAATTTGTACGTGACTATTAATTTGGATTTTGGTACTCAGCATTCAGCCTCCACCAGGCAAATTTTGTTGAACTATATAATCGCACGATCTGTACTGCTATAAGGAGTTATGTGGACCAGGATCACGACTATTAGGATCCGTTCTTCTTGAATTTTCTAAGATTCATTCCGTTATTATGGAAACAGTAATGTTAATAACTTGGAAATGAATTATCTTGAAAAATGGACCAAAAGCTGGGTCACTGGAGAGGGATTCATATTCGTTAAGCCCATGAGCGACGTGGAATTCATAGTAGGGGATGAGTTTGAGAAAAATAAAGTTTTCTCGAATGCGGTTCATGAGAAACTATCCAAGTTACTTGATGTCCTGAAAAATCAAAATGCAAGTAATGCGGGACAGTGGTATATGAAAAATATTAAGTCATGTAAAACTGTCAAAATTCTTCAATGATGATTAAAACGATGATTTCGTCTCTAACACTCTCTTGCCTGTATTGTGTCCCTCGATATGCATATATTTTGAATTCCTGAATATATTTGTAATGAGGCTATTGGTAGGTAAATAATCAACTATAGTGGCTTAGTTATTGCCTTTATCATGTAGAAACAGTGTTACGTTATCCGTAAAATTTTATAAAAACTCCTAAAAGGTAGGCAACCAGGAATACATTTCAATTATCTTTCATATCACATATTTATTATCTTTCATATCACATCATCGATGAAATGAGGAAACCTTTTGTTTGTAGCGATAGGAACTATCGGAAACAAAAAAGGGATTGGAGAGTTTTTTTTTATTCAGAAAATGACTCGAATGTCTTGAACGCTGAATTCTGTCGATTGCATAGTTTACGCTTTAGGCGGTTTTAATTGATCAGTGTTCCTTTCGACAGTGATATTTGGTTGAATAATTCGTCGGATTGGATTATCAACTGTCGATTTGTCTCTAGGGAGGATTTTAGATATATCAGTCCTTTTTTTTGGTGGAAAAGGAAGTCAACGTCTCAAGATTATTAGGGAATCGGTAATCGGAGGCGTTTAACCCCATATATTGAAATCATCTCGAGGAAATAAAAATTACTCGGAAGAGAATATATTCGCTGGTCGCAATACCGTTATATTCATGGTGGCCTCGTAAGGATATAAGTGAACGCCCGTTCCAAGAAGTGCAGTACTCCGTACAATCCAGAAATCTGGCTAAGTACCGCATAGCGGAATTTGTTCTTGATCATTTATTTTGCTTTCCGTAACTTCCACGGGCCAATATCTACCTTTAGTAATCATCAACGGGGAATTACTCTTAGCGAATATTGTTTAAATGTTTTCTGTCATTTGTATTAGTTACGTAAGTTTTGCGTAATGTCTTTAGGGGACTGGACGAAGACCTAGGTACAATACAGATCTCATCCACTCCTCTTCTTCCCTCTCATGAGAGTTTTCTAAGTGCACAAAACCCCCCCAACCATTTTAAATCTTGTTTTATTCATTATATATGTATAGATACCTAAGCCAGTATATAATATATTTCTATTAAATTGATACCGAAGTCTTTCTAATTGTTACCTGCCAAAGTTCATTATCAATTGGTTACTTTTTAGAGTAGATCTTATAGATTCAATTTCTCTAATTTCTTCATTTTGAGTCAGGGTTAAATATTTGAATCTATTGGCACCCGTTAAAGTGACACCTAGTATTTCAGGAACTCACCCCTCTCTCCCTGTTCAGGCTAGCTGTGAGCATAACCCTTTACTTCACCTTGTTTACGTAACCATTTGGTATAGTTTTTTTTTGTACAGTTCAAAGCTGATAAATTACGTAACAACAGTTATAACCGTATTTAATATACATTGGCTAGAAGCCATCATTCAACCCAAACAAAGTTCAAAAATATCAGCTTAAAAACCATGTACAGGAAAAATGTATTGCCTTATTTATTTTCATTGGAAATGGGCGTGTCACAGTCAAACTGGATTGTGCCGAAAATAGCTGGTATCGACTCTGGCTACTAACCTTGCACCATGAAATTGGTTGAAAATGTTCATACCAAGTGCCATCTAGAGAAAGAAGTTCTACCAAGCAACTTATTTCAACAGCTACTAATTACCTATTAGTTTCCAAGAAAAGAGCAGTTTCAATCGAAATTCATATTTTCATATGAATCGAAAGTGAGTTTCAATTCAAGATTGTTCATAAACGCATAGTGGGCCGCTTTCTACTTTGCTCATATTTTCATCAAACTGCTGGAATATATTTTGTATATCATATTATAATTTTCAAATTCAACCTTTGCCATTCAGTTGAACTGGTGGCGATATGTTGAAGAGCCTCCCGTTATATCGAACCACCCTAGTTTCCCCCCTAAATACGGGCTACCGTTGCTATAATGAGATAGGGTTCCAAAAAGCAAAATATTTGCATTCGAAAATGTTTCGAGATAGCAATGGAAAGTTTCTCTATTTCTTTTTCTACAACTTTGACTGCAAACAGCCAACTAGATGTTCCTGATCCAGTACCATTCAGCAATATGCAAATCATGGATGCAAAATTCGAACTATTCTGTTCCGTAGATTGAATAAGACGTGGTTATAGTAGATTTTCTAAGGCAATATTCATTAAAAACTTCTAGGAAAACTGTAATGTTTGGTCACTAGTAACATGCAATATGCAAAATCATCAACTAATGCCAACTTGTTAGGAGTTCCAATCATACCTGTCGATCGTATTATATATACCGTTGCTAATTGCAACTGTTTCTTAACTTCAAAGTATTACAGTAACTCAATTAATACACGAATTAGCATAAAATTTGACTTCAACTTTAAAGCATTCAATTCAATTATTTAGGTCGTAATTAGACGATAACAAAAAATATACTGCACGAAAAAGTTTGCTTTTTTATTTAGCAAACTGTTTTAATGATATATTTCAAAAACTGTGGTTTTGATTTTTAATTGAGAATAAAAACATCCAAATAAACATTTTTATCATTTTTATTGAGTTTTACTATCAAAATAACTCACAAAATAGTTTTCATTGTATTGTATTGGCCTTGATAACGTTGTTCGAAGTTCATAATGTCCTGGTGAAAATGCTCTCCTTGCTCTTCTGAATACGATTCCATGTTGTTTTTGAATTTATCTAAATGAACATGCAGCATATGTACTTTTAATGATATCCTGCAGCCCATGGCCTCAAAATTGTTTAGCATATTCTCAACTAGAAATCCAGAAGCGACTGCTTTGAAACTGTTCTAACTCGCTTTTTGAGTACGATTCAGCAGCGTTGGGAACAAAAATCCCAGCTTTAACCTTTGCTTCTGATGAAATCGGAACTTCTGAGTTTTTCAACAACAGATTGTTTCATCAACCCTAACTCAATGTGCAGAGGTAGCATTAACATTTTTTCCGCTTCAACAATTGGCTCAAATTTCACGTTTTCTTTCCCGACACAAAGTTCTGTTCTTACAGGCCATGACCGTTGAGTATAATGCTCAGCAACCGCTTTGGTATCCCATAAGCACAAATAACACGGATACTTTGTATATCCGCTTTGAAGTCCCATAAAAAATCTTACCATTTTAAAATATCCAATCATTTGCTAGTTATACTCACGATACTTTATAGATTCTAGCAAAATTTTAGCACTTTCATAATTTTCTTTAAGATGTACTGAGTGAGCAATTGGAAGACATGGGAATTCATTTCCGTTGTGTAATAAAACTGTTATTGAGCTTTTTGTGGAGCTGTCAATAAATAAACACCATTCGCTGGGAACACAAAGTATGCCAATTTCTTCAAACATATCTTTTATGTCATTGCAAAAACAGAGTCAAATTTATTTTGTCAAAAATGTTGAGAATGTTTCATGCCTTGTCCGCTAATCCGTGATATCAACATCATCCAGCAAATTCCACTGTTTTAAGCGAAAGCCTAAAAGCTCTGCTTCTTGTTTTGACAAATTTAAATCTCTAATCGAATCATTAAAATATTCTGTGGTGATGAAATGATATTTTGGTTGTTCTGGTGTCGATAAAAACTCTTTATCGAAATTATTTTTATGAGAACTAAGAGATGAGCTACTTTTCTGTGATAATTTTTTCGGTGGCTCAGGAACTGGTCGTGTCAGATCGTGTGCGATTGGAGCAGAAGAAGATTCAAGATATGGATATTCGAGAGGTTTTGCATTTTTACCTCTACGTCTTTTGCTCGGATTCACAATGCAAAAGTATCAGTCGATAACATGATCTTTTGGTTCTCGCCAGATTCTTGGTATTGCAAATTTCATAGACCTTTTCTCACCTCGATACCAACCTAAAATATGGAAATAAAAATTAATATGTCTATTTTATTCAATTCAACATTTAGTTAAAATTTTATTACCTTCCAAACATCTTTTACAATAGCTACAAGCAACATATAGAGCCCATGTATTGTCTTGGTTCCGTACCGGAGAGTCAAATTATGTTTCGTAGATTCCACAGAGAACGTAAGATGTATTCAATTCGTATTTTACATTTGGAACTCTGATAAATTGCCCACATATATAACAAAATGCATTAACATATTATTAACACTTTCTCGACGACATTTTAAGTTATTCTAGATTTGTACAAAACGCTTGATCGTTGTTTATCACTTTAGTACCGTTTATCAGCACTGTGTGAACGTTAAAACCCCACCTTGATCGCGTGGTATTTTTGAATGTATCAAAAATAATTGAAATTAATAAAAAATTCAAAAATGAGTTTTATTACTATAACTAATACAAAAGCAAATCTTATACCAAAAAAAGGTATTTTCTTTTCGTTTTTGTACATAATTCAGCAGAAAATCATAAAATATTTGATCAAATTGATCAAACAGCAGTCAACTTCTCTTACGAAGTTGACTCTTACGAAGTTTATAGACTCAAACAACAGATCAATCATCAACGAAAGGTCCATAGGCAATCCGTTGCAAAGCCTATAGTTCGCCAACTACCAGTGAGTTAGAAATTAAATCTAAACAATTGAATAATTCAGTCGCAATTTTCTGATATCTGAAATCAAGGTGAGTCATATATGAAAGTCCACAAATTCATAAAACCTTTAATATTCTTCAACACTACAAATCAAAAACACCCTGCTTGAAAACCACTTTCATCAATTTTTGGACACACTTTGAGAGTTTACCGGTGGAATGAAATCTTCTTGGGGAATTTTGAGAAAATCTATATTTTCATCCTCGTCCGCATTGTCGGTGACGTTGGATTGTGTCCTCATTTCGGCTCTATTTTTTGCTGATGAAATTCGGGCAGCGAGTATCTGAAAGTTCGAAATGCATTTATGTTTTGATTATTCATCCGACAATAACATTTATATTGAAAAAAAAAACAACGTGAATGACTAGCACTGATATTTTTTAGATGCGGATTTAGCTACCGCTTTTGGTAATTAAAGAATAACATAAAAATAGGCACAACTGATTTTTTTGTGATGATTTTGATTATAAAAATATAATTTATATTAAAAGAACGATATTTTATGTTCAAATTGAAAGTGGTATATTTTCAGGAAATGTTCACAATATTCAAGAAAGTATCCCATTAGGGTTTCATTGTTCAACATTTTGAACAGACATGACTCTATTTTGTCAGAACAGCAATATTTTGTAGATTCAAGAGATGAACGGATTCTGTAGATGTTTGCTAACCATGGAACATAAAAACATAACGCTAATTGGCGAAGGCCAAGAAAGAAATATGCGATATGCAATTCCTGTACAGAACTCCTATTCGGTGAAGATAATATACAGTCCGGTTTTTCATCATGAGATAACATTGCTATAATCTGAACCGTAACGGATATGAAGGCGATTGAATAGAAAAAAAATTAAGAACAGCTTTGCTAATAAATCCCACGTTATTGCCATATCTTTCGCGACTTGATTCTAGATAGGTGGAACTTGAAGGGAAATATGCCCAAGTTCATTCAAAATTTTCTGGAACACAGAACATTTCCATCTCGACATGAAGATCTTTTATCAAATAAATATGTTCTAGAGAATGGAGTTCCACAAGGCTTCACACTAAGCGATCTCCTTTTTGCAATAGCTATAAACCCCCAGTTTGATAATATCAACGGAAATATAGGACGAAGCTTATACAGGGTGTCCCTGGACTTCCTCTTTTCCTCTCGGTAATGTATAGATGGGCTCAAAATATCACCAGTACTTCATATAACTTTTTTCCTAAAATCCTTCGTTACCAAGTAACGGGCCCTCGAAGTTACAAAATGAAAAATGTTTTTCTTTGATAACTTTTCAAGTGAATATTCAAAATCANTTTTTTTGAACAACAAATTATGGGTTTATGGCAAAACGATTGGGAAAGAACAGATACAAATTTGAAAGAGGTGAAGCAAAAAATTACACCCTGGAGGCATTCTTTTCCACAGAAACAAAGAGAACAAACTGTTATTACACGCTTAAGAATAGGTCATACCAACCGAACAAACATATATTCATGCTCTCAGGAGAAAGACAAGCGATATGCCAACAATGTAGGCGATGGCTAATAATGAAAGATATCTTGCTAAACTGTGTCCGAAATGATGAAACTAGAAACGATTTGAAATACACAATTCTCTGAAAGAATTTCTGTAAGATCATAATGAAAATGTGGAAAAAAATTATAAAATTAATGAAAGCAATAGGGCTGTACTCAAAAATTTAAACAAGAAAACAAATAATAAATAAACTTATAGTAAAATGCCAATGACCTCGCAGTCTACGCCTTCAAACCACGAAATAAAAAATGATCGTGGGGAACAATACAATGATTAAAGGAAATGTACAGGCACTGTAGCCCTTCTTGTGTTATACAGGGAAAACTAAAAATGCTGTTTATGTTTTTTTATGGATATCATTTTTATTTTGGAAACTATAAAACTGGATTTTTCTTATTGTATTCACGATATAATGCTCAATTTTTTATGAAACGTTTCATGTCAAAACGGCACTATCAACCTGTTTTTCCAATACACCGGCTTGTCTCTTTTATTACAGATATTGATGAAGCGATAAAAGCATAATTCAATGATGTATCACACTTGGCGTTTTATTTGGTATAATTAGCAACATCAGTGACAATAATCGAAGAAAAACAATTTGTTCTATAATGAATTTTTGGAAGAAAATGAAACCAATTCACAGATGACTTCTCCATGACAAACAATATAAAATGTTGGAATTTTTTTCTTATTAGTCAGTGGGCTGTGCTTGAAGAATGTCAGTAAACAAATCTAAAGAAGTGAACTTTAAACGTTAACGTGACTGGCTTGAAAGCCAGTCTTAAATATACGTACATAGTGGGTTGAATGGACTGACGCCTATCAGAAAACAACTACTCCCCTTGGTAATACCACGAAGGGCGTTGGATTGATTATATCCGACAGGCGTCAGTGCAGGAATCTTCAGAGAAAATTTCCTGCATATGCAATTGGCAATACAACTGAAAAAATTGGTTAGTACCTCGTCCTTTAGATGAAGAGACATTTTGTTGTTCGCTCCAACTTAGGAAGAGGAATGAAATACTCTGAAAGAATTCCGATTTTCAATTATGGAATATCATTGACTTTAGGTCGATGACGGCCACTATCTTGCACTGATGAGTGGCTAATGAGCCCAAAACCGGTCTGCAAGTGTGCCCGTTCCATAACTGATTGTCGACTCTTTCAGTTGTATTGCCAATTGCATATGCAGGAAATTTTCTGTGAAGATTTCTGTACTGACGCCTGTCGGATATAATTCAACGCCCTTCGTGTTATTAGCCAGGGGAGTAATTGTTTTCTGATAGGCGTCAGTCCATTCAACCTACTGTGTAGGTATATTGGAGACTGGCTTGAACGTTTAAAGTTCATTTCTTTAGAAATGTTGGAATTGATGATCTCTTCGTTGAATGCATATATGTGATTTTCCTATTCGACCGGAAGACGTCAGTTGTCTGCCTAGTATAGTCTTTCTCAAAGAGGGCGATAACTTCCCCTTGTGGGCGCTTGAGGCCTATAGGGGGGCAGTGAAGGGCACAGAGAAGATTGGGGGGCGTTGAAGCGGTTTAGGGGAGCGATGGCTAATTTAAAAATGTTAACACAAACTTTACCGCTCCTTTACGTTCCTTTACGCGTTTCCCCGTGTAACGCCATCTAGGGGACTAGAAAGTAACTATTACCTGTCCGATAGTTGTCAAACTGTACAATAGATGGCGGTAAGCTCCAATGCGAAGCGAGAAGTTTCTAGTCTCCATTCTCCCCGCCCGTTGCCTCATTTAAAAGCGGGCGCGCCATCCAGCCAGTAATGTTCAATAGTTTGTTAGCCCCCAGACACTTCCCCAACAGGTGGAAGCATGCGGTCGTCGTCATGATCCCAAAACAGGGTCAGAACCCGCTGTTCCTACAGAACTATCACCCGATAAGTCTATTCTCTTCGGCGGCTAAGTTGGCTGAAAGAGTCGTTCTTCAAAAGCTCAACGAAGAAGTTGAGGGCCGAACTGTTCTGCCTGACGAAAAATTCGGCCTCAGGACAGAACATTCTACTGAGTTACAGGCTCTG
Source organism: Leptinotarsa decemlineata (assembly GCF_000500325.1). Classification (NCBI taxonomy): domain Eukaryota; kingdom Metazoa; phylum Arthropoda; class Insecta; order Coleoptera; family Chrysomelidae; genus Leptinotarsa; species Leptinotarsa decemlineata. Next base: position 33,625 of record NW_019289696.1, read on the forward strand.
AGACTGGTCAAAAATACCATCGCGGAGTTAAACCGTAACAGAAAAGTCTATGTAGTCTCCACTGAGTTACAGGTTCCACTGAGTTACAGGCTCTAAGGCTGGTCGAAAACACCATCCGCGAGTTGAACACGAATAAAAAAGTACATATTGTCCTATTAGACATCTCGAAGGCCTTCGATCGTGTTTGGCACGAACGTCTTCTGCATAAATTGAACGCTTTCGACCTACCTCGGGGCCTCGTCCGGTGGATCGGGTCCTACCTGAAAGACAGGACATTTCAGGTTAGAGTAGAGGGATCTCTGTCTGACAACAGAGAGATCCTTGCTGGAGTGCCGCAGGGGGCCGTGCTCTCTCCGACGTTGTACTCACTTTACACCAGTGACCTTCCGAGGCCCGAGCGTGTGAAGATATCTCTTTATGCCGATGACACGGCTCTCCTCTCATCTTCCATGGGTCGGGAGCTCGTCGTCTATATGCAACGTGCATTGGACGACCTCGAGCGCTGGTACCTTGATTGGAAGATCCGAGTGAACCCGGATAAGACTCAGGCAATAACCATGGGAAGACTGAAATCTTCTCCGGCCATAAAAGTGAGAATCTCTGGAAGGGAGATTAACTGGAAAGCGCGGGTAAAGTACCACGGCCTTCTAATAGACCGTAGGCTCACTTGGAACCCTCACATAATGTGCATCAAATCAAAGATCGAGGGTCGAATAGCACGTCTGTACCCTCTGATAAACAGAAAATTAAAAATGAGTCTAAAAAACAAAATTACCATCTACAATACGATGTTCAAGTCTGTCATTATGTATGCTTTATGCGTCTGGGGACAAGCGGCTCCGTCCAACATTTCCATTCTGGAAAGGTTACAAAAAAAGCTAATAAGGATGATTGTGAATGCTCCTTGGTTCGTGCGGAATGAAGCCATCCGCAGAGATTTGCAGCTGCCTTCCATTCGGCAGTCCATCCAGTCGAGAAATCAGAGAGTTTTTGATGGTGCAGAAACTCATGAAAACCCATTAGTCGGGGAAGCTATGAATTATACTATAGACGACCCCTCCCGATATAGAAGGCTCCGACACTCTGTCGAATGAGGCCCCTATATCTTCCGATGAAAGATGAACAACGTTTTCATCCGATTCACCCCAGCCAGGCAGGGGTACACCGTGAAGGGCGGTACTGATGTCTGAGGACATTCATGCCGCCATACCATTAACACCCATATCAGTTATGACCCGTTTGTCCTTCTGGCAAACATCAGTTCAAAGGGTAAGGGAGCCAGGCTCCAACCTGACTGAATTCAAGATGGATTTCGAGAGCCAGTAATGTCATTCGACGATATTACGAAAACAAGTGAATTCAGTTAGCGACTAGCTAGGTAAAGTGCTGTACGTGCGGTGGTGAATACTGTGAGTGGTGTCATTAACAAGTTTCCAATACTCGATTCTTTACTTCGGCATTTTTGAAGATAAAATTATGTCGGAAGAAAAAAAATAGAAACGGCAGTATAGCGCGGAATATATAAAATATGGATTTATTGAAAATCCCACAAATCCATCTTCGCCTATGTGCCTTCTTTGTCGAAAAACATTTTCGAATGAAGCGATGAAACCCTAAAGGCTACAAGATCATTTGAATAAAAAGCATTCAGATGAAAAAGACACAAGTGTGACTTATTTTCAAGAACTGGAAAAGAAACACTCAGCTCAGCCAACTGTGTCAAAACATTTTTCAGCTGCTTCTAAGCAAGACGACGCCAGACTACGAGCTTCCTACAATATATCCAGCATTAAAAAAAGTATTAACTACTGTGCTCCATAAACCATCGGCAGATATTATCCGAAAAATTCCTTTGAGCAATAGTTCCGTGCAAAGACGAATTGATGAGATGGCTGAAAACATTGAAGTCATTGTTCAATCATCTGAAGACTTCTAAATTCTCAATTCAGTTAGATGAATCCACTTTACCAACCAATGAAGCATTGTTGCTGTCATACGTGAGGTTTATTAAAAATGAGAAAATATATCAAGAACTACTATTTGCCAGAAATTAAGAGACGGATACAAAAGGAGAAACTATATGTAATACACTGGAAAAACTTTGTGATGAGAAAAAAATTCCACTGAAGAATATTACATCAGCTGCTACGGATGGCGCTCTGGCTATGACAGGGCGTTACAAAGGCTTCATACTCGTAGTGTACTTAAAAAATAAATTCCAGGTGTGCTCGCTGTACATTGCATCATTCATAGGCAACATTTGGTTGCGAAAAATTTGAGTGTGCGCCTCTCTCAATCACTGCAATATATCATCAAAGCAGTCAATAAAATACGAAACAGCTCTTTGAATGACAGATTATCCAATCAGCTTTGTGTTGCTAATGATGAATATTTCAGCCGATAGCTATTTCACACAGAAGTGCGTTGGTTATTAAACGGTAACAGTTTGGCTCGTTTTTACAGTCTATTTGACTCTGTTATAGAGTCCTTGGAAAACAAAGAAAAATAATTGCACGACAACCTCATCACTTCAAAGATTGATATTGCATACTTGACAGACCTGTATGAATTATTTCATGATGTCATTCTCCAGCTTCAAGGTTACGACTTGAATTTGATTAAAACAAAAAATGTCATTGCTGCTTTTGTAGCCAAATTGCTCTTATACAAGAATAATATCGACAGATGTGAGTTTCGCAATTTCCCTAACATGTCAGCAGTATCTTTCAACAACGACGACTTGCTTGTTTACTGCCAATATTAGGAGAACATCCACAGTGATTTCGCAAAATAATTCCAGGACATTTTGAAATTGGAAATACCGGACTGGATGTTGGAGTCTTTTTCAAATGTCAACAGAGCAGGATCACCCCAGCTAGAAAAAGAACTCATTGAACTAATAACGAACGAGGAAATGAAAATGAAATTAAAAAATGGATACCAAGAATTTTGGCTACAAAAGCCAATCCCGCAATTGTACCCTGGATTGTGGTCCATCGTTCAACGATTTTTGATAGCATTACCATCATCGTATTTGTGTGAACGTAGATTTAGTGCTGTGGCAACGTTGCTAACTTAAAAGATAAATCGGTTGCAGATTACTGACTTACGGCTGTTTTTGAGTAAATTCGAGCCTGATATTAACAAACTTGTTAAAAATCATCAAATTCATCATTCACATCAGATTAATTTTAAAATTCAAATTAAAATGTTTGTTTCGATAATATGAATAAAACATTCCCAATATTACAAGATGGTGTTTTACATTACCCTCATCAGAAAGTCTTATTTTCACATGACACACATAATTCAATTATTCAAATAATGACTGCGATTGTGATTCTAGAGATGTAGTTAGGTAAAAAAATTTGGGGGGCACTAGAATATAATCAATTCTCGAAGTGGGCAGTGGACAAAATGAGTTTGAGAACCTCTGGCCTAGTATGATGGGTGTAATGCTATTACATGCATCTCTTGTTTTTTGTTTGAGATGACAGGTATCTATACTAGGTGTTAGAAAAACTTCATTTTGTATGTATCCTTAAACAAAAAAACCAAAGGAGACAGGTCAGGATATCAAGCTGGCCAAGAAATTGTTCTAATATTTCCAATCCACTGTTGGGGTTATCGTATCTGAATTTTCTCCTACCATTGATGTATTATGGAAATAGCATTCACATAAGGAAACCAGCAATGGTTTCCCTATGTGAATGTTAATTTGTATTATTCCACCTATAATAGATGTTCTGTTCATTGTTGGTGATTTTTGATTCGTCAATTCATATTTTCAGTACACATATTTTTAACTTCCCTATTTCCAGGCCTTAACTACTTCGCAAATCGTATTCTCCCCTTTCGTAATCCCTTTCATTGAGGTGATGCACTTTTTTGTATCCTGTTGCATTTCTATTTGTTCGTTTCAAAAATATGTTTGGTAAATTTCACAGAAATTCCTATTTCCTAGGCAATTTCTCATAAAGAACAATTATGATAGGAAATATTTTTGTAACTGACCAATCCAGAATTGAAAAAAAGTTTTTTTTCATTAGTTCTCCCAAAGTCAAAAAATTCAAACCACACACTTTCTAACTTCTATGAGATATTTGCATACCCAAAACTTTCATTTGGATCCTCACACTTCCAGCACTAACAAAGTTTTTAGATTTATTTCTATCACATGCATCACAGTTTCAAGTCTCTCAAATGTCTTTCTGATCGTCTGAACATTTGAATCTTCGGAACACGACGATTTGGGTATAGCTCACCATACATATTTCTTGCCAGAAGAGAGTTTCTCTTTGATTTTGCATTAGTAAATAGAAAGGTACCTTGAAACAAGGATAACTGTTGTTTCCACTGATGATTCTATTCATTTAACGCCATGAAAATATCAAGTGTGATATACCACTGAATTGTGTTTCATCGCTTCATCAATATCTGTAATGAAAGAGACACTTCCGTATTCGGAAGTACTGTTTTTTTTTCGTTCTTTATTTCTTTTTAATAATTGTTTTTTCAACAATGTTACAACATGATAAAAAAAACGACCTGTAATTTTGTGAGAATGAATTGCGTTGATATTCTACATAGTTTTCTTGAAAACATCTGCCATTTGGTCCCTAAATTTGTATCGAGACTAAATGTTTTTTGACTGCGAACAAATGATAAATAAAATGATTTTATGAAAAAATGTGTTTAAAACTAACTCGAGATTACCCCAAAAAAAGTTTTCCTGAAATCTACGAAGTTTTTTCTACGAAATCATTTCATACATTATGGAATGTTTCTGAGATAATTCAGTTAGGACCAACCTTCATTCCATATAACAGTTAAAGAATAAAATGCGTATACTTTAGATTTCACGAATCCCCACAAAAAATCTAAGAGCGTCATGTCAGGTGATCTATTGGGCCAATATGAGGCCACTAAATCACCTGACATAACGTCTAGATATCATTGAAGGGAAAATGTGACTTCTCAAGTACAGTACAGAAAAATCGTTCATTTCGTGACTCAAGAGTAGAGAAATTGTTGTTTGCAACGAAGGAACATTTCATTATGTAGGAAATGAATTTGTAAACATACTTCTTATCGTCAGGAAATGAACGATACATTTTTTAGAATTATTAATATATATCAATTGTTTGCAGATGATTCTTGAAATGAATTTTAAACTGGTAAATACTAAAAAACGCTGATCTGATTGCCGAAAATGAAAAAGTGTTGGATAGATAATTGAAATTCCAATCAAACAGATTGTCACAAGACTGCCTTTTCCAGTAAAATCAGATGGTAGTTCCCTGTCTGCGATGAGTGTGATGCGAAACTCTTTGTTTTATAAAAAATAACTAAATTGATACCATAGAACTGGCCAATACTTGATGAAAATCCATATTAAAAAACTAATCAATACAGTTTATTGTATGATTTTCACTATAAAATATAGTGAAAATCATACAACAAACTGTATTGATTAGTTTTTTGAATTGATACCAGTTTACGTGAATTCTGTCCGGCATTGATATCTTGGCCCATTTGGAGGTTAAGAAGTGTGACTTTTCACGTGCGCATTGTATAGTGTAACATGTGTTGCGATTTCATAACCTGTTTTGTGGAAATTTCCCAAAGAAAAGATGTTATTGAATATCTTTATCAAAGATCTCCATCAAGTATCGGAAAATTCCATCACATCCATTCATCCCAGTGAAATATTTTTCTATGAAAATATATCTGATGAGAACTATCAACAGGGCTTCAATTTCGATTCAATTACTGGTATTTGACACCAACGATGAAATGAGGGTTTTATTCCAAACCATTACATTTTATGGCTTGGAATTAGATTTCGTATGATAACTCTTTTTCTGTCACGAATGTCAAATTTGTAGAAATGGAAAGATAGCACGAAATCATCATTCATTTCAAAGATAAGCTTAGTGACATATGAGTTAAATATTGATTTTCTAAGGCTGTTACGTGAGCACAAAGCAAAGTTGATTTTTGACAACTTATATGCACACTTTGAATTTATGGTTGATATATTATATATCTTGGAAAAATTCTAGGTAAGGTAAGGCAGGGCGGGTGCAGAAATGTGGTCATAATTTCGCTTTCGAAATAAAAAACTGGATGAGAAAGAAACTTTTTGGCTTTCTACTACTCCATCTTGATACAAAAAATGTGGGAATCCTCCAAAGAACGGAGGAAAGCAATCAATTTCAAAGGAAATAACTATACATAAATGTGTAGATCATGCAAAGAAATAATTTTCAGACACAAACTGGAAGAAAAGCCCTCCTGAAACAGTTACTTTCATATAAACATTGAATTACATGAAAAAAAAAATTGTTTGGAAACAAAATCTTTTATGTGAACACATAATTATACAAAAAACACTTTTTTCTACTCAATTTGTGTTCCAAACATTCGGATTGAATCAGATATAATTCACAGGATTTCTTCAAAATATACTGAATGAAAGGTAAAAATTTCACTTACATGGAACACTATCATCCTCACTGGTAGACATCGATGATTTGCCGTAAGACACTTGCCTTAGGACAAGATGAGTAGGAGGATGCAGTTCCAAACTACGACTGCCTTCAAACGCGAATGGAGGTAGTAACACTAAAAATCTTGGGCCGTGAAAGCCTTAATAAATTTATTCATGTATATGATTCAATATTCATATAATAATTGTTTCGAATGGACTCTCAGTTTCGTGTTAGTCACGTGGAAGTAGTTGTTTCAATAGAAAATTATTTTTCAAGTTTGTATAAACTTCATTGAAAGAGTGTCAGTTACAAGTATACATCCTACATTTCCGACGTTCTAAAAAAATTCATTGTTTTATGTGAAAAAATTTCGTCTGTGTGTGAATGATTTTCTTTATATAGTTATAATAGAATAAATATTCAGCTATCATCTCATTTCTGCCAGCGTTATTCAAATACCTGTTGTCTCCTGATTTCAGCTTCATCTAGTTTAACTTGTAATTTGTTCAAGGTGATGGGACTAGTTGGAGGTTCTTCTAACCGTTCTAAAATTCTCTTCGGTGGGTGCTTCTTAACTATACTTTCTTCTTGATTTTCTTCGAAAGCAATCTCAAATGACACACCTTGTGCTGAAACCAACAGAACTTTATTCAAAATCTTTTATAATTTTCATTTTATTAAAATTTTTTTGCTCATGCTCATTTTTATTTTTTATTTCTTTTTTACTCTACTCATTTCCATTTTGTATCTTGATTAATTCATTTATTTTGATTGTATTTTCAACTCAAGTTGTATTGCCTAATATAATAATATTGTTTGAAGGTGATTGACAATGTTTCGTGATGAATTTCACTAGTTCGGACTTCCATTGTCTATTATATAAAATGATTTGAAATCCCTGAAACAAGTAAAAAAGAATAATTAAAAAGAATAGTTGAAAATAACAATTATATTAAGCAACAATAAACCTGAAATGAAATGATAGTGAAATAACCTACAAGTAAAAATATAATAATTGAATAAATAAAAATTAAAGGAATACAAAAAGAAAATAATAAAAAATAAAAAAGTGTAGAGATTCCAAGTCACATTAGTTCACGACGTTTCGATTGTTGGTATCTACAATCGTCTTCGAAGACGATTGTATTAGACAATGGAAGTCCAAACTAATGAAATTCATCATGAAAAATTGTCAATCACTTTCAAACAAACGTTCAACAGAAACATGAAAGATGTCATGTAATAATAGGTACCGAGTAGGATAAGAAGCCAATCACCTACGAGCGAAAAATTGTAAGCACGAGGCGTTAGCCGAGTGGTTACAATTATAATTAATTCGCGAATGGACGTAATGGGGAATGTTCCTCAATTTTGGTTATTACAGCAAAAGCAAGTTTGAACAAAATAAAGTTGAGTTCAATTCAAGAGTTTTTCAAATTCACTTCGAAAAGTATTCAAATTGATGTTTCAAATGTTGGGTTTTAATTTTAAAAGGGATTTGTTTCTAATTCACATATTGGCAACAGCCCCTATATCAAGTTGAAATAATTTATACGTACTTAGATATTCTACTTTAAAAAAAAGGAAAATTGTCTTTATAAATCAACAATTAGGGCAAAATATAAATTATAGTTCAATACCACCTCCACACGACAGATAAACAACATGCTTGTTTTGTTATTTATTTATATAGAGGAAGATAGGTTAGGTGTACAAAATGTCATATGTCACAGAATGTCTCGCAACTCGGAACATAAGTAAACAGAACAGCGTGCAACAGCATCAGCAGAAAAAGGTTGAAATGATAAGTATAAAATGCGTTGTTTTAGAGCAATTTTATGAAAACTACTTGATTTTTGTCAGGAGGAACATTCCCCATTGGCATCATCCTCGCGGTGCATATTATACTTTTTCTACAACTGACCGTAGAAAGGAATGTACAATATATTTGTGTGAGATCATAGTTTTGGATAATAAACTCATCCACTCAATCAGTCAGTTTCTTGATAGTTATCACTCATTTTGAATTTTCACGAGATACTTATAATTAAAACAGGTGGTTGTTGATTCCCGGATATAACTAGATTCATTACCAACCCATAACTGTTGAACAATAAATTCACTGAAAATATAATTTTTATTTCGATTTTATAGAGATTTTGGAGAATTAAAGGTACTCATAAGATAATACTTATCAGAGTAAATGTTACATATCTCAATTAAAAAAAATTTCTTATGGAAGTGACCGCCATAAATTTAGAATACACGTGTATTCTAAATGAGTTATTACCTACTTGCTGTGAAACACGTAATAAATAATTTGAAATGGAGGGAGTAGAAAACATATTTCAAAGAATCTGTAAATTTAAGCGATTGCTAGACATTTTGCTATGCTTCATTTTTGAAAGAAGTTGCTAAAAATTTTCATTGAATAAAGATGAAACATTATTTGTTTATTAATATTCCAGAAATGTATATATAACACCTAAATAAGTGTAATTTGAGAGGGTTTATAAAACATTTATGATTTCAATTAAATTATAACGATTTCGCCCCAATATTAAACATCTTTTGAGTTGCATAGAGCAAATTTCAAAATAGGAACTAGGAGTTTGGGACAACTCACTTTAAAAATCTTATTATGCTCTTTGGATTCTGCTATTACTTAGTTTAGTTTTTTACAGAATATTCAAATGAAAAACTCTTGGAAGACTCCTAATCAAAAATATAAGTGTTTTTTATTGTTGATCAACATCATCTAATAGAACGAGTTATTTCTCTTTCTGAATCTGCTGAATGGAATGGTGTTGTTTTTCATTTTACATCAGTCACATATTCCTCTAAAAAACAGTCTGAAGATTTGAGATCAGGTGGTCGTGCTGGCGATTATATCGATCTTCGTCTTCGTACCAACCGATTCGTGAACATTAAGTTGAAGTACTAACGGACATTGTTTCGCTAATGTAGAAGTATGTCACAGTTGTTGGAACTTGTGGGTTTGCATGACCAAATTGTAACCACTTAGACCACAAGTGTACTTGTGCAAATGATGTCGTTTGTTATTTTCACTTGTTTGAAAAATACGTATCAATTTATATAAATACTTTCGATTTTCCTGCTGCTTTTTTCATCAAAATTATTTGTTCTAATCAGAATTATGTTTTCAAAACTTGAACAATTCGATATATAATCGCAACAACCAACAATTTTCCTAATTGATTTGATTGAAATCGAATGGGACGTTACCGGTGGTAATTGCTAGTTGAAACAAAATTGATGGTTTCTAACATAATATTGAAATACTTTTTATGTCATTAATTTCCAGTTATATTACAAAACATACGTCTCTCACCATCTTGTAGCTCATATATTGAGCTCGTAATACACTGATCCACTTGAAGTTTTATTTGTGATAGATATTTCGAAATTGCAAACTAATTTTGCTTACTTTCTGTCACGTTTTTAAAATAACTTCATCGGAGGTACAAAAATGTAGAATTATCGTTATTTCCGTGATGGTTTTTATGCAAAAGTTGAATTTTCATGATTGGTTGTACATAGTGAACCAAATTGAACACTTTTACAAAAAAAATCATGTTTTCAAACTGAATAGATGAAATCAGATGGCTGTGTCTGAGGAGCAAATTTTATGGCAAACTTATTGATGAAAACCACATATCGATATCTATCATCGTTTCTGAATTACAGCCTGTTTTTCGAAAATGCACATTTTCGAAAAGTTGTTGTATCTTTTCTCCTGCCTGAAAAGGTTCCTGTCTGTATATTCCTGCATATTTCAATAGATCTCAACATTATATTTCCAAAAATGTAGCACACTTGATGTTTTGCTAGAGTAATCTTTGAAAAACATAGCTTTTAGGTTTTTTCTTGTAAACTTTGAAACACACACTTTGATCAAGCAGGCTTTGGACGATGCGGCGATAAAAGAAAATGCAGATATTCACAGGTAGCTGTCGAATTTTGATTTAAGTAGTAAATACGCTATGCAGTTAGTGGTTTTTGTTCAATTCTCAAACACATTGGCAATAAAGTATGAGAATTATAATGATAGTCCGTGTAAAATGCAGAAGCATTTGTATCACGAGAGGTATCCAGTGATAAAATAACCTTTTAGACACAATCTAATTGATAGAATATCAACAGATGTACCAAGAACCAACGTTAGCAGAATTTCTAAAAAACACAAATCCAAGTCATACAGGACCAGCAAAGTTCATCCACTGAGACCAGGAGATTTTGGACGCTGCATGGCTTTTGTCAGTGATTTCCTGGAAAGTTGTAACCATGCAAGTGCGTAATTTTTTGTTGAACTGTTTTTGAACATACGAAGCTCAACTAAGTGCCAGCAATTTCAACCGCTACAATTCTTTTACTTGGGCACTACAAAATTCTCGTTCTATTGTGGAGCAGAGGAGTCAAAGAAGATTTGATGTGTGGGTAGATGTTTTCAGGTGTAGAATCATAATCATCGGCACACATAAAATGGCACACTCACATCTCAGAGATACTTAGAAATTCTAGGGCAAAATATCGAACCTCTTGTTGATGAATTGCAACAAATGGAGCTTAGAAAAATATATTTTCAATAAGACGGGGTTTCGCCTCACAACACTGCAAATGTTGGTAATAATTGGATGGTTACCCAAGAATCCAACCGTTAGCCAGCTAGGTCACCGGACTTATACCTTTGGATGAGGTTGAAAGATCTTATTTTCAAACTGCCGACCAATTCTGAATACGAATTGGAAGAGGTAGTGATGCAAACTTTTGCTTTTCTCACTCCTATTGAACTAATCAATTTAGACAAAAACGTTAAGTATATAGGAGGAGCTGGTTGATATTGCAAACACTTTTTCTAAAGAAATATATTGCATTCCTAATCGTTATTATGAAACTATGCGTTTCAATTACTGCTGAGAAAAGCTTCCTCAACATTTGATAGCGTCTACTGAACAATTTCCTTCTGTTTTTTCGCCGCGTTCTCCAAAGCCTACTTGATGAAATTGTGTGTTTCAAAGTCTACATGAAAATGCGAAAAACTCTGTTTTTCAAAGATGATTCCAGCAAAACATCAAGTTTGCTACATTTTTTGTGAAGGTAATTTTAAGCTCTATTGAAATATGCAAGAATATACAAGGTGTTTCATTAAAAAATAGTTTTTCGCCAATAACATCAGTGAACAGGGAATTTTTGACAAGAAAAAAGTTACAGAAACTTTTCGAAAATAAACATTTTCGAAAAACATTCTGTAAGTCAGAAACTTTGACAGATATCGATATGCAATTTTCACCATTGAGTTTGTCATAAAATCTGACCATCAGACACAGTTATCAATTTTTATCTATCTGGTTTAAAAACACAAGTTTCCGTTTGAAACTGTCCAATTTGGCCCACTCTGTATAAATCTATTATCTAGAATCTTCTTTAAGGTGTGAATATAATACTTTTCATCAACATACTCGAAGAACTTTCTGGAACTTCCAAATCTACGTCCAAATCTACGTATCTTCTTTCAGTGAAGCTCAATCAGTAATCTTTTCAACAGACAAAAAGTTGAAAATACACAAAATCATTAGTTACTTCCACTACCAACTGTACCCACACCTGAATGTAAAACCCTGCAACTTTTCGTTTTGATTCGGTTATTAACAAGTTTGATAAAAAATTTCAGAGATAATAAACGAACACCCATGCTATTGAAGAAATATGGGGAGTAGCTGAGAGTGGAATTATTATACGAATTTCCTGGTGAAACGCAATGTAGGAAACTCCATTTACGACCAATTAAAAAACCAATGGCCTTTGTCAAGTCATGAAACTTGATTCTGCAAAATGATTACAGATAATTTAATAAATTTTTATGTTTTTTCAACTTACGTGCTTTCTGTATATTATTGACGCTCACGTCTAATACTTCTTCTTGAAGATCATCCGCTACCAAAGGAGGCATCTCCGCCGAAGGTTCTGAGGGTGATATAATTCTAACTGCATTGCCATTGGATACATCGGCATGACCATTGAGTGGTTCAACAGGAAAGTTTTTTGCAGCATTGCAACCCATATCTGAAAAATTGTTCAATGTAATATAATTCGTGACAACATATTCACAGCAGTTCAAAAAACAACTGATTTTGCTATTGAACTAGAAAATCATTCGAAACATATTTTATCGACCGCTTTATGTAACCAATGAATAACTAACTGTCTGGTCTAATTTTAAATCACAAGCAAAATATTTTTCATGACATACAGGGTGTTCATTGAACATGACACAAACATTCAAGAAACTATTCCTTGGACTATTCTAAGGACATTTTGTCCTTTAATGATCTTTGATAGAATGCTTCGTTTCGAAGCTACGGAGCGAAAAAGAATTTCGACAATAACAATTTATTACCAAAAATTACATGTAATGTTTCTCTATCTACAAGAACTGTTGAAAATGACTACCCCCTGCTCGGATGCAAGAATCCAATATTCTCCTCATCGACTCCCGAACTCTTCCAAAAACCCCTCTATAGATACTTCTATAGATACTTCCACGGGAAGTGTTCAAGTGACTTGGCACATGTGATTCCACCAAGAGCGGTACATATCAGAAATACGCGACAGACTGTGACTGATTATCGTTTCGAGGTTCGACTCAGTACACCTCGAACATTACTGTTTGAGAACCCTTTCATTTGAAGAACGGCATTTAAATGGAATATACTACTTGAGAACGTTTTTCCAAATAATCTCCAGTGATTCAAATCCAATGTGAATCACTATTTCCCAGAGGCATCGCTCTAAGAACGCTTGAGGATTTTTCTGTAGTGCGTTTCTGATTGCGTTACAGCCAGCAAATTGAATGTGCGCAGCCGTTTGTAGTAATCGGAATGTTGTTGATAGGTACCAATAGAATTGTTATATTTTCTATTACTTGGTAGGTCCAGTATAGTACGCTGTACTTTTATTTTGGCTACGTTAATAATTTTGAAATCACCGAAATTGTTATTGTCAAATTTTCGAATCAAAGCGTCCTATCTAAAATCATCAAAAGACAAAATATCCTCAGAATAGTCCCTCAATTTCTTTCCGCATGTTTAATGAACACCCTGTATCTTTTTTGTCGATTAATGTTTTCGCTACTTGACAAAATTTGTTGATAAATACATTAAGAAAAGCTTCTGCATATCCGTACACAACCATTTTTGTAGAAAATTTTATTTCGATTAATGTTATATATCTACATATAGAGCCAATGAAAGAAGAACATTTGTTCGACGTATCGTATTTGACATTCAAAAAACTCTTGTACATATTATTCCCCCACCCGGAAAGGTAGGATTCAACCATGAAATCGCAAATGGAATTAGGATTCATAAATTCCAGCGCACACGTTTTACTTTTCAGGATAAAATATGTGAACTTGGCGGAGTGAGCGTGGGTTTTCATCAGATCAGTACCCACAAATATGACAACTAATATTTTGTTAAAAAGAAAATCACTCATCTGAAAGACAGATATTTTCAACAACAAATTTATCCATTCATCAAATGATTCGCAAACTTGCAAACGAGTGAATTGTTTTAGAATTTCAAAATTCGCCTGCACTTATACTTCATGCAGGAGACTGTAATTGGCTTACTACTTGATACTGATACTGAAGGGGTATAAATTTTCGTAAGTTTTTTTCCACCGTTTCATTTTTGCTTCCAATCCCGTTTTTCTAAATGAATTTAATGAAGTATTACTGGTTTGAATATTTATTAAGGGTTTTTTCCATTAAACAACAGTGCTGTAATACTGATGTACCTACCGTTTCCATGGAAACGTTCAATACTCAAACTGTTAAAATAATGTATCGAAACAATCTCGGTCAAAAAAGATGCTAATGAGGTAGTAAGACAAGTTTCTTATTCCGAAACTTCGAAGTACGTTATTGTGGATGATAGAGTTCCATATCAGTGACATTTCATATTTTGATTCTCCCATATATGTTTTTTCACTACTTACTAACGTTACTCCAGTTTTGTCCTATGAAGACATTTTCAAAAGGTTATTGTATTCGTTGTCCTTATAGAACAACGAATACAATAGAAAGTTTCATTTCTCATCTTTCATGATGATCTCCTACCACATAGTGATGACTACATCCATCAATTTATATTGTGTAGTGTTCCTATGAATGATATCTGATTCAATTCCATAACGAATGTTTGGATAAGAAACTGAATGGAAAAAAGTGATTTTTGTATAATCAAATATTCGTGTAATTCAATATTCATGTTGAACTAATTGTTCCTGATGAAGAAAGGGGGATTTCTTCTTTAATTTGAATCTGAAAGTAACTTCTGGGCATGATCTACACATCTTTCAGACGTAGATAGTGAAATATGATCTCAGTTGATGATAAGTGCTTGGAATGTAGAGCTCTGGGATGTTCCTACAATGGTCTACTCGATTCAAAGTTAACAGAACTGACAAAAATAACGTATAACTATAAATTTTATACTTGAAAACTTCAAAATATTTCAAATCAAGGACTAGTCAATCGAGTAACTTCATCATGTGAACTTTCGAAATTTTAGAATTGATCCAAATAATGTGCTGAATGTCCTGAAACACAATATTATATACCGAGTGACCCGGAACCAGTTTACCCTCGTGTATTTTCGTTGTTATTTTATATGGATGCTTCAAATTCGGTACAATAATTATCAAACCAAATATGACACTTTCGGTTTGACCGGAAGCGCATCCATTTTTTTTTCTTAATAACGATTTGGTATATAATCACTTCTTCAACGATATATCACAATCATACTTTCAATTAACAACCTGCGGATACAAGTGAGATTTTATAAAAATTACTTTTTGTATTCCACTCGTAACGAAACAGTTTCATGAATGTATGCTATGAAAGAGTGAACAATATCCTGTATTTAACAATAATTCATGACCAAACTTTTTACACAATGAGTTTTATACAAACTAATAATATCACAATTTCATTTTTCCCTCATTTTTCAACATCAATACATTAATTTCCTTTATATGCTAACTTTGGAATTTTGAGATTGGTTAGAAACTCCAATACACATTGAAGTACAAAACATGAAAAAACCTGCATATTTTTGTTTCCTATTTATTTTTTATGAAGATAATTTATATGATATACCTACATTTGTACTGAATCTTTCAGCTTCATCGCAATTGGCTATGATATTGAATTTCTTCTGAAGGCCTGGTATTATTTTTGAAACTGCAAAACAGAACGCAACAAAATATGTATTACGATAATTTTCCTACAAAATAGTAGACATTTGGAACATGTATAGTTTTCTAAATCAATTCAAAAGACATTGAACACCTATGACAGACTCAAATCAATCTAATCGTTCAAAATGTCGCCCGTTAACGTCATTGCATTTTTGTATTTTTTCGGAGCATGCCTGCATAACATTCACTAGTTGAGCCGGTGTTATTTCGTTGATGGCTCTCCTTACCCTGTCTTCAAATTCCTTGCGATTTTGAGGTATTATATGAGCATAAACTCAATTCTTCAAGTGAGCCCAAACAAAAAATCAACTGGTGTGAGGTCTGCTGACCTTGGTGGCCAACGGACTGGACCATGAGTACCAATCCAATTGTCGTTGAAGGTTCTAGTGAGATGACCTGGTACGTTCGAATTATGTGAAGGATTCTTCATCTTCTTGGAAATACGTAACACGACGTGTCGCTAAGGGAATGTCTTCAATAAAATTTTGGATTTCATCATTCGAAATTTGTAGGTACTGTTCACCTGTTGGAGTTCCATCAAAAACAATTGGTCCCACTATTCTGGTTCCAAAAATTCCTAGCGAAACATTGAATCCGAATCTTTCCTGGTGTCTTCCCTCTCTGAACACATGCGGATTTTCTTGTGCCCAATAGTGTATATTATTTCTATTGAATTGATCATCGTTTGTAAAGCGTATAATCCAGTTACAATACAGAATCCTTCTCCGCGCATCATTTTCATACAAATATTGATGAATTTGATATTTCAATGGAAGATAGCGGTATTTTTTTCAAAATGTGTCTTGCTGTTTCTCTAGGCACCCCGGCCTCATATTCGATTTACCTCAATGATGTATTTGGATCAATTTCAACCGCTGCTAGAATAGTGATCACCGTATCTTCGCTTACAATAACATGTTCCCCCTCATAATTATTCCGTTCTTTCCTGAATTGTGACTCCATTATTGCAAAATAGTTTCTAATACTTGGTTGCGGATGGTTATGATATCTCTCCTGGTATAGACGCAAGGCTAAACAGGATTTGTTCCTTGCTTCTCCATGAATCAACAGCATATCAACTTTTTCAGTTTGGGAAAATCGGTAGTAGTTGTTTATTTCACAAATGATTATCTTAGACAATTCAGAACATTCGAAATGTCAACAGTTTGACGTAATCACAACGACAGAACAATTCAACGAATTTAATTCCATAGTCAAGTAACATTAAGTTGAAAGGTTCAATACAAATGTAGGTATACAATGGAAATCATTTTCATAAAAAATAAATAGAACACAAAAGTATGGAGGTTTATTCATGTATTGGAGTTTCTAACCAACTTTAAAAATTCCTGAGTTAGCATTTAGAAGAAATGATTGTATTGATGTTGATAAATGGAGAAAAACTAAAATTGCAAAAATAGTTAGTCTGCATAAAAATCATTGTATAAAAAGTTTGCCCATGAGTTATTGTTACTTACACAATATTGTTCAATCTTCCATAGCATACTTTCATGAAAATGTTCTGCTACGAAGGGGATACAAAAAGTATTTTTTTATAAAATCTCAATTATGTCGGCAGATTGGAGGTATGATTGTGACATATCATTGGGAAGGTAATTTTATATCAAATCGTAATTTAAAAAAAATACATACTTTCCATTTGAAATATAAAAATTGGATGCGCTTCCGTTCAAACTGGTAGTATCATTAAATATTATTAAATGTGGTTTGATACTTGACAAAATCTACAGTCATAACANCCTCTGAAATATGTCATCTTTGTTTGTCTCATACAGGTAACAGATTCATTGTCCTTTATTAGCTATAACCGATGTTGCCAAATAGTGAAATAGAAACGAATCCTTTTAAATCTTGAATGCATTATTTCATTCCTTTTTTTAAGTATTTAAATAATTTTTTAAAGAAAAAGGTTGAAATGTTCAAAATGCGTTGTTTTAGAGCTATTTTATGAAAACTACTTGATTTTTGTCAGGGGAAACATTCCCCATTGGCATCATCCTCGCGGTGCATACTATACTTTTTCTACAACTGACCGTAGAAAGGAATGTACAATATATTTGTGTGAGATCATAGTTTTGGATAATGAACTCATTCACTCAATCAGTCAGTTTCTTGATAGTTATCACTCATTTTGAATTTTCACGAGATACTTATAATTAAAACAGGTGGTTGTTGATTCCCGGATATAACTAGATTCATTACCTTAACTCTTTAAAATTCTCGGAAACTTCGGGAAATCTACAATAACCACACTGCATCTGCAGATACAAAAATAATCTGCAACTAGTACAATGTACTAGTTGTAAATTCTAGATATTTTTTTGTTGAAAATATGGTTATATGGTATACGCGTGACAATCTGAAGATAATGAAAAACATATTTTTCGGCATATATTCTTTTTAAAAACAAATTTGCGATGCTTTCCCGCTGTATTCATATTCTTCTCGAAAATAAATTATCGTGATATCAAACCAAAGGAAATGATAATTGATTTCTTTTGAACGCTTCGATTAATCATTTTATACGTTTCGTAACTACTGGCATATCTACCGCAGGTCTGAAAATCGATGAAGAGGCTTCTAGTCAAAACAAAGTGCGTACACATTGTCCTTTTGTACCTCAGTTGGAATAGGGGGAAATCGATGTGGGTTTTGTCTGTTGAAGGTGATGAACTTTGCTTTCGTGGCATTGGAGACGTCCATACAAACATTATTTATTCATTGTACCGTGAAGAATTCAAAAAGTGTATGACCTACGTTAATCCTAGTTGTTATTTCTATATTGAATATTCATTTCTGAAAGTTTGTATAGCAATTCACTTGTTAGAATAGATATTTAAGCACCAATCAAATAAAAATTGGATATTTAAAAGTAGATTTAGTGTTATTATTTTTATTATGGAAGGTGAAAATATCACGTTTTGCTATAATGAAGCTTCCTCAAGCAGGACTGCTTGACAGGTTCCACTGTTTTGTGAAATTTTCATTATGAAAATTATAGCAATCAATATTTGTTTTCTATAATAGAAACGTTATCAGAATGCCAAAAACATAATTTACTTTCTTCCAATTTTATATAAAAGTGCTCCCCAAAAGTAAAAAAATGATTACAAGCTCATTACTGATTTTTGTCATAAATAATACCTTTTAATCGTACTAGTATTGTGTATTATCTATAATTTGCCACAACCTACAACTCTACTACTTACTATATTTTGATTCTGCTATAAACTGGTAACGTAAAATTTAGATATGACAACGCGCTTTACTCTCAATCATTATTGGTTTTACTATAGGTTAGATATTGCACATCTATTTCTGTTTTGAAATCTGTTTTTCAGTTAACCAGCTGTCGCTTCCCTACGAACGAAAACTCTCAAAAGTCGAAACTTGTGCGAGCTAAGGACTAACGGGTTGAACGACAGGAAATGTAAATCGATCAACCGGCCTCGCGGCTTGAACCACCGATACACACAGCAGTCGATTGATTAAGTGGAGCAAATTACCCACGTCAACCAACCAGGCTACCGTCCCACTACCATTGCTGTACCAATTGCAGACTACTCAGGAGAAATTTATGCTTATAAATAAATATGTTTGAAAAACTGAAAAACACGCCTTTAAAGAACATCGAACTAAAGTTAAAAATTTATTTTTCTTCAAATGACCTTGAAACAATAACGAACGAAAAATAGTAGAATTATTGTGAAAAAAGCGACGGGCGGTTGATATACAAAAAATATAGCACAAAGCGCCCACGCTTTTTTCACAATAATACTAGTATTTTTCGTTCGTTATTGTTTTAAGCTTATTTGAAAGCGTGTTTTTTATACTATATTTATTTTTCATTTTTTAGTTTCGTACGCTATCAAATCGTGTTTTTTAGTCTTTTCAAACTATATTTATTTTATCTAAACGTTGGGATCAATCAGCCGTATATTGGTTAGAAAAATGACCATTGACATTTTCCGACTTCGGAGAGGGAGCCTGAAAATCTGCTACCAAGCGCAAGGCAGCAGGCGCTCAAAAGAGGGTTACAAATGACAGTAGGAGCGCGTGTTAATGAGATGTAGAAATACATGTAAAGTAAGTTCGAATTATATCAAGGCGGTTACGTGCAGCGCCATCTGCCCGCGAATAGATCAAGCAATGATGTAGATATATCAAGGAGATTACGTGCAGAGCCATCTGCCTGGAAATAAATCAAGCAAAAATGTCGATATATCAAGGAGGTTATGTACAGCGCTATCTGCCCGCGAATAGATCAAACAAGAAGAGGTACAAACAAACATACATACTTATAGGTGAAGCTAATAAAAGCGTGGTAATTAAAAAAAAAAGAGCCACAAAACTAAATTTTTTGACCTAGTAGGGTCAAATATGGATTGTTTGCACGAACATTTGAATGCTGATTATCAAGCTGGAATGCGATTTTTATTTTTAAACCCAGTCATCTCTAAAAATTTGGTTTCTATTTTTATTTCATTGAAATCATGAAAATATAACAGATCGAAGTCACTGAACGGAGTTGAACAAAAGTAAAAAACAGTGCAATCGTTTCTGTGATAATGTAATATTGCTACAAAAACTTCGAAAGTAACTGATGTTATATTGCCACTCTTGTTTCTTACTTTTCTTTGGTATATAACTTTCCAAGATCTGAAATTTGATAGAAAATCTGCTGATTATTCAAATTTTAGTCGGAATTTATGATTATTGACTAATTGAACTCTTCAGCAGTTTTATTAAACAGTAACTTTTTGGGGTGAACTTCTCAGTTTGCTTTCAATTAGCAGATTGTCTATTGATTTAGATTCTTTAGTTTTCCAGAATGTGGAAGATTATAGACCTTAAAAACGGTGAGAAACATTGACTCAGTTCTTCAAAAAAATTATTCTCAAACAATATTGTTACTCTAATTTGAAATTTTCTGTGAATTTTTGAGTATTCAATATAAAAAAATATTATCAATCGAGTCGTCATGAGAGGTAGGTATATGAATGATATATGCTCAAATGACAACTTGAAAAACGACCTATTTGAACACTTTTCAAAAAAACATCGTCAATAATTTTGTAGATGTAATAAATTCACCTTTAGAAAGCACTGTATATAAAAATGAACTCCACCATTTCATCTGACCAGAATCTGTCATTGGCATTGCTTTAGACTTTGTCAAACAAAGATTGAACCCCTGGATGGCAAGAAGATTTATGGACTTTCGGCAGAATCTTCCAGGATTGGGGCCCTCCAAGGAATTTATTCACCCTTTGAAGTTGGATATCAGTAGAGATGAACTATGGTGTCTAACAGGCCTTCTTACAGGTACTGTCATTTGAATCCTCATATGCAGAGACTGGGACTGTCGGAAGACAGTGTGTGTCGCCTCTGTTTGGAAAATGATGGAACAGCAGAGAACATACTTTGTGCCTACCCCGCTGGGGATAGAATAAGATTTTTAAAGTTTGACAGAGCCGTACTCTTACCTTCTGACCTGAAAGACTACCCACCATACAAACTAATCAGCTTCGTTGGGAAGCTGGGTTTATTTGGTCCAGTGTGAATAGATGTAAGCGGTAGAAGGTTCAATAGACCCACTCACGTTGGACCTAACCTAACCTAATATAAACATGAACTCCATCAAAATAAAATGGTACAAACTTTAAAATTATGAAACTT
Organism: Leptinotarsa decemlineata; assembly: GCF_000500325.1. Taxonomy (NCBI): domain Eukaryota; kingdom Metazoa; phylum Arthropoda; class Insecta; order Coleoptera; family Chrysomelidae; genus Leptinotarsa; species Leptinotarsa decemlineata. The sequence continues at coordinate 55,104 of NW_019289696.1, forward strand.
CTGAAGTCTCTACTTTCAAAATTTTGTGATAGGCAATGAATATAGGAAGTGTTAGAACTACTGCCCTCATACATACATTTTATATCTGCCTTGATTTTACTTGAACATGTGCATCAATTCGGACTGTGAATGAAATTATGGTTATCATACTTTGAAACATAATATAACGAATTGAAGCAAGAAATTATTCGATCGTACTTCATCAACATCTATGATAATTTCATCGCATTGTTTTTAGCGATCATGAAATCATATTTCTTTTGTTGGAATGGAGGGATTTGTAGTTGCGTCAATAAGATAAATTGTATTCGAAAATTTTTCCTGAACTTCATTCAAGAAACGAATAACATTTCATCAACTCTATCTGCTATGATTGCTGAAGACCTAGTCCTATGTTATTTCATTTGAATGTCGACTAGGTCCACATAAAATTCCTTGCAAAGGATAAAACTGCATATACGTTCATTTTCCTGACAAAAACCAAGTTAATTGCTTAAAGAAATTGAAATGCTAATTTCATATGGTGATCTGAAGAGCTCTCATTTATGAAAGAATATAGTTTTTCATCAATTAGTTGTGTCAGTTGTGTTGTTTGAATACCGAAGTCGAATTAACGAAATCTTTTCCTGAAATTCCTCAGGAATATCTCTAAATTTGTTTTTTTTTCAATAATTCGAAATCAGAAACATTTTGAAGCGGGGACAAAATTATCCATGTCGTTTGAAGGATACGTATGGTATTTTGAAACAACAACAGTACTTTAGATGTTGAATATGTTGAATAATCTTCACTGTAAAAAATTGGGACAAAATAATATTGAATGAAGTCAAGTAGGAAGTGATGCGGAATATTCAATTGTATTATCTACTCTAGATATCTTGATGTACTTGCTAAAGCAGAGGACATTGATGTTTCAGTTATATTTCTGTAGCACTTACTAATGAAGAAATAATATAACAGAGAGTTCACTTGCAAATCCAACAATGCAACAATGGAAATTTAAAGAGTGTGAAAAAGACTACTTCAAATTGATCAAAATGACGTAGCCTGCAGCACCTATAAACGTTCACAGCAAAATGTTATGCTTTTACAGAAAAAACAGATTCGTATCTATTGGCGAATCAATACTGACAAAAATTGATTTTTTATACAGGTCAGAACAGATTCAATACAGGAAAAAACTCAATTGTATTTGACTATTCACTATTCTATTTTAATATTTAAATCTATCACTTTCGAAATTTTACTTTCCACGATTGAACTCATGCCCCTCTGCCGATAAATGGTTTGCTAATATGGCATTACTCTTGACATTCAACAAACACCACTGAAGTTCGATTGCATGACAAAATCATTGTTAGTTATATTTGAACCAGCTAGTTAGTGTCTGGTTTATTCCAGTCATTCAATAAATCGCTGTCCGAAAAGCTGATTCGATTCCGATGACCGGACAATCGATTTTCAAAGCGTACCGTCCAACCGGAGCTAGGAATCGCAAGTTAAAAGATAAGACCTACATAATCTTCAGCTCACATAATTCCACCACAACTGAAGCATCGGTTATTATTCTAAACATTGACTCTTCAATGATTAGAAAACCGTACTTCTCAAATAAACGGGTTTCTAGCAGTACCGAACTATTCGATATTTTAGGATTACTAAAACATATTTCTGCTAATACTTACATTTCATATAAAGAGAATTCAACTGTCGTTACGCAAGAAACTACTAGAGGTAGAAAGTTTTGTATTTCATCAGTTCGGACTTCACTTGTCTAATATAATATATTGGCAAGTGAAGATATTCCCGTAAAAATGTGGCAAATGTTTCATGCGTATAACTTTTTGACACTGGTATATTTCTTCGGAGGCTACTGAAATGTTATCACAGTGTCACCAAGTCTAAAAACTTCTTTTGTAGAAAAATATACACATGCTCGAATACATTTTCGCAAATCTCTGATATAAAGAACCAAAAGATGTACAACAGGCGATTGGTACTCATTTGGAAAATGTTGGTAATCACTGTTATTAAAAGAAAAATGACAGAAAATTCAATTCTTACCAATTCCAGTTGTTGCGACACGAATTTCTACTCTTTTCTCTAACTATATTATTATGTATTTTAAAATGTCCTAACATAAAGTTCCGTTTCAGTTACTGAACTTGTTTCCGATTAACGTTTTCCACCAACTAGAACTGTATATTAGGGAGAAGAGTTTTATATGAGTTTCAACATACCGGCATAGATACACTTGTTGAAAACTATAATATATTCTCGGAACTTTTGAAGCGGTATTTATCACACACATGCGCCTAACATTTGTTTACATTCAAAGTTCCCTTTGAAATGATTACACATATAATTGATTGAAAAGCTCTAACAAGGACTTGAACTGCAGAGTCGTGACTATATTTACCAGGAAATTGCGTTGTCGTTATTGGAAAATTGAATGCTGGAAGTTTTGTTTTTATTACATGCTACATGAAATGAAAATCATTCTGTATGATTTGAGTATTCCGGTAATGATCGGTTCTAACCATTCTGACATACGAGTGGGTATGTTTTTATTAAGGAGAAATCATAACATATTCAGTTGCATCGAAAATGAACCAATATACCGGACGTCCTCAAATATTAGAAAATAGAGTGACGTTACTTAGATGACATTAAAATATCGTGTTATTCCCTGGAAAGTATTTTCAAGATGATGCGTCAAAAGTTATTCGATTTTTTTTCCAATTTGTTTCAGATTTATATTTTTGGATATTTCTGGATATGACAAATACAAATTCGGAAAGATATAAATCTTTATATTAGATCACATTAGCTACTAATATGTTAGTAGCTCACAATTTTTGATTATTTTGAATTTTTTACCCAATGTTCAATATCGAAAGAGAAAATAATATTCAGATTTTCATCACTCACTACATTCTTGTGTTAGTTCTCATGCAGTGAAGACGTGATTGTGAAAGTTAAGTGAAGTGCTACTACCTTAGTCCAGAGGATTATCTCGTATTACCTGAAGGCGTGACGAGTCCCTGATTCTTCGAATCATACTCGTTCGATAGGGTTGACAGAGCCTAATCCGAAAGGCTAGGTACAACAAAACCACCGGACCAACGACTACCCAACTTCCAAATTACCTGGACCAATTCTCAGGAAATAATCAGGTCATATGATTATTTTTCAAAATGACGAGACACACGCGTCTCAACGCAAAAAAAACCTATTCCATCTAACAACTCATCTCCCACGCTCTCAGCCTCCTTCTAAGTACTAATGAGATCTTCAGGGGACACATTAGCGAGTTGAAGGTGAATTTCAATAAGACTGCCCTAATAAAAACCTCAGATTCTTCCAAAACTCCAGAAATATTGCAAAAGCTCCTCAGAGAGAGAGAACAGGACACACCCCTATCAAGTCCTTAACACCGCAAAAATTGATTTCATCAAAATCTGGAGAATTTCCTTCAGAGCTACGAACCGCCCTACCTCTCTGATTCGCCGATAAGACGCATTACACCCATTGCCTCACCCATGGGGTAACCATTTTTGGACGCATTCACAGTGCAAAGCGTCCAACACAAATCCACTCCCCCCCATCCCCAAGTACTATAACATTTGCAGTTCAACAGGATATCTGGCAACAGAATATCCTACACATCAAGTGAAATGTCCCCACTGTGGAGAGGCCCATCTCTCCACTAAATACAAGAAAACATCCACCCCAAAATGCCCCAACTGCAGCGGAGATCACCCCGCTTACTCACTTGAATGCCCTAAACGGCAAGAAATACCCCAGAACCCAAAAGAAATCGTTCCCATTACAGTTAAAAATCCTGCCGATATCACTCAGCAACTCGAAGATTCTCACGGATAAAGTATGATGAGCTGTTTTCTCGGGTTTCGCTCAGTGTTCTGTGTATTTTATCCCCATTTTTGATCATTCCCATATTGATTTCAATTTAAGAGCCACCGGTAGACAGCTGTTTCAGCCTATTGGGCATCGTCAGTACCGGGCAGGCGGTCCTCGATTGAACACAAAATGAGAAAAACCAAGAAAGTACTTGATAAAAATAGCTGCATAAACGCAAGCGAAACATAAGTGGAACCACCTATTAGTGTGACTTGGGTGTCACACCAATAGGTGTGGCTAACTATAACAATATCTGGTTTCAACATGATGGTGGTGAGGTTAGGTTTAAAAGCAGCTCTCAAAGCTGAACTCCGCCTATTCATCATTTCTTCGATTTTTTTTATTTATTTCTTTGAATTATGGTGCTCCAACGCACACTACCAGACGAGTATCTAATTACCTGACTGAAAGGTTTGGTGATGAATGGATAGGGCCAGCAAGGTATCCAGACTTGAGTGTTATGGATACATTCTGATGGGGTACACTGAAGAATAGACTAGTGGGGTACACTAGAGAATAGACTAGATGGTCAGGTCCTCAAGCAGGACTGCTTGACAGGTTCCACTGTTTTGTGAAATTTTCATTATGAAAATTATAGCAATCAATATTTGTTTTCTATAATAGAAACGTTATCAGAATGCCAAAAACATAATTCACTTTCTTCCAATTTTATATAAAAGTGCTCCCCAAAAGTAAAAAAATGATTTTTATGAAATGGTTATGTTTTTTTTCTGATTGATTAGACCGTTACTTGACGAAGATTCATAGTAATTTCACAAACTACACCTAACGATTTGATCTTCACAAACTTTATTTGATAGCGAAACATGTCGTGATACTTCAAAAATAAAGTTTGTGAGGATCAAATCGTTAGATGTCGCTTGTGAAAATCTTTATGTGATGGAATTGGTCTATGAAAATCCATAACGAATTGGTTAAATGCTCAGACAAGTTTTTTAGATAATAATTTTTAACACTCCACTCAATGAAATATGTTGAAATTATGAATTGAGAAAACAACAAAATTCATGGGAGGTTTTGGAAAGTATTTTACTGGAATATTATTAAAGGAGATCATAACTACTGTCCGTTTTCAGCGTGAAATCGTCCTAATCTAATCTATTATTATTGGAGTGATTGAGCGAATTTCTTGACGCCTTCATATTTTCAGATTCATTAAAATGAAATTCACATTTGGAATAATTGCTTAGAATAGTCCATGGCGGGTAAATGTGATGATCTTCCCGACTATTCGATATGTCCCAGTTCACCAATCCTTCAATAAGGAATTATTTAACCGAGGTTTCCTTGAATGTATTAGTAGTACATAGAGATATGTTGTTCAGCTGAAATCAAATTCTACGAACGGATGCATTTAAATATTTAAATATTTTGCATTAGAAAATGACATCATAAGAAGTAGAAAGTGATACACCTCGAAAAATGTTCAGCTATTGTTCACAATTCAATGGCCGAATGATAAGAGAATTTATAAACTATACTAAAACCAATAATGATTGAGAGTAGAAGTAAGCCCAGTTGACAGCAAATCGGGGGCGTGCTTATTATATGCGGATCATTGGATGAAGTGACAATTAGAAACCATTTGCAAATCGAGCAGTATCTCAACTCTGACATTTGTCAAAATATAGTATTCTGGATGTGATGTTGGATATTGGATATTGCAGTTAAATTATGTTCCATTCAGCAAATGAACGCCTACACGATTCACGGTTGTCACGATTTCCTCTAAAAATCAATAATTCGCGAAGTGTTATCACTACATAAACAATACAATAAAATTTTAAGTGAAGTGATTATAGGCAGAAATAACTCATCAAATTATAAACAGTGAATATATTCGACATCATTTGTCCAAGTCAGTTGTGAGACAATACAAGGAATTTTTCAAGTCTTCTTGCTGTCTTATTGTCACACTATGTTACCGGAATATTAGGTAATAAGGTAGGTAGGTATAAGAGTTTTGGTAGCCTCGCGGCAGGCCCTGTATCTAGTGTCATATGACTCTATACCCATGACGAAGACACCATTTCAGTAGGCCATGATTAATTTCATCGTTTCCAATTTGAGCCCATTTGACCTGAGGGAGGTGTAAGTCAAGTTCTTGAATGAGCCAAGGTCTTCAATATTCTTGCAAGAAACTCCTGATCCGGCGTATCTTCATGAAGTCACAGAAGCAAATTGAGCCAAGTTTATTGGCCGCATAGAGAAATGTGCCAACATCAAACTCTTCATCGTCAAGGACCATGCAGAGGAGAAGATTCATACTCCTGTTGACTTCACAAGCTTCATTCAAGACTATTTAGTTTTATAGACACTTCACTTCGAACTAGGCCTCCCAGCTGTCGAGGAATGAATTACCATGAAACGGACAATTCAAAGTGTCAACTCTGATAGAAGTGGAGGTAAAAGGGTTCTGGTAGCTTTAGGGGTTGGATGGACTCTATACCAATCACTCGTCTACAATAGACCAAGGTGATTGAGATACCATCCAAGTGGGCCATGATGAATTCCTCCGTTTCCGATTTCAGCCCAATTGAAGTGAGGAAAATGAATGTCAAGTTCTTGGATAAACCAAGGTCTCCAATACTTTTGTAGAAAACTCAGTATCTGGTGTATCTTCATGAAGTCACAGAAACAAATGGAGCCAAGTTCATTGGCCGCATGAAGAGCTGCCTTGAAGAGAAATGCGCCAACCTCAGCTTCTTCATCGTCGGGGTAGAAGATCCATACTCTTGTAGATATCACAGACTACATTTAAAACCATTTTGTTTCATACACTCTACTCCAAACTTAGCCTTCCAATTCTTGAATAATGTATAACCACGAAACGGACAATTTAGGATACAAACTCCTACAAAGATGCATCATTATACATGTTTTCACGTCTAGTCGGTACAAAGGCACCACGACAATTTTCCGTTGGCGCATCTCAGCAAGGTAGATCACTTCGACAGTTGCTTCATCGACTTTTGATGTCTGCTGCAGTAGCATATAAATCTGCAGACCATGGCTAACATCGGACAAATTGATTATAGATTACTTCATCATCGAAGGTCAAAATAATTCTTCACTTACCCAAATACGGCTATTGCTAAATATGTCAACATCTTGTTTCGGATTGTTAGAGCGTACCATATTGCTCCCAAGCTAATGGCACATGACAGAAATATGATAATGGATGTCTCCCTGAAAAATAATTGGGATAATAGATAATGTTCCATTATGATTGATGAAAGGTATGAATAGGAGTCTCAAAACGCAATTCTTTTATCGCTCTTCCATTAGGACGATTGGACTTTGGTTTCGATGCCACAAGTTTCATGCCCAAAATTTACGAAAAACTGCATGGCATGAGCCAACCGATATGTCTACATCCTCAGCAACTTCTTCAATAGTAATTCCACGATTCTCTATAACAATTTTCTTCACTTTCTCAGCATTATCATCGGTTATTGATGTGCAGGGCGTCCAGGGCGAGCGTCGTTATTCAGATCTTCCCGACTTTCTGTGAAGAGCATGTACCACTTGTAAACATTTTTCTGATTCAGAGTAAAATCACCATATGCCATTGTCAATATTTCATGTGTTTTTGATCACTTTAGTCCACTTTCACACAAAATTCGATGCAAATTCTTTGATCCATTTTTCTCGATAGCGGAAAATCGCCAAACACACAAAAAGAGCTGAAACTGTGACAATATATTTGTAATGAGTCTATCAACATAAAAAATTGAAAAAACTGCTAATCAAATACACGTAACTCGCGAAATTTGAACATTCACCTATCTTTATTACTCGTTATTTGCCAATTCGGAGTACTGTTGAAATGCATATTTGATAAAAACAGACCAAAGATATGGATTATTCAAGTTTTTCTGAGAAATTCATTCTCCAACCAGCTTGAGGAGGTCACGCAGAAAAACAATACAATTATTTCGAAGAATAAATCTCAGATTCTAGCATGAAATATCTCAACAACTTCATAATCAACTTTCAATCATCAGAACAAAGTGTATTCATTTAAATAATGAGCATAGGTGAACTTGTGATCGAACACCAGATGGCGCTGGCCTCATCAGTAATGCTAGGTAGATCCACTAAACTGTTCTGAAAAGAACAAGCCTAACATCTCTTCCCACGAAAACGTCATCTATGGGATCGACAGAAAACACAATCCTCGAATATCAAAGATAAACGTGGCTCCTCAGCTTAGCGCTACTGATGAAACAGCACTGTCTGTTGTTGGATCACAGTTTCATCTAGCTGCCTTGCAGTGAAAGCTGCAGTGAAATGCAGAGGACGAATCTCGTTTGGCTGTCGATGTTGAAGCTTGGCTTCGCAACTATCACCTTACGGAGCCTCGTCTTTGATATTCGAGGATTGGGTCTTCTGTAGATCCCATAGTGGAGTGAAGGGAGATGGTGGAGGAAGATGTCATCACTTTTAGGATTGTTTTTCTTAGCACTATTCAGTGGTTTAGTCTAGCCCCACAGGTGAGACTTGGCTGGTGAATACAACGTATCTGGTGTTGGATTGAAAGTTCATTTAGCTGCCTTGCAATGGAAACTGCTGTGAAAGTTGCAGTGAAAGACAGAGGACGCATTACGTTTCGCGGTGGATGTACAAACTTGAATTTACAAATGACGAACATTCAAATCAAGCATAAACGAGACTCTTTAAGACGGTCTGTTTGAAAGCTAGGCTTGAACAAATGCCGTACTCACACATGCACAGCAGCTTTTACTGTAGGGCAACTAGTTTCTTGGCTGTGGTTTCAACTAGTTGTATTGTAGTGAACTTTGAACTGTCTGGGACAGCCGTCTCGTTTATTTTTAATATTCGTCATCTGATGATTTCAAGGCGGTGTCTATTCACATAGGCTTTTCCTTTGAGGTCAGTTGAGTCCAGCAATGCAATTGTAGTTCAACCTGGCACTACAAATGTATGAGACCCAATGCAGCTGAAATCGCGCTGTTGGATGTTGAATCACGAATGATTTGTTTTAAGGCTCTGGTTTGAACTTTTGATTATATTCTGATTACATATAATTTCCATTTTGCATATTATACTACATTGCATATTATATTGCTAATTGATTTTAAAAAGTATAATAAAACTCTTTGGTGTACAGTAGCTACAGTTTTCTTTCGATATTATTTTCTCCTTGAAGAATCTGTGTATAATTTGCATGAATGCTTTTCTGGTAAGCTTCTTGCCGCTTCAGTGTATTTGGTGTTAATATTGTTAAACCACATCCTAATATTGAAACTGCAATCATTCCAAAGAGACACCAAGATGATCCATATGAGGTTAAGACCTTTCCAAATATGATAGTAAGAATCACCGACATAGTCATTGCTGTGGCGTAAACGAGCCCCATTATTGTGCTTTCAGGAGAGGGATATGCTATTTCTGTGCCAAATTCCATTCCAGCTGGCAAATAGGCGTTCAGGAAAAACCTGAAATATAAGTCAATTCAATGAACAAAATGAATAAAATATTTCAATATATTACATCAGAGAATAATATATTAATCAGTGAGAGAGTGATGCGGACATCGCTACTGGGAATGAGGCGAACGACGTGAATCTTTTGAGCGAATAATGACTATTTTTCGTGAATGGAATACTACATTTTTTCATTTCCTTTCATTTTCCTTCGGTGATATTTTCAAAAGAGTTTCGTCTGTAGACGATATTTTAAATGAGGGTAATACCATCCAACCTAGAAACTAACTAATTCGATAATAATATCCATATTTGTTATTTCATTCAAATTTCGAAGCGTCCAAAAATTGAAAACTACCGTCAGTGTGATTTGAACCCAAAATAACTGACTTACAAGCCCTGAGTTCTACCAATTCCTCCAAGGAACTGCTCACATATGTAAGTAAATTAAAGTAAATTCTACCTCTTTCATTTACTGAATTGTGTAGCATTCCTGTGGATGATATCTGATTCAATAACAAATAAATAACATCAAAAACGAGAAAAAAAAAGTCGACACCGATCAAAAAATAATCGCTGACAAAAAATAATCGCTGACATGTTCAACAGCTTTTTCGTGAATGTAGGAGAAAACCTAGCGAAAAAATCCTATTTACAAAAATATGAAAAATATAAGGAATAATTTAATTTTTCTCACACCTACAAGTATGAATGAGATAAGGAATACTATGAATGAATTGAAAACACTCAGTTTCATATTCTATTTTTTCATGACTGTCTCTATTGTAATCCCACAAACAAGTGTGTATGATACTTCTGTAGATATCATTAAGTTTATTCATTTTTATACCCAACTCTTATATTATTGTATCGATTTTATTTTATCACGAATAAACGTCATTATTATCATTACTATTATTAATAATTCCATAATGAATGATTGGAATACCAAAAGTATTTTTTGTATATTCCAGTGCTCATATAAAACTATTCGTTTCGAAAGTATTTTTGATTCGTAAAATTCTCTGTTTCGAGGAGGATTTTCTTTCAGTTTGTATCTGAAAGTTACTTCTTCATATGATCTTCACAACTTTATATAAACTCAACTTTTTTGAAATTGATCACTTCTTTACTTTTTTTAAAGATTCCCACTTTTTTGTATGAAGATGGAGAAGTAGAAAGCTAAATTCTTTCTTCCCCATAAATGAATCTCTCTTCAAAATATACTCCTTTCAATCTATGACTTCATCGGTAATTTTTCGAAAATATTTCGAAATTATCAAATTATATAAGCATAAAGAAGCATTCTGAAAAATTATTCAAAATCTATTTGTATTTTAATTCAATTTCAAATACTTAAACGAAGTATATAAATGAAGGAGCTATTGTATGGCGTGTTGCGTTTTTGTGAAAATGTGTAGTGAAAATATCACAATGAAGTGTTTCTTGAATACTGAAATAAAGGTACTTAATCAATAGGAAGGATTTTGTCAACAACGTATTGATGTACAGCTTGAATCAACAAATGGACGTTGTTTTTGATTTTATTGAGAGCTGTGGATCACGCAGTTCTGTAGAGAAATGTCCAGCGCATGCGGCTCTGAGTCGAATAAAAGAAAGAAGGGTGGATTATGTACTGTTCACACATATTTCAACAAACTGACAGAAAAAATTAATAAAAGCACACCACTCTCCCCATCAATCAAGGTTATTGATCAGACTAAAATGAAATCATGATACTCATCAAATTTCTATCATTCAAAGTCTCCGCCTTGTCTGTCTGTACGACAGACAAAAACTGATTTTCATACGATTTGATTTTCTTCAATAGAAGGAGTGATTCCAGAAAAAGCTTTATTTATATGATGTATCGATATGATTTCGTGAATTGGTTGGAATATGATAATGCTATTCATAATAAGTCGTGGTGATATTTATAAGTTAGCCTTTCAACTTGATTTTTGACATAACCTTTGAACCTATTGCTATATACCGATATAATTCTTCAATTCACAAGAACTTTTCTGAGAGCACTTTTAAATTCTAAAAAGTGTGACACACTGTATGCGGATCATTGGATGAAGTGACAATTAGAAACCATTTGCAAATCGAGCAGTATCTCAACTCTGACATTTGTCAAAATATAGTATTCGTGATGTGATGTTGGATATTGCAGTTGAATTATGTTCCGTTCAGCAAATGAACGCCTACACGATTCACGGTTGTCACGATTTTCTCTAAAAATCAATAATTCGCGAAGTGTCATCACTACATAAACAATACAATAAAATTCTAAGTGAAGTGATTATAGGCAGAAATAACTCATCAAATTATAAACAATGAATATATTCGACATCATTTGTCCAAGTCAGTTGTCAGTCAATTCAAGGAATTTTTCAAGTCTTCTTGCTATCTTATTGTCACACTATGTTACCGGAATATTAGGTAATGTTGGTGTGTCATCGAAACCGTAGGAGTAGGTACTGCAGACAGTACTGTAACGCTCGTCATGCTGCGTTGTGTCAATGAATATAGGCTGAGAACGCATATGCCGAAACGTTTCCGATTTCAGCCCAATTGAAGTGAGGAAAATGAATGTCAAGTTCTTGGATAAACCAAGGTCTCCAATACTTTTGTAGAAAACTCAGTATCTGGTGTATCTTCATGAAGTCACAGAAACAAATGGAGCCAAGTTCATTGGCCGCATGAAGAGCTGCCTTGAAGAGAAATGCGCCAACCTCAGCTTCTTCATCGTCGGGGTAGAAGATCCATACTCTTGTAGATATTACAGACAACATTTAAAACCATTTAGTTTCATACACTCTACTCCAAACTTAGCCTTCCAATTGTATAACCACGAAACGGACAATTTAGGATACAAACTCCTACAAAGATGCATCATTGTACATGTTTTCACGTCTAGTCGGTACAAAGGCACCAGGACAATTTTCCATTGGCGCATCTCAGCAAGGTAGATCACTTCGACAGTTGCTTCATCGGCTTTGATGATGTCTGCTGCAGTAGCATATAAATCTGCAGACCATGGCTAACATCGGACAAATTGATTATAGATTACTTCATCTTAGAAGGTCAAAATAATTCTTCACTCACCCAAATACGGCTATTGCTAAATATGTCAACATCTTGTTTCGGATTGTTAGAGCGTACCATATTGCTCCCAAGCTGAGGGCACATGACAGAAATATGATAATGGATGTCTCCCTGAAAAATAATTGGGATAATAGATAATGTTCCATTATGATTGATGAAAGGTATGAATAGGTATTTGATTATGTCTAAAAAAGTATTTTTATGGAGATTACATAAGACTATTCGATGCAAAGTCGAAGTGAAGACCCGGGTAAAAATTGGGTGGGTTGGATTTACCAAAGTTGAACAATATAAAGTAATATTATGTTTGAAATCCAATTTTGTGTGTCGGACATATGGGAAAACCTTAAAAATTTCTGTTTTATGGGGACAGAATATGTTTATGAAGCTTTCATACAGAGTGGCGTACTAAGTGAGCCATCATCAATTTACATTTTTATATGCCAGTTTCTGATCGACAATTCCAATTTGATATTGATTACTATGTAATGGTTTCCTGTGTTTCTTGAAAGTTTCAGAGCATATAATGTTTATACAGGGTACATAGTGTTTTGTAACCTTACAAAAGCGTTTGATTGCGTTGATCATAAAATACTGTATGGAGATCAGTCATCATTTTCAAAGTCATGCGTGCAATACCCTGCAAGAAGACAGTAGACATGATAGATGCTATACTTTCCAATAGAAAACATGATTGCTCAGGAGAAGCTTAACAACGGTTTACCATGGGGATCATGAACCCTACCGTTCAATTTATATATTACTGACATGCCTGAAAGAGTTCGAGAAAGTTCGGATAAGCTGACGACTGGACCCTAGCTGCTACACACAAAGATATTGAAGTCACCGAAGATATCCTAACAAACGACCTACTGGCTATCGGGCAATACTTTCGCAAGTGGAGACTAAAACCAACTGCTGCTTAGACACAGGTCTCTAGTTTCCACCTGAACTACAAATTAGCCAATAGAGAACTGAAAATCTACTTTGAAGGCATGCTACTTAAACACAATAAGCAACCTAAATACCTAGGGGTTACACCAGACAGAACGTTTAGTTTTAAAGAACATCTGTCGAAAACAGCAGCGGTGTGGCTTGATAGCGCTCACGATGGCCTAGTTGTCCAGATGTCCATCTCAACCAAACAATGCGACTTATTACAGGTGCGATCAAACCAACACCTACTTTCTGGCTCCCCATATGAATATCTATCAATGTAGAGGAATACGAGATACGACTCAAACGGTGGATTGAGTCGTATCTCAATGGTCGCAGTCAGATTGTAAAAATGACTGAATGTTCAAACAGTATTGAAATGAATACTGATTTACCACTGGAATCGGTTCTCGATCCTATATTGTTCCTGTTGTATATTAACTATTTGATGAACATAAGTGTATCTGGAACATTCACTCTTTTTGCTGAGGACACCACTATATTGTGGCATAGTGAAGGTTTCTATTCAATCAATGAGACAAGAGCTCATGATATACAGAAAATCAAGTCATGGTGTGATTCCAATCTACTCTTCCTTGATATTATATATTATAACTTTTGAAAATAACAAATGCACAATTTCTTCTGCACTCTAAGCTGTCAATATTGACCCTCATGCATAATTCCTCATTGTTTGTTCCCCTTTAAGGATATGTACCATCTATTTTGAAAATGAGAAATTTCAAAAATATTTTTTGAACGCCCTCAATGGCTGCTTTATGACACTCGTAAAAAGGGGACCAGACAATACTAGCATATTCAAGTTTTAATCGTACATTAGAAAAATACAGTAGTTTCAATGCTTTGATGTTGGTGAAATTTCTACAATTTCTCATTATGAAACCGTATGTCTTCAGTGCTTGGGAGACTTTTAAGGTTGTGTTTTCTATGAAATTCAACTCTTTGTCAAAAATAACACCTAAATCCTTGATTTTGGTACATCGTTCTAGTTGAGTATTCTCAACCTTGTAAGAATAGTGTATTGATGTAATTTTTCTAGTATAACTCAGAACTTTGCATTTTCTAACGTTAAGACATAACTTGTTAATATTGCACCAATTTTGAATATAATCCAGTTGTTTCTGCAGATTTAAGCAGTCATTCGTATCATTCACAATAGAAAAATCTTCAAATCATCAGCAAAGCACAACCTTTCACATATTAAATTGTTACATAGATCATCCACAAATATTAAAAATAGAAGTGGTCCCAAATTTGCCCCAGAAATGGTGAATATTTTTTCATATAATAGTTCTACAGCCATATTAGCATCTGTTACATTGGAAAAATCCCAGTTCATCTCATACAGTGTTCTATATAGAGCTGGAAAGTTTGCTCTTCGGAAATTATACGATTTTTGTTGTAAATTACTTCTAAAATTCGGTTGTTTATTCATGATACTAGTAAAGTTTATCATCAGAGCTGGGTGATGCCCATCTTCATACACTAATGGATTATAGTCCCTGGTCACCTCACAATCCAAATTGGAAATAACCAAATCTAGTAATCGGCCTAAATTATTCCTAATTTGGTTTAATTGTTTCAAATTGGATATTTCCAGGAAGTTTTTCATTGTTACTACTTTGGTATCGACAGAGTTATCATCAGTAAATTTGGGAATATTAAAATCACCTATCATAATAACTGAACCATCACTGAGATAGTTGAGTTGTTCCAGGTACTCGAAGACGACTTCAAATTCAACCGAACTTACTTTGTCAGGTATATACATCGCAACAATATGATAGATTTTCATATTTCAAGCATTTCAAAATTAATGAATCAATTGAAGGAAATTCGACATCGAAATGGGAAGTATCTACTAATTCAGTTTTGAATGTACTCTTACAGGCTAATAGGACACCTCCACCATCAACTTTCGAAACCAGGTCAAGTCGACGATCTTTTCTAAAGACATCATATTCATCCGGCAACAGCTCCGAGCTCAGCACATCCCGATTCAACCAAGTTTCGCTCAAAACGACCAAATCATATTCACCCTCACTCACTGATGCATAGAAAGAATCAACTTTACTTTTAAGACCACGTACGTTCTGGTAATAACAAAGTACGTTTTTGTAAACAAAACTGGAACTGTTGGAGCAACTTAGTTTAAAGCTTTCACTATCCTTGGATTTCCATTGACATATTTGAGTCTGAACTTCTCAGTTCCGTTTCTGTTCCTACTTTCGACTTCCTCCTTGAGTTTTTTGTAATGGGCAAGTTGTCTACGAGTGCGATCAACAGATATAGAAATTTTGTTGAATTGGCTGTTTCTCAGGGTGTATACCTTCTTGATCAAACTCCTAACTTCACTCTCGCTATTCAATATAAGTTTGATTGGTCTGTTTTTCCCGACATCAAAGCGGCCCATTCCACTCAGTTTGATGTCAACTAGGTCAATTTCTGGATCTAGAAAGTTTATGACCTTGGTAACATCAGTTTTATCTTTTTGCACTCTCACTGGTATATCATCGTTTTGATCTTGTTCAGGAAGACCGAAGATCATCACATTCTTTTTGCGTTTATTCCGTTCATTCAATTCCTCGATCATCTCTTCAAAATCACCACTGCTCTCCGCACTAGGATCTGTTGATTCACTCTTTTCTTTCAGCAGTTTAATACCATTCTGTAGGGCTAGGATAATATTTTTCAAATCTTTGATTTGATTGCCAATCTTTCTGCAGTTGATGCATGACCAATCATAGCCTTTATTTGGATCGCTTAATATCTGAAGTTCATTGATAGTAATATTAACACATGCATTCCGGAACTCTCTTGAGCATACTGAACATGCTAAGAGAAAATTTGATTTATACGACTTACTGCAGCACGAGCAAATGAAGTTTGAAACCGGCATTTTGGTACGCCACTGCAATACTGTTTGAATGCTTCGATTTTCAGTATATCTATATTAGTTTGTTTATCAGTTTTTTCACAGGATTTCTTAGAGCAGTTTAGTTTTTTTGCAGGGTACCTTCATTTGTAATTCCACAGTAAATGGCTTGTAACTCTCTTATTTGAAAATTTTGTTGCAGCAAACTAATATCATTTGCCAGATTATTCGAATTGTTACGATTTGTGAAAAATTTCACTTCAAACACTTAATGAATAACTGCGGAAATTCGATTCTATCAGGAGTACTTAAAGTACGTCCTCACACTTCACACAATATGGGACTTTTTTATAAGGATGCCATCTTGCCAGCATCACCCTGTACGACCCTGGGAAGCTGGCACTGAAGAAATATCTGACGATGACCAGGAAAAATCTACGCTTAACGGTAGGATTTCTGACTGGCCAATGTCAACTAAGGAAACACCTCTATATTATGGGGCTACTGGACACACCTCTATGCAAGATGTGTGAACAGAAAGATGAAACTGTCAGGCATGTTCTATGCGAGTGTTCGGAATTTCCGTCAATAAGAGAGTGTGTGTTCGGCGAGTCTTGGCCTACACCTTCCGATATAAAGGAGATGTCTCTTATTGACCTATCCTCCTTCCTAGAAAGGACAAGATGGACGATGACCTAAAAGGACAACTCCTCGGGAGAATATACAATGAGTCACATGTGGTCTTAAGTGCTGTGGGCCTATAGTCACCATTCCTACTCTACAGATATGTATCACAATTTTGATTTTGATATACTGCGGTGAAATAATTATCCCAAGCCAGCTTGACTCTTTGGAAATCAAAATAACACAGAGTGTATAATCCATCTCTGCTAATAATTCTCCCGACTATGAAATTCTATTCAGCTCATCGGTTTGGGATTTAACAACGAAAAATAATTTATTTGTTTGAGAAACGGTTTTATTTCTATTCTCCTGCATTGTTCGAGACAACTCGATGAATACATTTTAATCAGCACATTCTCGTCTATCCAGAGCTCTCTATCAAAATTATTAAAGCGTTTAATACTGCACTATTCCGAATCACGTTTATGTTTATGGGGATCGCGGCTCGCTTTGTTATTTGCCCAAATGATTTCACGATAGACAGATTTATTGCATTACCAATAATCACGTTCACATTCGATCGATTTATAAGGCTCAGTGAATTCCAGAAGTTATAATACCGTGTTCAATACTCAATTCTCACACCATCCATACCCCAATAATAAACTAAATCAAAAAATGAAACTGATTAGTTTTTCATTTTTAGTGCATTTGCATGAAAGTTTCTCTTTGGAAATGTTATTTTTATAATTTTCTACAGCACTACAGGAAAGTCCTTAAGGCACTCTAAGAGCGGAACCCCTATTTTTCCTCTATGGGGTGGAAATTCCTGATTCCCATTATTATTTCTTATTTAGGCTATACAAAGAACCTACCTGCATATTTCAAGACTCTAGGTTCAGTAGCGTCGACTATACGTTAATATAAAAGAGGGAAATAGCTAGTAATTTATATTTTCACTTAAAACTACAGTAACTGAAAAAATATGCCAACTGCACAGAGTCTGTCTCATACATATCGGGGAAAATGCAGAAGTAGCAGGCAAATTGTATCACGAGAGGTATCCAGAGAGAAGACAACCTGTCAGAGACACAACCTAATTGATGATGGTCAATTTGAAAAAAAGGCCAAAATTATATGAATCAAATAGGGATGAGGAGTTGGAAGAAATAGTCGTTCAAGGATCTGTTGGAAATAATTCCAAAATTTCTACGCGAAATTTGAAAATATCAACAGGCCTACCAAGAACTAATGTTGAGAGGATGCTAAAAAAACACAAATTCAAGCCATATAGGACCAGTAGATTTCATCAAACCCGATCAGGAGATTTTGAACGCCACATGGATTTTTGCCAGTGGTTTCTGGAAAGTTGTAACCAAATGCGTTATTTTTGTTAAATTATATTTGGACAGATAAAGCGTATGTGAGCAGTGCTGGCATTATCATCCGCTACAATTCTTATACTTGGACACAACAAAATTCTCATTTTATTGTGGATCAGAGAAGTCATGAAAATTTGAATTCAGTGTGTGGACAGATGTTTTCAGGGGTGGAATTATCAGCCTGTTCGTTAATGATGGCACTCTCACATCTCACAGGCATTTAGAAACTTTTAAGCAAATTATTGAACCCCTTATTGATGAATTGTCACTAATGTGTCTCGAAAAAATATATTTTCAACAAGACGGGGCTTCGCCTCACAACTCTGCAATTGTCACCAATTTTTGGCTGCAAATTTTGATAATAATTATATAGTCAACCAAATACCCAACCATTGGCCGGTCAGGTCACCGTACCTAACGCCTATGGACTTTCACCTCTGGGAAAGGTTGGAAGATCTTATCTTTGAATTTCCGACCAATTCTAGATACGAATTAGAAGCGGCAGCTATGCAAAGTTTTGCTTCTCTCACTCTCACTCCTATTGAACTAATTAATTCAGCAAAAACGTAAAAAATGTTCACAAAAGGTATCGCCTGTGTAGGAGTAGCTGGTGTACATTTTGAACACCTTTTCTAATGAACTATGTTTCATTGTTGGTTCTTTTTCATGATTATTATTATTATTGTTATTATTGTAGGAGTTTAATTTATTAGTAGTAAATATGAATTGTTATCAGTTTTATTGTAGAAGAAGAAGAATATATTTATTGAAATAGGTAATCCTAATACACAATATTAAATAAAACATAATACTAACATATAAATTGAAAATAATTAAATGAAAAAAAACTTAATATGTAGATATAGTTCAAAATTGAAAATAAAAATTTTTAGTTTGAAAAATAACGACATATGCTATTAAAAATACATTGCGATATAGGTGCAGCTCCAATACAATGATAAAAAGCAGAAAACAACATACAAATACTTAAAAATACTCAATGATGGACTAGATTTAATTTCATTCGGTAATTTGTTATATGCATCAAGCCCTTTGAGAAGTAAAGAGTTCATGGCACTTCTCCTATTTGTTCTGCATAAATGCAAATTAGTAGGATTTCTTGTGACATATTTGTGCACTTCTGAGTTGAGTTGATTTCTATACAGCTCGGAAAGTTTTGGCAACTCATGTTTATGAGCTTTTTTAATGTTGTCCACATCAGTTGAGAGTTATTTTTATACATATCTACTCTATCGAAGAAGTATTGTTCTTTTTTCTTTTTTAATAAATTCACTACTTCCTTTCTCTGTTCCTTAAATGATTTCCATTTGACATTTCTATTCACCCCAATAGTTTTAATAAAAGCCTTATATATCTGATTACGTTGTTTTATTTTATTATAAATTTCGTTATCGAACCATGGAATGTTACTTTTATAGTGACAGACTTGAATTGGTACAACTTTATCGATAACTGATTGACAGTTATTAAGTAAATTGAAATATATGACACAAATCCCAATCACAGGAAATCAAATCTAGTTTTATTTGATCCAAATTTTGCTCACTAAGGTTTCTATAATTTTTTATTGAAGTGCTTTCAGTTCCTTTGTTATTTTTGAGACAAATAGATATCAATGAATGGTTACTTATTTTAGGAGTAGGATGGACAAAACAGTTTGCACAATTATTATTAGTTAGTACATAATCAATTAGAGTTTCACTGTTATTAGTAATTCTGATAGGACCCAGTGTTAGTTGATTGATTCCATATTGCCAAAACATAGATTTGATTTTTTTCACATAAAAACTGTTATTCAAGAAATCTAAATTAAATTCTCCTACAAGAATGCAACGCTTATCATTGACAAAGATATCATCAAAGATATTTTCCAGGTTTTCTATGAATATAGAATCCGAGCTAGATGGAGAATGATAAAAACAACCCAGTAACCATTGACACACACCAAAATTTACTCTTATGACCTTACATCAGTAATTTTCTTTTAAAATGTAGGTCTTCTTTGTTGAACACGTATACCTTCCTCCACATAAACCACAACACCCCCGGTTTGCCGATTTGTAGAATCACATCGTATGTGACTATAACCATCCAGTTTGATCTCTGAATCTTCAATTCCACTAGTTATTCTAGCCTCACTGACTAGAATTATTTTTGGAGAGTAATATAAAATGATTATTTGAATTTGGTCAATTTTATGCAGCAAACTTTGGGCGTTCATGTATGTGATATCAGTAAAGAGGTGGATATAAGGGTCCTTTATCGGTTTTTTTTGTTGTGAAGTAATATTTTTGTTTACTATGGTTGGTTGATGAATTTTATTATTTTTGAATCATCCTCATTTCTTATGAACTCTTCAAGTTTTGCTTTGATACGTTTAAAATATTCTTGATGATCTTTGGTTTGATCTCCGGATATTTTTATTCCTGGGATTTTTGTTGATTTATTTTTTTAAACAAGTTAAGCGTCTTCTGGAGAGTCCAGAATAACTTCAAGTGACTTAATTTTTGCTGCATTGAATTTTCCAAGCCTGAATAGTTTAATATTGTTTTTGTTAACATTATAATCCTCTGCACTGCCTGCTTATCTTCTGATAAGCAGGCAGTTGAAACTATTCGTTTTAGTTATTGCTGTGAAAAGCTTTGTCAACATTTGATAGCTACTACTAAACAGTTTCTTTCAGTTTTATCGCCGCATCGTCCAAATCCTACTTGTTCAAAGTGTGCGTTAACATGAAAAAACTTAAAAGCTTTGTATGTCAATGATCACTCTAGCAAAACACAGCCATCAGTCTTAATGTAACTAGTTTGAAACCAGGATTTTCACTTTAAAAGTGTCCCATTTGGCCCACTCAGTACTCCAAACATTCGTTATAGAATTGAAGCAGATACCTTGGGAGATTCCCACATTTTGTGTATCAAGATGGAGAAGTAGAAAACCAAAATAATTCTTCTTCAAAAAATTAACCTCTTCTAAACCAGTGGCATACAATTATATTTTCACTATAAATATCAATCAAGTAGCACTCTGCGACACCACTGGAATCAAAATTTCTAATCTATTTTCATTAAAAGAAGCCCCTGGCTTTTAATGAACACGCGTAGTTTGATAATTGTGAGTTATTAATGAAAGAACAATATTTTTAGTAATACTGTGACACCTCGTTACTCGTGGTATAAGTATAGAGTAATTCAATGTCTGAATGGAAACAGCTCCCATGTTTTCCATGTTAAACTACACTTACTCCTCTCAACCAAAACTTTTCTGCCATTCTGAACGCAGCATAAACAAGGAAACAACTCCCAGTGCTCCTGAAGTTCTGAGCTAATCTCAGCCATGGGTTCTGCAGATTTAAATTGCCATTATATGGGAGAGAGAATCTGTTCAACAAACGGTCTCATTACAGTCAAATAAACAGTTCTGAAACTGGAATAAGTTGTTTCGAAGTCAGCGACAAAGATTATTGGTCCCTTGAGCGTAAGATACTTAATGATGTTTCCAACTTTTTAGAGTATCGAGAAGATATTTAGAAAGTTGTCGATGAATACTAAATACATAATACTGAAATCAAGTAGGGGGATTATTTCGAGAGGCAAACGAAAACCTGAAATAAACAGAAGGACTAACGGTAAGAGATTTGAGCTAGGAATCATACTTTGGAAGCTAATACCTTATTGATTCTCAGATCACACAAGTTGTTAAAACATAACACTGGATTATTTGTAGAAACGTGTATGTAAAACTACACTTACAAGATGTAGAGCCCAATAAATACTGTTATGTCGACTGATATTTTTTATCGAGATATTCTTACTCCCCACCGCTATGAAAGTATATAGAAAAGATGATGTAGCAAACTAAAAATTACTTACTTCAAAAAGATTCCTTCCGTTTTGAGGTGAACCTTACAGAGTAGCGAAAGCATAATTCCAGCAAAGATATTTGTACTCGGAGAAATGATTTGGAAGACTGGATTTTGGAGAATTGAGCTCGATGATTCATCAAGTGGTTTCACTTCGACAGGAGAAGGACTACAACAGTTTCATTATTTTGTATTTGCCTGGGGGTGGAAAATGAGCAATTTCAATACATTCGACATTCCTCATTTACCACTACTAGTGTCTCATCGATATCATCACGGAATATTGAAAGTGGTAATTCAGCACCCACAATGCCACGGTGTGTCGATGCTAAGAGCAAATACAAAATGGTTATGAACCTTACGCCCAGTATTAGGAATATATATACCCTTTACTCAATATGAAAGACCAATGTATTCAAAGCAATACATCAATAACATATCATGATGAGTTCATAGGTTTCGACTGCAATCAATTCAACTTAAAAAAATCAAAAGTCACGTTGTCAGTGAGCTAACGTCTCCAGTGTTCTTGAAAGCGATATCATGCATAGTTGGAGTACTTGTATGGACTACCCAAAATTCATGAGAAGGGTGTTAGGCTCAGAATGATCATTACCTCCAGAGATTCAGCTACTCAAAACTTGTTCAGATTTTTACTACTGATAATACAACCATCATAAGAAAAAACCTAATCTTTCGTGAAGAATTCCAGGGGCAATCGAAGACACAGAGCAAGATCAATTAATCAATTTCGACGTGAAAAGCCTTTACACCAACGTTCCTGTCGAAGAAAGCTATCCGAAGACGGGGACCTGGAAGATAGAACGAACCAACCATTGAAACTCTATTACCAACTGAAATACGAATTATTCACGCAAGATGAGGAACTGCCAATGGGTATAGCCAACATACACATATAGTGATTTCGAACTCTGGTTATTGAAAAACCCCACGTTCATATGACATATTCGTAATGAGGAACCATGGGAAGAACCAGACACCTTCCTGGAGTACATCAACAGCCTAAGACCTTCCATCATTTTCACAATGGAGAAGGAAGTTCACAACGAATTGCCAGTCTTAGACGTGTTTGTGAAGAGGATCGAGACTAAGTGGAAAACATCTGTGTACTAAAAACTCACTCACGTGGGACAATATCTGAACCACGAATCCAACTACCATCAATCGACTAAAAGAGGAATTATCAAGACTCCAGTTGACCGTACTTTCCGGCTCTGTATAAGGAAAGAAGGTCTCGATAAGGAACTGGGCATCATCGAAATAATCTTCAACGGAATGGTTACTCCAAAGCGATGGTAAAACAGATTTTGGCTAGAAGACACTAAGAGCCTAGCAAGAAAGAGAAGCCGTCACAACCAGTGCTTGCACATCCCTATATCAGAGGATTGTCGGAAAGAATAAGAAGAATTGAGTCCAAGTACAACATCAGAATCTGCTTCAGATCCGGAAAGACTTTCCGTAGCAACCTCACGAAAACCAGCTCACCAAATGCGGACTGCGATTCCAAGAATTGCATTTACCGGATATCCTGTGAGTGCGGCAAATCCTATATCGGTAGTCCATTGAAAGAGAAACCAGCAAATCGGGAATAGCCGAGCATGTTTGGTCTCAACATAACAAGTGGTCCCAAGCTGAGATCATGCACAGAGAGGAACACTGATTCAGGAGCACTAAAGGAGCCGCATATATGTTCCAACAACGCATTCAGCCAAGCTAACGTAGAGATACGCAACATATGGAAACCCATAATCGAGCGGAAAATGATAATCTCTCAATGAATCGGTGAAGCGGAGAGAGGGAAGAGGAATTATGTGAAAGCACTCGAATGACCTATAAACAGTAATCTCTTGGAGTAATAATCCAGTCATCACCTGAAGACGATTTTTTCAAAGACAAAACACAAGCACCACAGGAAAGTCCTTCGAGTTGATTACCAAATTCATGACCTCAACTATTTTGGGCGGCCACTTCTTAGTGTATTATGCAGTGACATGTAAGACTTTCATGATGCCTCATCCTCGTTAATTGTATTTCCCCAATTCCATACCGATAGCATGTGTGTAATTTTCTACTACTCTCGATTTCGAAAGTTATTACCAACTTTGAGGGTAATCGAAAATGAAGATGAAATTTCAAATCGCAGTACTTTTCGAAATCAAGAATCGAAAATCACCCCATATCTCACTCGGTATATGTGAAAAAGATAACGTCACAGCGAACAAATCCATTACTACCAACGGAATTCAGAAAATGGAAAGAGTAAGTGATGCGAAACTGATAGGGTAGGAAGCGGACACCAATAATAACTTTGATTATACCGATGAGCAGCGGACGTGGGACTACACACCAACGGCGGCATTAGTGGTTATTGCATTAAGTTGCGACACGATCACTGGCTTTTCCGCTCGTGTTTCCAACAGATGGGACTGGTGTGATGCGAATACTGATCCATCGAAGCGTATATGGCCGTTTTATTTTTTAGATGTGTCGACGGTGGAAGAGGCTCTTTATAGAATTGGCCACATCTGGCAGTAAGAAATATTGCAGTAAGAAACGATTCAAGAAAATGAAACTCAAGAATGATTACGATAACTAGAACTCTTCTCGTTTTCAAATGAAAAATGAATGATGAAGGGAAAATGAATAAATCAGTTATATGGAGGGATGGAACAATTCCTAGGCTCCACCAATTCAGTATTGATGAGGTTATACCAGGAAAAATTCTCAGTACTAATTGATATACCATCTGTTGGTATACCTTGAAACCTAGTATTGATTTAGGTTAAGTTCAATGTGAATGTTTCTATCCAACTTTCCATTGCAGCCTGAGAAAATTTACTGTAGGTCACAGCAATTCGAGCTTTGCCAAATAAGCACAACTTCTCAACGAAGGTGAGGAGCTGAACTGGTAACAGGACAAATGATGAAAGTGAAACAAACACTGTTGAACACTGAAGTTCAAAAGATGGCATACTGGGTCTTTCCGACAATTTATGTCTTCTTTTTCTTCTTTTTATGATGATGTAGAAGATAGTGTTGAGTAGAACTGTTATACAACGTGAGTCATCCCTCTTCAGTCTAACAACCTTTTGGTAACATTCTAAAAAAAATGTATTGTACCGTTTTCTAATTTCTTGATCTAGAGCAAGAAAGCGACACCTATGCCCAGTTGGAACAACTAGCTCTTGATTTGAGGAGGAAAGGCCACAGGTCGATTTTTAATTTTTTATATAAATTCAACTACAGGTGCTAGAAAAAGTTACCAAATTGAAAGCTCGTGTTTGGACGCCATCAACAGAAGTTTCTAGAAATACTGTATCTTTTTTCAACACTTGACACTGTAGGCCAAGTTAGTTTTACTGGAATTGGAGACACTTTAAGTATACCAATGAAACAAGGAATACGGTTAACTTGGGAGTTTCAACAGGGTTTTGCCCCAACCTTGAAATGAGTAAATTAACAAAAATACTAAATAATCACTATCAAACATAAATTGTCACTCTATGAAGAAATCACAGGGTCACTGTACTGACAGTTTCTATTATTTCCAATCATTGCTTCAATTGAAAAAAATAGCAGAAGTCAGGGTCTTACTTTGTGGTTTGATGCACTGAACCTTACAACTCCTGATTGAAATCCTACTTCCAGAAACCAGAAACAATCAAGAAACCTCACGTCTTTTGTTTTATACTCCTTCAACTAGACTCCTCCGATTCTTGAGATCCGGGACCTCGGCAGTCTCCAACAGTAGCCACATCAGACCTAGATTTTACAGTGCGGCCAGATACGTCCAAGACTATCTTTCCATTGTGTTCAATTTATTCCGATTGATCGTGTATTCAGCTTATAGTATAACAATTTTCAATTGAAGGTAACTCATATACAAATTGAACTGAGAGCTAACGGCAACAATGTTAAATGTTAGAACTAAATTCTTACCGGGGTCATTTTTATTGTCTATGCATCGCCATTGTGAATAATTCAAAAGTAAGATGATTCCATAAAATTTGTCCCCCGTAAAGGTGCGTATACACAAAAAAAGCGAGCACGAGCGAGCATGAGCGAGCATTCGTGTATGTTTGCTCGTGTTCGCTCATTATTGATTATTGATGAAGAATGCTCGTTCACTCTTGCTCGCTCGTGCTCGCTTTTTTGGTGAATACGCACCTTAACAAGATAGCTTCTGAATATCGATAGGATATACGAGCAAATAGGTGGACCACTTCGTTGAATACTTTGAAACATCTGTAAACTGATCAACACTTCACAGGTCTATTATATTTACGTCCTTAAAATGCCATAAATAGTCATTCGGTTTCTTCATTATCAAGGGTCCTAATCTGCATAGGCGTAGTGTGTTCTGTTTCTTGTGAAGGTGACTTTGTTTTGTATTCATTAAATATATTTTATTATATTTATTAAATAGACTGTTATATTCATTAACTTAAAAATATAAGATAAAGTTGGCCGATACTTGTTTTTCAAAATACATTATCATAGATTTTCATCACACTCACACTTTATTGTGAGATAATTAGTTGACCTGGTCATTAAACTCAGGTATAAATGTTCGTTGAACCCAGGTATAACTGTCATTAATTAGTTCCTAGAATATTATTAGTTTCTGGGTAGATAGTAATATTTCAAAAAGTATATATAAATCACAATGTATGTAGAATTCAGTTTGTTAGTGAACACGCTTGAAAAAGCTACTGTGCAGCGAAACACGTGTTTCGGATTTGTTCATCCGAAATCTCACAATAAAGTGTTTTTCAAAATACTTTAAAATAAACCACTGATAAGTAGCTGAATAAATTGATTGAATTTTATTATTTTTTTAGTATTAAGATGGATGCCGCTCACAAAAAGATTTATTATCTGGACGAAACGTGGGTGAATGCTGGTCACACAGTATCTAAGATCTGGCAAGATACTACTGTAACTAGTTATCGTCAAGCATTCGTGGACGGTTTATCAACAGAGTTACGCGGACCAACGGGTAAAGGGCAACGACTAATTGTCGCCCACATAGGTAGCGAGAGTGGCTTTTTAGACGATAGTGCACTAATTTTTTATCCGAAAAAACGGAGGATTATCACGAAGACATGGACGCACGACGCTTTGAAGGATGATTTGAATCCCTTCTTCCACGAGTCGAGCCAAATTCGGTAATAGTATTGGATAACGCTTCTTATCACAGCCGATTAGTAGACCACCAGAAAAGCAGACATGCAGAGTTGGTTAGGACAAAAAGAAATTCCATTTTCCGAGGACATGGTTGAGGCCGAGCTTATGAGTGTCATTAAACAGCATCGTGACAGATATCGCCAGCATGTGGTAGATACAATAGCTCGTGCTAAAGGCATCACCATTTTGAGATTTCCTCCTTACCATTGCGAGTTAAACCCGATAGAATTAATCTGGGCTCAAATTAAGGGTTACGTAGCTCGTGAAAACGTGACATATAAAATTTTTGATGTCCAACGTTCATTAGAACTCGCAATGGAACAGTACGGAAAGAAGATTGGGCTAATGTTGTAGCCCATGTGATCAAGGAAGAAGATAAAATGTGGAGATTGGACGGCATGGTAGACACTGTTTTCGACCAAATAATAATAGATTTAAGTGTGACTGGGGATTCCTCTTCGGACGAGTCAATGGATTCTGAAACTTCATAAGCATAACATAGGTAATTATTTCTTTGCTTTGTAGTTCTCTTTCTATATAAAAGGAAAATAATGAAAATTTTGTAAATTTTTCTGTTTTTTTGAAGTACTGTATTAGGCATAACAAGAAAATGTAATCAGTTTTACCATTGACACCAGTTAGCGCCACCTACTATAACAATTTTTACGTAATTACCTATGTGTTTAAAAAAATAAAAACACTATTTTGGTACGCCTCTGCATAGTTGGTAAGAGGATTATACGTTGGTTACTTGAAGTGCGACGTTGCTAATGAATCACCTTCAATTGAAAATTGTTATAGTATAGCTCTTCTACATTTTCTATGTGTGTCCATCAGCAGACAAACGAGACACAACTAACTGGGGATTTATGACTACCGCCCTTTTTTTAAGGTCAAAACACAAGCACTACAGGAAAATCCTTGAGGTGCTCTCAGAGCGAAAGTAACAATTCACATTGGATTTGAATGGCTGGAGATTGAATCCATTTGAAAAAACGTTCTCAGAAAGTTTATTCCATATGTCTTCCATCCGGAGAACGTAGTTCCCCGGATGAGAGAGTACGCAAACAGTGAAGTTCGAGGTGTACTGAGTTGAACCTCAAAGCGATGAGTACCCACAGTCCATCGCGTATTTCTGATATGTACCGCTCTTGGTGGAATGATGTGCCAAGTTACTTGAACACCTCCCGTGAAAATATCTATAGAAGAGAGACAAATCTAAAACCTTTCTTCGATGTTCCAGGTTATCAAGGTTGCACGTGATGTTCGCGTCTCCAATCAGGCGGATGGCTCTTTTCTGGGTGGAATCCTGTAACTTCAAGGTATGTTTGAGGGCAGAGCTCCATACATGAGAACAATACTCCAAAGAGTATTACGATGTACTCCTACCTGGCTGGGGTGATTGGGTGAGAAAATTATTCATGAGGATATAAGGTCTCATATCCTCATGATGAGGAGCGAAGGGCCTATTTTGACATAATCTTCAGCCTAACTAACGGAATATCTTGATTTTCCGCGCTACCGAGAACTCGTCGATTCATCGACTGAATTGACTGATGAATGGTAGGTAGCTGCAAATCACTGCGGATGAATTCATTCCGCACGAACCACGGAGCATTCACTATCATCCATATTCACTTATTCTGTAATATCTCTAAAATGGAGAGATTCGCCGGATCCGCTTGTCAAAAGCTCAATCTGAATGTTCTATCTATCAGAGGATATATACTTCTAATATGTCCCTCAATCCTTGCCCTTACGTTTCCAAAGTGCGGGGTCGAGGATAGCCTACGGTCTATTAGAAGACCAAAGTACTTTACCCGCGCTTGCCAGTCGATCTCCCTTCCAGAGACCCTCACTTTCATGGCCTCAGAAGATGTTTGGGTTCACTCGGATCATCTTCCAATCGAGGTACCATTGCTCGAGCTCGTCCAATGCATGTTGCAAATAGACGACACATGTTAGAAGAGCCGTATCGTCAGCGTATAGAGATACCTTCACACGCTCGAACCGTGTATGAGGTGTAGAGCGTGGAAGAGAGTAAGGTTCTCTGTGGGGTTCTTAGGCTTACAAAAAAATTGTTGTAAAAAATCTGGACGACTCTATAATTAATTGAATTAACATATTCAAAATATGATTTTACACAACCCGCATTCAAATTGATATCTATATGTATCTTTTACTTTGGAATTCATCCTGATGGATGATTCTCAAAATTTTCAATTAAATCACCACTACGTGGTGAAGCCAGGCACAGAAAAGACTCTTCTGAAATTTCATCCTGCATACATAGATTCGGTTTCAGTTCAGAACCCATGCAACATTATCACCTGTTCCACCAGTCTCTTCAAACAAATATACAGAGGCCGTCTACCGATTCTAAGTATAACATTACTGAAAGTGGATATCTCCGTCTGTACGTCAGTTATCACTCTATGTTAAATACTATGAAAAACAACTCTAAGACTAAGACTGAACAAAAGGAAAAGAGTACTTGTTGATGTGTAACTGTAGTATGGATGAAAATTATGAAAATAAACACTATGTACTTTGAATAGGTGTCAGCATTTTGATCGTGATTTATTTGAAGTACTGCTGCAGACTATTCAGAAGTATCCGAAGTCTGTGAAAATAGATATCGAACCATAGTATGAAGATCTTATTATCTTTGTACTATGATCAAACCCAATATCGATTTTTAGTTTATTAGAAAAACATTATTTCTCCACAATAACCCGTTTCTAAATGAAATAACTTCTGTGTCGCGTTTTGTGACTTTTATTTTCATACGACAGGAGTTTCTAGCAATACCTGTTGGTTCAATTTCTTGTTGACATTGACTAACGAGTGAACTTTTTATCTTCATTATTCCCCCACATCCTTCGTAGGATCAAAACTTGCGTGTTTCACTAAGAAAGAATGACTAAAATTGGCATTATAAAAAATTCGATTGCAAGTTGATCAAAATTAACTAATGACACCATTTCTCGACATCTTCCGCATCAAATTAACCTTCAATCCCATCAAATTTATATCGCACCTCGTCAAGGGCATACAATTAACACATTGAAAATATCTTCGAAATATGTTCCCTATAAATAATGATGGGGCTGATCATTTTTTCAAAGCCTACATTAGCTCCTGTATAAATATATCCTCAAAACACACTTGTGATAATTCAGCCCATGGTTGTCCCACTAATAAATCGCAATTAGACCAGCAGTGTAAATAGCAGTGAGCAAGTATAGATGGGAATTGAATAGTCGATGTTGAATAGAATATCACATAAAGCTCGATTCTGATTTAATAATGATAATCATCAATGTATCGAGGCCGGATGAAAGCGGAATCAAAACCACTTGTTCTGCACATAGTTGAATCAAATTGGCTTCCACTGTTAATTAGCTCTAACATATTCTGCTGTTCTGAATCAAATTTTTAATAATATAATTATGTTGAGTCTACGTTTGTATTCAGATCGATGAACAGCAAGTTCTCACCATATAAAATGATATATTTTGTATAACTGTATGTCGGTGGTTCAAGCCCCAGTCTGAACGACCGATTTTCACTTGCTATCGTCCAACCCCTGTTATGTATCATACGTTAAAAGGTAAGACCTCGTTAATCCTTAGCTCGCACAAGTTTCGACTTCTGAGGTCGTTCGTAGGGGTGCGACAGCTGGTTAACGGAAAAACAGATTTTAAACAGATTGTATGATTTTCACTATAATTAATAATGAATTATAATGAAAGTAAATCATCTTTCATCTCTTTTCTGAATTTTGCAAGCGACAGCGACTTTAATGAATCAGGAAGTTGATTATACAGCCGAGATATATTATATGAAAAGGAGCATCGAAATAATGAAGTTTTGTAAGATGGAGTCGCTAAATGATGTTTTAATCTCAAGTTCAGGCGATGAATATCGGTGCAGAAGCTGCTATTCTTATAGAGATAACTTGGTACTTTCGTGGAGATTATATTATGAAATAAAATGCAAGAGTGGAATATCCTCCGGGTCTCCATATTCTGCCATCCTATACTGTCAAATATAGAAAATAGTCATGAAATAATTCAAATTCATTTAATTAAATACATGAATTGAAAGATGTTCCAACCTCACTTCAATATTTTAACACAAAAACACTCAGTATTCAGAATTCCATCTTTTAATATTTCAAGTTCAGACATCGAAATTGATCCGATCACAGGATATAGAATATAAAACAATCTCCAAATACGCAAACTTGGCACAGATTGCATGCTGTGCATTTTACCTCAGTACAGTGATCGGATCAAAGTCGCAACGTCAGCGTATAATTCTTTATAAATATTGAGGGAGGTCAAGATCATGAACAGTCAACAGACAGCAGACAGTATTCATTTGAGTATCGATTGATCATCAGCAATGCAGCACATCTTCTTCTCTTCGATCCTGCTGGGTGGCAGTATAATGTAAGTTTTTGGTGTTTTTAATGTATTTCTTTTCATTAACATTTTGAGTGTGAGTTTATTCAAAGTATTTTTTCCGTTTCTTTTACAATAAATATTTAATTAAGTTTTAAATGAGTTCTTTCATTATTTTGGATGAATGAATGAATGGGTGAAACAGCGAATAAAATCCTCTCGGAAATAGCCAAGCGAGTACTGAGTTGCGACAATACTACTCGAATGATGAGAAACAGGTTTTCGCCTTTTTTTCCAGTGATAAGTCTCAAACAAGAATTCTGTAAAGTTTATAGTCTTCTCTCAACAGACTGTAACAAACTTGAGTCATACACAGTATCCGCATAGTTTGCATGAGATAATACCAAATGCATCACACAGTAATTTCTTAGATTTTCTATTGAAAATTTTCCTATTCGAATACAGGGTGTTCATTAAACATGCGGCAAAAATTCAGGGGAATATTTTTTGGACTATTCTGAGGATATTTTGTCTTTGTTTCGAAGATACTGAGCGAGAAAGAATTTCGACAATAACAAATTATTACCAAGAATTACATGTAATATTTCTTAATCTACAAGAACTGGTGAAAGTGACTACCCCCCGCTCAGATACAAGAATCCAATCTTCTCCTCATCGACTCCCGAACTCTTTCAAAAACACCAGAATCTTTTCTGATTGCGTTACACCCAGCAATTATCCGATTTTTCAAATGTTCCACATCTTCCACTGAAGTAGTATAAACTGATGTCTTGAGATGGCCCTATAGGAAATAATCCAGGGGGTTTAAGTCCGGTGATCGAGCAGGCGATAAGTGAGGTCAATCTCGGTCAATCTAGCGATCTCTGTACATTACTGTTAAAAAATCACGAGTCAATATGCTGATATGCGCTGGTGCATCATCGTGCTTAAACCACATTGCATTTCTTGTAACCAATGGTACATCCTCCAGAAACTGAGGTAGCGTTTGTTCCAAAAAGTTGCGGTATACTGCAGTAAAAGTTGTGGAATTGGCCGCGGTGATAGTGCGCCCGACTCACGATCGGAAGACCGTGGGTACGATTCCCGTCTCGACCAGATATTTTTCTCGAGATAATTAATCTGGTTGAAGCTGGGATGATTCTGCAACCGTGTTAGGAATCATACGTTAAAAGGTGAGACCTCGTTAGTCCTTAGCTCGCACAAGTTCTCAACTTCTGAGAGTTGTCGTTCGTATGTGACGACAGCTGTAGAGATACCTGGATCTTCTTTTATCATGGCCATTACATTCTCTTCTATTTCTACTGTTCTCATTATCATGGACCTTCCTGGTCCTCCATTTCGCTTCAATGCTCCTGTTTCACGAAATTGTTGATGTATACTTTGGAAGGTTTTTCTATTAGGCATATTACGATTAGGAAATCGTTCACAGTACAACCGATTTGCCATCAGCAAGTCTATAAATGTAATGCATGTCAGCCATCTCTGCGTTACTATAGCCATTCATGATAGACCCGTCAAATAAACAAAGTCAATCAGTTTCAACCTATTCGTCACATACAAATGATAACTTACAAGACATACTATTCAAATTGAATGACTGCAACCATTTGTAGTAATTGGAATGTTGTTGATAGGTACCAACGAAATTGTTAGATTTTTTCTTACTGAGTAGGTCCAGTGTAGTACGCTATAATTTTATTTCGGCTACGTTGATAATTTTAAAATTATCAACATTGTTATTGTCGCAATTCTTTTTCTTCGAAACAAAGCTCCCTATCAAAAATCATCAAAGAAAAACTATGCATAGAATAGTCCAAGAAATAGTCCCTTGATTTTTGCCGCATGATGAAAAAACACCTTGTATATCGTTTTCGAATTATAATATCCCCTCTATAGAATTAGCGAAATATGAGGTGAAAATCTGAGTGTGCTCAGACAGACTGAGATTAACATTATCAAGATGAATCAAAATTTGATTTT
Organism: Leptinotarsa decemlineata; assembly: GCF_000500325.1. Classification (NCBI taxonomy): domain Eukaryota; kingdom Metazoa; phylum Arthropoda; class Insecta; order Coleoptera; family Chrysomelidae; genus Leptinotarsa; species Leptinotarsa decemlineata. The sequence goes on from NW_019289696.1 coordinate 88,946, forward strand.
GACATCTTTTTCTCATTGCTGTCCTCCCAAATAACATGCCAACAGATTTAGAAGGATTGATTGTGCTCCTATCATTTTGGCCTCAAAATATTTACAAACTCCCAGAAGAATAGAAGTATATAAATAAATTCTCTTCATTCAAACATGAGTTGAAGAATTCTTTAATGGAGAAATGTTTTTATAGTATATGTAATTTTATGAAAATTCATACTTCGTGATTACCTATGTCTGATCTAAAGAAAAAAATGCTTTCGATATGAATATTGAATTATACAAAAACATTCCTATTCACGCAAAAGCGATTCGAGACGTTTGTCCTATTATCAGTTAGATAATCAAAATCAAAATTATAGAGCTTGGACAAACAACGGCAAAAGTGGCTTCATTTTTGAGGAAACGAGATATTAAAATTGCATATAGAATAAGTAATACGCTGGGAAACTTAGTTAAAAATAATGAAGACAAAACATCCAAATTCGAGAAATCACGAGTATATAAATTAAAGTGTGAAACGTGTCCTGAAGTATATATTGGTCAAACTGGCAGAACATTTACGAATTGAATCCAGGAACATCATATGAGCTATGTAAATAAGAAAACAAGTTCAGCATATTTAAAACATCTTTTAGAAGAAAATCTTATCTTTAACAAAGAGTTCAAGATTTTACACATATAAAATGAAGGTTTGAAACTGAATTATTTGAAATCAATGGAAATTAATAAACTTTAAAATGAATGACTACCTGGATTTTAATAGATCACCATTATTAAACTTGTTTCTTTAAAAAAAAACGAGGAGATTCCTATTCAGTTTTGAAATTGAATCAGATATGCATATAAATACTACACAATATAATATTCTCCCAGGCACTTTGTTGTTTGGGTCGGATCTATCCTGCACTGATGAGAAGTAATACCTTGAAACCGGTATGTAGATGATCCACACGAATAATTTCAGCTGCTGAATGAACGAGACTAACCTTTGTGAGGTATCTTGCATAAATGTCTGTTAGATATGATTCAACATCCAGCGGGGTATTAGCCGGGGAAGTAGTTGTTTTCCGGCAGACATTTACCAGAACCTATGATGTAGGTAGATGTGAGAGATGAATATTTTTATTCCGAAATATTCATTGTTTCAAATATAATATATTATTGATTTACAAAATACCTACGGCTGGCATTTTCGATAAAATTTCGACCGATTTCAGCTAGTTGGATAATAATCTCTATCGCCGTTATTTTTGAAAAGCTAAATGACGAGAGTAAAGTAAATAGAACGCTGTCGGCTCTATATTATGTTTCTTAATAGTGGCTTAACGTACGACAACGAAGAACCTCCATTCCTCGTAGTTAAGTAGTAATTAGAGCAGAAACGCTGAGCGGCGGATCTCTCGCTTTATACTGCTGATTTTTCAGAGATATTAATCAAAGTAATTGAGATCGTTAAACCGAGAGGAAGCTCGTTCCTGCCACTGTATCAGAACTCAATATAACGGTTTAGAAATTGTGCTTAGGAATACACTATTTTGGGAATAGATTGTTGTTTGAAAAAATATTTTTTATCTTTCTACTTCTCCCTAAGTACACGAGAAGTGTGACAACAAACTAGACTACTACAAATATCAACCAATTCCACTAGGTTCGCCGAAACAGTGTCCATTGACACTTTGATTTGATCATAACATCATCTGCATGAGCTCATAAGCTCATAACAAAAACGGAAAAAATCCATCTGAAACAACTACTTGTGATGATGAGCATTCAATTACACCAAAAACACTTTTTTCTATATTCTGTAATGGAATTTTAACAGATACTCACAGGAAGAACTTTCAATCTCCATATTTTTTGGACTATTCTGAGGATATTTTGTCTTTGTTTCGAAGATACTGAGCGAAAAAGAATTTCGACAATAACAATCTCTAAACTTATAGAACTTTCGTGTGAAAATCCTCATCATCACAACCACTTTAGAATCTTTGAAAGATATTGGACATATCTAATTGTTTGAATAATTTTCCACGAACCGTCAAATAACAAAAAGTTAGGTAGTTTTTGCAAAAATCTACTGTCAATTTGAGTTGTATTATTACTTTGACTTCCATAACATTTTTCATGAGGTTTTATTTTTGTTCAACAGTCGTCTGCTGAAACGTAAGATTTTTGAGTTATAATTTTTTTCACAAAAATTTAATGAACACGACATTCCAAACTGCACATAACCCGGACGAATGGCGTTTATTTATAGATTCGTCTAAAACAAGTTTAAAAGCCGTTCAGATCTATAATGGTAACAAGAGATCCTCTATTCCTCTTGCTCATGCAGTTGCCATGAAGGAAACACACGAAAGTATGTCACTTATTCTAATTGCAATAAGTTATCATTCGTATAAGTGGCAAATATGTGGTGACTTAAAAGTCATAGGCCGATTACTAGGTCTCCATGGCGGATTTACGAAGTTTCGCTGTTTTCTTTGCCTTTGGAACAGTATGGCAACACAAAGCCATCATCAAGTGAAAGAATTGCCTCCGAGAGATAAATATATTCCAGGTCAAGCTAACGTGAAAAATATACCTCTCGGTAATTCCAAAAACGTTTTGTTACCTCCATTACACATCAAACTGGGGTTAATGAAAAATTTTGTAAAAGCATTAGACAAAAAAGATGATGCTTTAAAATATCTTAAACACGTTTTTCCAAAATTAGGTGATGCAAAGCTCAAGGAAGATATATTTGTTGGACCACAAATTAATTAATTATTACAATTAAAATTACAATTAATTATTGTAGAATTAGCTGCGTGGAGTTCTTTCAAAAGAATTGTTTCGAAGTTTTTAGGGGACAAGAAAGTAGAAAATTACGAAACACTTGTAGAAGAACTACTTGAAAACTGCTGCAGATTGGGATGTCGCATGTCTCTCAAAATTCATTTCTTGCACTCCTATTTGAATTTTTTCAAGAAAATTTGGGTGCTGTCAGTGACGAACAAGGGGAAAGGTTCCACCTGACAATGGAGCAACGTTACCAAAGCAGATGGGGTGCAGCAATGATGGGGGATTATTGTTGATTCCTTATAAGGGAAAACGATGAAACATATAAACGAAAGTCAAAATTTGCAAAAAGGTCATGCACAAAAGACTTCATTTGAATAGTTTTTTATGTGTATTGTGAATAAAGTCCGTTATCCTCAAAATATATTGTTTTTTTCTTGTTTTGATCTTAAATCTCCCTATAATATGTGAACATTTTTGTATAAAATAAAAATAATTATAACTAAAAATATTTACGTGATGGAAAATTTTTGATGTTGAAGTCGCAGTCAGGATGCTTTAAACTCTCATGTATAGTCATAAAAATATTAGTCGCATTTTTTTTTCCTATTTGTTGGCTAGTATAATGGTTCCAAGCTCAACCATCCAACAAAACAAAATCCTGAGTACGCTCTTGTGTGAGCTTTTGCTAATTTCACTTTACAGCATACATCAACTCTCTCTCTTCACACTCCACATAAAAAAACATTCAGTCGATCCGCTATTTTGTACCGACGGAGATTCAATTACTGAATTGATTTGATAACATGATGGGAGCTAGCACCAAAATGTGAATGCTCGCCCTACTATCAGTCTCAAACTGACGTCCACTGATTCACGGAAACTGCATTCTTTAACTTTCCGTTCTAACGAATGAATGTCAGGAAGTTGGAGTTTGCGTTAACTAATTACATGAAATGAAATAGAATGGGCTGGTTATGTAGTGGGGAGTGAAAGGATTCTGAATTCAGTGATTCGATTATAATGAGTTCGGAGTTTCTGGCGTGAACTGGATACTAGATAATTAAATTAATTAAAATGTTTCAGCTAGGTTACTTCAGTGTCATGACTCGAAATGAAAAAATGTAAAGAATTTTATGATATACTAAAATGTAGAGATGACTGAATATAACATTATTGATTTTCGCATTTTTTACAGTAATAGTTGTTCTTCATTTATGGATTTGAAATAGCATGGAATCTATTGGAAACACTTTTACTTCAACAGAAAACCGACAGAGATTCAAATCTAACATGAATCTTCAATTCTGCCCAGAAACCATTTCCTCAAGAGTTTTCCTGCAGTTTTTGTGAGTTTCTTGAACCGCCGGACTTGAAAAATCATTTTTGATAAACCCAAAGAGAAACTGTTTTCAACGGTGGTTGAATTTTGGAATTTCATAATTCAGTCAGAGACTTCCTTTCACAAACAGGTGGAGTTGCCAATAGTGTTTGTGCCTTCCCCAGAATCAACTAATTTGATTGAGACTGAGATGAAAAAAAAGAGTTGAAAAATGAAAAGATGATGTTCTGGTACATACAGTGTGTCTCATAAGTCATGGTTCGAACTCAAGGAGGTACTAGAAGAAGTCACTTCTGGTGAAAATGTTCACATAACATAGACTCCAAACCGCACCGTTTTTGAGTGATTTTTTCATAAAACCTACTTTTTGTTGCAAAAAAATATTTTGACAAATACGTGAAACATTTTCAATATTTTTTCAGAAGTTAGTATCAGTTCAATTGGGGTCCTTCATTTGCAGTATAATCGTGAATATTCCTAATCTCATCTTTAAAAATCGACAATAATATAAAGGAGTGTACATCAAACCTACGAAGTCAAAATTTTTCCCTTTTTATAGAAACTACTGCGTTTTTTGCTGATTCTACTTCATGCATGTTGCTAAAGATCAAGCTTTCAAGTTACTCCACAACGTTTCGAGTGTTGGTATCTACAATCGTCTTCGGGTGATGACTGAAATCTCTTAATTCTAATTTTAATTCATCTTTTGTCTAATTGTTCTATTTTTTACTTGTGTTTTATTCTACTATAATTTCATTTCAGGTTTTTTTTGTCTAATATAATTGTTACTTGCAGCCTTCTTTTTCAATTTCCCACTATCTTAGTTCTTCCAGGTATTTCAAATCATTTCAATGATATTAGACATAAAACATTGGTGAAATTCACCATAAAACATTGTCAATCGCCTTCAAACAAACGAAAAACCTAAACGACACAATTTGTAAAAAAATATCAAAATAAATGCTAGAAAACCATTTTGTATTTTTTACAACACATGACGAATGATTTTCGCAATCTTTTTTCATTATAATATTCTTCTTCATAAACACTATGTTTTATTCAATCCCATTCTGGACTGCGATTGTCAAGAAATTCTTCAACTGCTTCCTATCCACCGCCGTTGATAGCTACGACAAAATTTGAAGAAGAGCCATCTAGCAAGACTAAATTTCTAGGTAGCTCGAATGTTCCATACCAGGAGACTGAAATGATCAAAATGCAATTTCATTGTCAATGTAAACTCAAATCATTGATGAATGATCAATTTTTCTATTAGGAATGAAGGATATACTACAACAAATGAAACCTTGATTAGACAAAAATATTGTATTTTTCACCAAGCGGTATCTTTCCGACTATGTTTGCTTGAGCTACAGGTATTCAAACAATTACAACCCTGGAAGAACTGAAATGAAAAAAAAATGAGCTACCAGATTGAAAGGGTTGTATTATTAGGAGTTATCAATTTTTGGGGGAAGAAGATTTTTGGTTTTCTACCACTTCATCTTGATACAAAATAATGTGGGATTATAGGTCAGAAATGAAACTTTCTATGTTCTCTCCCACTTTCATTTGTAACTATCGTTACTACAGTTTTGTCCTATATGGACATTTTCAAAGTGATACTATTAAAACTCAGTTTTATTGTATTAGTTTGAAAATGTCTATATAGAACGAAACTACAGTAACGATAATAAAGTTCATTTCTGATGAAATAGTCCATGTTGTTCAATACCTCACCGTTCAAGAGTGACTCTTTTTGTGATTTTCACAAAAATCCCATATGTTACCAAAAAAATGTGAAAATCCCAAGACGAATGTTTGGAATACAAACTGTGTAAAGAAAAGTGTTTTTTGTATAATTCAGTGTTCACATAAATTTTTTTGGTTCGAAAGAATTTTTCTTCGTGTAATTCAATATTTAACTGAGAGGAGCTGTTTCAGGAAGAATTTTTTTCCAGTTTGTGTCTGAAAGTTACTTCTTGACATGATCTACACAACTATGTATGAAGTTACCTCTTTTGAAATGGATTGATTCCTTCCTTTCTTTCGAAGATTCCCACCTTTTTTGTATCGAGATAGAGTAGTGGAAAGCCAAACCTTCATTTTCTGAATAAGAGCTACCAGATTTTCTGAAAACTGTGAAATTTTCACAAACATACAACAAAAAAACCGACCTACAGTCCTGCTACTCAGTTCTGAAAATATCAACAACAACGTGACAACATGGTTAATTCTTTCGCGGCCAAGGTTTTCAGTGTCACTATTATTCGTGTTCGAAGGCCGTGAATTTTTGGAATTTTTTCCTGACGTTTTGCTGAAGTGAGTGGTTAGCTTCGTCAGAGGATGTATGAACCTCTGAAGAAGCTACCCATTCTCGCTAGCGATACGTCAGAAAAAAATTTCAAAAATCCACGGCCTTCCAAACTGAAAAATAGTGACACTTACAACAACGTCTTTGGATTTCCATATTATTTTTTGGTAACATATGGAATTTTTTGTGAATAGATGCAAATTTTCATAAACCTCCAAAAGCCGAAAACATTTTTTCGAGTTTCCCAAAAATTTTCAATTTAATCCACCACACAGATTCATTTTGTTCCGAACCGGATTATTCAACTGGAAATTTAAATTATCTGGTTTATAAAAATAATAAATAAACTGCACTTTTATTTCTTATCGTCTCTCGTCTTTTTCTTTATGGTATTTTGATTATCAAATGGTTTCCAGTCATGTCATATTATTGGATATATGAATAAAATATGAAGTTGAGTTGCCATCGACAAGGCTCTAGTTCCATAAGCTATTTTTACACTCATTTAAACATTGAACTGTAAAAAATTTCAGGTGAAACACCATAATTTGATAAAACTCGTTCCTTTGATGTAAAAGTAGACAAAGAACCAAGCTTTGTATAAAACCGGGGCTGACATGCTATTAAACATCGTTATAATAAAGAACTGGAGGTAACAAGTACGACCTTACAAAACAAAGATATAGAGTGGCCAAACGCAAGAAAGCCCTTATCAAAAATTGTCAAACGAATACAATGAAACTGAGTTTTATTGTATAACTTTGAAAATGTCCAGTAACGATAGTTACAAATAAAAGTAGTAATAAACATAAAAAGTTTCATTTCTGACCTCTATTATCCTCTTTTATACTAGTTCATTCAAGTAAACTGTTAAGTATGATACAAGATGTCAAATTGTATCAAGTATATCGTTACTGTAGTAAGGACAAATTCATTGTGAATACCTGTACAAAATGCATTCAAAAACTTGTGAGTGACAAATTGAAGTTGGTACCTAGAACTGGACAGATCTAGATTTCTGTCTTTGGAGCTTAGGATAAACAAATGAGATTTAAACATTGAACTGAAAAAAGGTTTCAGGTGAAACACCATAATTCCATTGAACTCGTTTCTTTGATGTGAAAGTAGATAAAGAACCAAGATTTGTATAAAACCCGGACTGAAATGCTATTACACATCGTTATAACAAAAATCTGGAGGTAACAAGTAGGACGAAGATATAGAGTGGCCGAACGAAACAAAAGAAAGACCTCATCAAGAATTGCCATAGTGAATATAATTCTTGTGTATGGGTAGAAGAAACGTATAAACGTGGTAAAAACATAACATAACCTGAATATATTTCGAAAATAAAGATAGATCAGAAAGGAAAAACGTAATAAAACCAATTTTTCCTTAGTGGTTTCGGCTTTTTACTTCTCCATCTGCAGGAATATCCCAAAAAAGAAAGAAAACAATCAATTTCAAAATACACACTTTACAAAGATGGGCTGATCATGCAAAGAAGTTAATTTCAGGAACAAAATGGAGTATAAAGCCACCTCGAAACAACCACCTTCATATGAACATTGAATTACACGAAAAAACAATCTTTCGAAACAACTACTTTTATGTGACCATTGAATTATGGAAAAACACTTTTTCTATCATTCACAGGATCTCTACACGATAAAATATGGAAAAGGTGAGAATACCGTAATATACAGTTTTCAGCACTTCGATTGATACTATTTCTTTGAGATTTCTAAATAAAAATTGACTTCTGGACAACTTTCTTTGCAATTCCTGAATGGGTTCTTTCCAGTTCAGGTTGGAATCTATGTGAAATCCCAGTATTTTGACTGATGAATCATTTGCTGTATTTTTCGAGAAAATTATTTCTTCAGTTTTGTTTTTATTCAAAGATAAAATATTTGCGTTGAAGTAAGCTTCACCTCGTGACAGTGTCTCACTTGACATTCTATCGATCTCTTCTCAATTCCTGCTTCTGATTAAAAAAGTTGAGTCATCTGCGTACATAAATACATATGCGATGTCTAAGAAGGTTGGCAGATCAATAATATAGATTATTATAGATTATTACAATATAGATTTGTATGGTCCTGGAGGTCACATTATTGTAGGATATTTATTGTTGCCAGTCCGTAATGAATGTTTCAATGAGTCGAAGACTGGTCCACGTATTCCGTATTTACAGAGCTTTTCTAATAGGATGCCATGTGAGACACTGTCGAAGGTTTTCGACAAGTCGCATAGGATTGCACGTGTATGTACTCCTACGTCTAGATTTTTTCCTATTGAGTGAACTATCTCAGTAACAGCTTGTGAAGTTGATCTTAGCGATCGAAATCAATATTGTGGTCATCGAGATGTTTTCCGTTTTCCAAAAAGCTCGTTATTCTGTCTTTGATAATTACTTCAATTATTTTTGATATTATTGGAGTAATTGTTATATATCTATAATTATCACAGTTATTTATATCACCTTTTTTCATAATTGGGGTTGCTCTACACAATTTCAGATGTGATGGAAATTCTCTCTTCTCCATGCATGTATTAACTAGGTGTGCGAGTGGTGTGCTTAGGATTTCCGGTATGTGTTTGATTATTTTGGAGCTTATATTATATGCATCCGTAGTTGAACTATCTTCGAGTGTTTTTATCACACTTGTTATTTGGTTTCCATTTGTGGGACTCAAGGATATTGAATCTTTCACAGTTATTTTAACGAGATCATCCCCAGATTGATCCGTGAGAGGTATTTGTTCAATAATGTTATCGATCATTGTGGAGCTAAATTTACAGAAATCATTTGCAGTAAGGCAGGTATCTTGGTTGTTACTTCTACCTGACTTACCCTGTATTTCATTTACGATCTTCCAAACTGTTTTTGCCGGGTTTTAACTGTTTGTGATAACTTTATCATATATACTCCTTTTTGCTTTCTTCACATTTTCTGTATAATTTTGCATATAAAACTAGATGCTTTTCTCTCGTGTAGGTAGTCGTTTCGAGAGGGATTTTTCTTCCAGTTTGTTTCTGAAAGTTACTTCTTGGCATGATTTACACGTCTTTGTGAAGAGTTCATTCTGAAATCCATTGCTTTCTTCCTCCCTTTGAAACATTTCCACATTATCCATAGAGAATTAGAAAGACACTCTGCCATGCGAAAAACGATCGACATTATCTGAAAAAAACTTTACTTCGTCTTGAACCTACAACCATTCTTAATGACTCAAACCTTCATGAAACACGAATGCGAGATGTCATTGCTTTATGATCAATGGAAAAAATATGTACTCAACCAAAGCCTCACTATATTCGAAAGTTTGCAATACAAAAGTGTCCACAGCATGATATATCATTTGGAAAGATCAAGAAAGTATGTGAATGAAACAGAATATATACAAAAAAAGGTAAACACCCATTTATATTTCAATAATGTTCTGCATGTGTATTTTTGTTGAGGCCAGTAAAAAGCCAGTAAAACTTCAGCCGTATCGGAAGCTATTCTGACCAGCGTTTTAACTGTTTTTTGTGTGAGCATTTACCGTTTCTCTGATTTTTATTCTCATATGTGCTTTAACTGTTGAAGAGTTTGTTGTAAAGTGTTTCTTATTGTTAACATTATGCCTCGAGTGTGAAGACTTCGTCGAAATCCCCGACTTAGTGATTTTGAAAGAGGACGAATTGATGGCTTACGTGAGGCAGGTTTTTCAGTTAGAGATATTTCAGGAAGAACCAATCGATATTTGTGTACTATTCTAAGATGTTATAAGGAATGAATCCAAGAAGGCCAAGAACACAGAGCTATGGGCACTGGTCGTCACAAGGGAACAACAGCGCGTGAGGACCGCCGATTAAGACTTTTGGCTCTTAGAGATCGATTCATTTCTACTAGGGCAATTGCGAATCAATGGTTTGAAGAACACGGAAGCATTGTTGGAATACGCATAGTATATCGGTCAATAAGAAGTTTCGAACTTTTTTCTTATCATCTCCGTTGGGTGTAGCCACTGTCTCTCGAGCAATAGTAGAACCGCGTAGTCTTCAGCGATGACTCTTGCTTTTGTTTGAGTATGGACGAGCAAGAGTAAAAAGGTGTCGTGGTGAAGGACGAGATCCCCAGTTTGATGTGGACAGGCATACTTATCATACTTTTGGTTTAATGGTATAAGGTGCCATTGCATACAGAAGCAGGACACCTTCAGTATTTATTAGAGGCAACATGACAGCTCTTTGTTACATCCACGAAGTAGTGGAGCCTCATATCCTTCCATATCCTGAGATCATCGAGAACCGCATATTTCAACAAGACAACGCTATACCGCAGGTGGCTATAGTAACTCTCGAATTCATGGATTAGCATGATATTAACCGCTCACCATGGACACCCAGATCGCCTGATCTTTCACCTATCGAACATGTGTGGGATATTCTTGGTCGCAGACTGCTGAATTTACAACAGCCCCACAGACTTTGGCAGCACTTTGTCATGAGTTAGAAGTAGGGTATAGAGTTGGAACAGGATATAGATATCAGGACAATGCCCAGACGTATTCACGAATGTATAAGACATCGGGGATATACAACACACTAATGAACTTCACTGGTTTCACGATCACCCAATTTCCCTGAAACTTTACTCGTTTGTTTGCTATTATCTCTCAAATATATGAGTAAATATTTATTGAAATATTTTCAATATAAATGGATGTTTACCTTTCTTTGTCACTTAGTATATGACTTGATAATTATTTTTTTAGATTCTCAAATGTTGTTTTCCTATGTAAACTAATAATGATGCTATTTTTCTTAACTCACATAAGATGGTCATCATTTATATTGTACTTGCGATGCTATCTTTAACTAAATATTTGAAATACTGAACTAATATACAAAGAAGATCCCAGAACAAACGCCTTTTGGATGACAGTCATAAAGAAATTAAATATGAGCTGTTTTATGTATTTACATTTGTAATAATATGGAAATGAAACATATTTTTCTCAAGCATTTCCAGTATTTAAATAAAAATACGAACTACTTAGTTATAAAAAAGATCTAGTTTCATCAAGTTATAAAAAATCATGGGATATGAGATATATTCATGATACAAATATTTCAAGTTTGAAATAATTTCATATTCAACATACCAAAACAAACCTTTTCCAGATGACATTCACAAATGAATGATTCCATGAAATATTCCATGAAGTATGAAAATAAAAGATCTGTTTTGCATTCTCAAAATGTTTTTCTTAATATACAGACTATTATGATGTCATTAATTTCAGGTGGTGATTACTTGTCATATTTTTATGAAAAAAAGTTCATATGAACGTGTATTTTAACAAAATTAGTTTTGGAAATGTAATTCCAGTGGCGTTGCCACCATTCAAATAACTCGGAACAGATAAAGAATGTCATGTGTTCCCAATACAAGAAGGCAATTTGTGATTTGCTGAATAGTAGTACATAAAAACAATGGATTAAACTCTTATCTAGCTTGAAAAGTATAGACATCATTTCAATTTTGTTGAATTAGAATAAGTATTCAGCTATGTTACATATTTGATGTACGTACTGTTTAAAAGAAAACGAGAAGTAGTTATGAATTACGAAAACAGTGAATAAAAAACATGAGCAAAGACGTCATTGAACAGTGTGTACTACTATACAACTATACAGAAAAAAGTATGAGTTACATTAAGTTGTGCGGAGAGTTTGGAAGAATCCAACCTCATAAGCAAGTCAATGAAAATACTCTCGGACAGTCAAGCGGCGCGCGGCGTTGGAAGCTCTTGGCTCCTATCGAGCAACATCTAAATTAGTAGCAAAATGCAAAATAAATAAATATGAAAAGTTCCTAACCGATTAGATCGACATTTCAGAGGTCATATTCCGTAGTAGCTTCTCTAGATGAACTTCTCATTATGAATTTCATTTCACTTGAGCAGATTCTCTGTTGATCTAAATATATTCATTTTTCAGATTGCGTAAGTTTAAAACTCTAAAAACATCAAGAACTAGTGACTCTCCTCTACAAATACAAATTTTCAAAGAATATTTGTTGCCTATTATCTACCTTATCACTTCCACCCTCTGGTTAGTGTAAAATCCAACCCTCGATTTCAATTAAAGAATTAACTTACTGGTCCATTGACAATTCATTAGGTTAGTAATAGACGAAAGATTTATTCGCACTGAAGAATATCATCTACTCTAAAATTCGATGCTGAGAATAAAAAATCAAACACAGTTTTTATCGATCTTATTTTTAAGTATTAAAAATTCAATTTTTCTACATTTACTATCTCACACATTTTGACCGTGGCTATTTCGAGTTACTAATTTGAACAAAATAGTTTATCCAGCTGCAGAAAGAGTATCCATAATCAAACTCAATGATCCTTCTTCCTGAGAATAGTACAGAAAACGTGTCACGAGAGGCAGCATTAATAGAAAGACGTAACAGATTATCTCTGCTCTGGATTCCTGGCCAAACTAGTCTGGAAGTCAATGAGGCTGTTGACTCCCTTGTAAAGGAGGGTGTAGCAAGCAGCTTCAGATTGAAGATTGAACATCTGCATGGCAAGAAGATTTATGGACTCCTAGCAGAATCTTCCAGGATTGGCTCACTCCGAAACGTTTATTCACCCTTCGAAGCTTGATACCAAACAGTTGTTGGACTACAGTAGGGATGAACTACGATGTCTAACAGGCCTTCTTACAAGTCACTGTCATTTGATTCATCATATGCAGAGACTGGGACTGTCGTAAGATGAAAATGATGAAACAACAGAGCACATACTTTATGCCTGCCCCGCTGGGGATTGAATCAGGTCGCCAGACCACTCACCATACAAACTAATCGGCTTCGTTGAGAAGCTGGGTTTATTTGGCCGAGTGTGAATAGGTGTGAGCCACAATAAACCCTTGTGAGTTGCGGTGGAGGGTCGAGTAGACCCACTACTAACTAACCTAACCTAACCTAACCTAACCTAAGTCAATCACATTTTTGGCACGTTCCGAATTTAAAACTCTATTTATTGGTTCAACTCAGAATAGTAACATTCAGAATATTAGGACAAAACTGTTGGTACAATTGATTTGTTTTTACTGAGAAAAAAGAGTTCGGTGTTGAAAAACATTCGAAAGGCTTTCAGAGTTTTATATTCCAGTTTCAAGACATAAGAAAGCTTTTACAGTACGTTTATTTCCTCAAAGCTTCCATTTGTACTTACATAACCGTTAAGATAACGGCTTTGTTTGAATGACTCGAAATTATCCTAAAAGACCAATGATTTCACGAAATTCATTTTTGATGTTCGTTGTCGGAAGAATCTTTGAGAAAAACAGTAAAGTTATGACAATTTCAGAGGCGTTGCACAAAAAGTAAATATCAAGATTTAGAACAATTGCCCTTGTCATGACTATTTCAATGTGTTTTCTAAAAAGTATTTTCATCGTATTATATTCGAGAACCATTGAAAAAATGAAAAAATCATTGCTATGAACTAGCATGATTTTCCTGATTCCTTTTTTCTCTCAATAACAGAACGAAAACGGGACATTCGTCCATTATTCTAAAAATTTACCAAAAATGAATTATTTCATTCGTCGAGCGAGAAATGTGACCATTACTCGTGAGTGAAGTTTGTACATAATTTTAACGAATCATGGTCGAGTAGAATATTATCCTTTTTCAATGATTCATAACAGGATTATTTCAAAATATTCAATTGTGAGGAATATGCCAAATGAGAGTAGTACCATGAAATTTGATAACAAGCAATCCGGAACACGAAAAATATGTGTTTATTTCATTCAGCTTGAAATAGTTTGAATATTGAGTGGTTGATATAATAAAAAATTTGCTTAACCGTGTCCAGTGTGATGAAGCTAGACAAGGATAGAAAATACCAAAGTTCTTGAAGGAATGTCTGAAAGATCTTAGTGAAAATCTATATGAAATTATAGAATTTATGAAAGACATAGGGTTGCAACAAACCAATAGTAGAACACCAATGACCTCGTAATCGACGCCATAAACCCTCCAAAAAATGTTACACTTTTTCAAGTTGTAAAAGAAACTAATATACTATGCAACAAGCTGAACATGTGATCATTACTCGCAATAATGAAGTTTGTCGACGCAAACTGAAGGCAAGTGTACATGATCAATGATCACCATGATTGTGAGAAGTGGTTATTATTTAATGGTCCCGGCACGCCCTTCAAATGGTTTGGAGCTTGGAGTTCAGGTTCTGACCGTCAACTGCTTTTGAGGTTGAAATAAATAATAATACTTTGTTCATTGGGCTATGAACCTACGAAATACAAATAGAATATGATATATGATATTAAAAATCATCATTTCAATCAAATATCACAATGGTTTTAATATTTGCATAAGTATACTGTGTAGAAAGTGTAAAATAAATATTTCAGTAGTGATATCAGAATACTCAGAAATCAGTCTCACTCTATACAAAAAGTGTACACATTTTTCAGACCTTCTCAGAATTTTAACAGTTTTTCATTTTTGAGGGCAATTCATAATTTTGTTCCACACTGTTATTGAATATCATTCAACCCTTTTGTATTATATGAAATATTCAAATATTCTATGAAAGAGAGGACATTGCTAGATCAAGATCTTCAAATATTGTGGTGCTGCAGGTTTTTTCGCCTTTTCCTGCAGCTGAAAAAGCAAATGCGCCACTGGAATCAATCAAGTCGTACCGGAGCAACAAATACTTTTTGTTGTTGTTCCATAATTTCATAATTTGTATTTTTTTTTTCAAATATTTTATTTCAAATAACTATATTATTAATGAATTCTGCAATCTATAAAGTTTTAATCTGATTCGTATTTAGTGAGAATAAAATAGTAGAAATGCTTCATTTGGAACCGGTGAAATTATCATTCTCCTATTATACAGATTCATTAGTAACCCGTAGAAATACAGAAACCCCATTTTTCATTTTAAGATAGACATATTTCATCCTCCAGAGATATCGAGGAGTCTTTCAAGTTATATTCTCATCTTCCTTGTTGGTTTCATACACCTTTCTAAATTGAGTGGCTTCCTGATCAAAACAAAATAATACCACTCTGCTCCGAATATATATGGAAATCACTCTTCACAATTTGCATAACGAAACAATCATGAAAGAGTATGAAACATATATTTGATTGGAAAACGTTACTCAACATAATAAAAGTAATGAAATTAAAAAAAAAAGTTGATGAATGAATTTTTCTTTAGATAAAAATGAACACAAAGAGAAGGTATCAGGCGTTTTCAACTCATTATAAAAAATTTCATCCACTTTTTGGAGATGTTCATCTTCCACAATCTGAAAAAAGTGGAAATTGTAATGGAAAACTTCATTTTGTTGTAGAAAGGGCAAACCACGATAAGTTACTGTGTAAATTCAAAGTATTTTTCAACAGAAAAAAAAGTTTAAACAAGTAATAACTTGTTTCACTTGTATCATAGTTTCAACCTATAGAGATCAGATCATGAATATCTTCCGAGGTCAAGTAGAAAAAAAAATCTGTTAAAATATGTTTTTAAGTTAATTTTAATTGCCCTTATATGATAAACTGAACTTCACCTTTTATTTACCTGTAATAAAAATTGTATTGTACAAAATTGTTATCGAGTTACTAGTGGAGATAATAAAGACGAATCATTATTATTTATACCGAAGTATACGCTGGTCAGGCCCTATCCCCCGAAGCCCCGATACATTCGATAAAGCGCGCCAGCATTATCAACCAACGACCACTCCACACACCGTAGGGTAAGTGATCATTGGGTCGGAAAATCATGTGCCCGGAGCAAGCGCAGTGAGCCAAAAATGACAGACTTCTGCATCTGTCCGGCTAAGATTTTTGCCTCAGTGCGGCAGGCCGGTATGATTTTAAGATTCAAGAGTAGAGAGTCCACCAAGAACTCCAATAATCAGAACAACTATCTGGACAGAGTGGTCTGGATAGAGTCTGCGGAGTTCGAAGAGAAAATCTCGATATTTTTTCCGTTTCTCCTCCTCTTTTCGGACGATATTCGTTTCGCCAGGAGTTGAAAACTCCACGACAAATATCGTCTTGCTCTGGTGGTCGAGAAAGACTACATCAAACTTATTAGCTTGTATGAGCCTGAGGGTGGGGAACGAATAGTTCCAATAAATTCGGCATTTGTCGTTTCCCACAACGGATTCAATATTTTCCGGAGCGTAGAGCAACACCGGTGTTTCGTCAATATCGCAAGAGTGGTAATATAGCACTCTGAGGGCCGCGTTATGTCGATGGAAATAGGCCGAGACCGCATATGCTGGACATGCTGATAGCAAGTGCATTAGGGTCTCGGGCGCCTTGCGGCAGGCCCGGCACCTTGTGTTCGGAACCTTTATATCCATCATGCGACTGTGGTAGACTGAGGTGTTCAAGACGCCATCCTTGCAAGCCATGATGAACCCCTCAGTTTCCGACTTCAGCCCACTCGACCTGAGGAAAACAAAAATCAGGCGCTTTGATAAGCCAAGATCTCCAAAGTTACTGGAGAAGACCCCAAGCATTGGCTTATCCTTGTGTTTTCGCAGAAGTGAGGTTATCTCTGCGGCTTTTATTTGAGCTTTTTGCTGAACGGATTCCAACTCGGTGACAGAGTTGTGATCACCACGTTCAGTATCGAAAACTATACCGAGTTCATCAGCTGCTCGGACAGCTGCCCTAATGAGAAATGCTTCAATTATTGCTCTATCATGGCCACGGACCATGCAGAGAAGGGAATCCAAATTCCTAACGACTTTACAGGTCAAACTCAAAAGTCCAAGGCCTCCCTGTTGTCGGGGAAGTACAAGTTGTTCTATCTAGATGCATTATTTTTTGGGTCTTTACGTCGAGTTGATACAGTTCCTCCCGATTCAACTTCACTACTCCAAACGAGTAGAGTAAGATTGGAACGGCAAGCATATTTGTTGCAGCAACTTCGTTCTTCCCCGACAATTCCGATGACCAGATCTGTTGAAGTTTGTGCTCATTCTTACCGCGGATAGACTTCTTCACTGCTATGAAGAACTTTCTCCGCGTGAGTGGCATTGTTCTATCTCGAGGTAAGTAGGATACTTCCATCTACGAGCTGCACATCCTCTCCGTAGTACCAGCATCGTCCTCTTTTGAGATGGACCATTGTACATTTGTACAATGATCCATTATTGATGGACATTGATAGCATGCGTGTACTCTTCCACCCTCCTCAAGGACTGATGGGGATCCTTCTCTCCAGAGGCAAACAGTTCAAGATCATCCATATTAAACGAATGGGTGACCTTGTGCCTCCGGTTGATGAAGGTGCCAAAGTTATACCGTCAAGTATTTCTGAGCGCAACGGATAATGGCAACAGTAAGATGCAGGAGAAAAGGGGACTGAGGGAATCACTCTGAAATACATCCCTTCTGAAAGTGACCCACCCTGTTTGGACTCTTGCTTGACCAGATGTTATAGTAAAGTGAGTTCGCCAAAGTGGTATCAGTTGTTCAATGCATCTCACTATTTTGTCGGGTACCGCAAGGCATCCAAGCAAATGCAAGATGAGCTCATGCGATATTGTATCAGATGCTTCACGGTAATCGATCCAGGCCATAGAGTCCTGCGTTACACACACCTCTACCGATGAGCAGGTTCTCTTTATATCCAGCGACTCCTCTCTTCGACCCTCTCTACTCATATATCCTTTCAAACACTCGGTCAACTGCGGTGAGTATTCGTGTATATAAGATATCTGTAAACAACTTATAACACGAATTCAAGCATGTTATCGGTCTGTAATTCTTAGGAATCGACAAATCTCCGCTTTTGGGGATGAGAACGGTCTGCCCCTCGACAAACCCATCCGGAATCGGCTGCTCTCCGTCCAGCCATGAGTTGAAAACTCTGGCCAGATGGCAGTGGGTGCTTGTTAGTTTTTCCACCAATAACTGTTCAGCTTACCTGGGCCTAGAGCAGCAAAGTTCTTGGAACCCACGAGAGTTCTTCGAACGTCATCCGGGGTTATTGTGTCGCACAGTTCACTGAGCTCAGGCTGTTGAAGCTCTCTGTTGAAAGCTTCGAACTGCGCTAGGGCTGGAGTGACTAAGTTATTATTGTCATTATTATCATATACATCACACTCGCAAATGAATATACAGTGTGTCTGCTTCGCACCATATAGAAAACTATTTTATTAATAATTTCACGGAAACCTAAAATTCAATCATCAGATATTATCTTTTAGCCATATACACGGTTTCTTTAAAACAATAAGTTGGCTCGAGAGAAATTACCTTCATTTTTGACAACATCGAAAATTGTTATTGAGAAAAGTCTATCAGAACTAAAAACTACATTCAATTATACAATTAGATCCAATAACAGTAAAACATTTTTTTCTACAATATTAATTGAAGTATAACTGTAGTTACGTGAAATCTAGGATGCACTCATGAACAAATGATTTCTCGATAGCAAGAATTGTTTGATAGTGAACGTCAACTGAAATATGTTAACCTGTCTGTGATATTTAGTGTGGAAGAAAAAGTGGAAAGTGTGTTAATCGGTGATGATGATTATGGAATTCATCGTGAAGCAGTTGGAATATTTACCGGCAGATATCCAGAGAAAAATATAAACCTCATATCAGTTATGAGTAGGAAGTGAGCAAGTGAGAAAATGAAATTGAATGTAATGATTTTTTTTCTGATTGATTCGGCCGTTACTTGATGAAGATCCATAGAATAGATTCATACACTTGAGAAAGCTACAGTGCTAGCGAAACATGTTGTGATTATATTTTTTGAAAAAAAAAAGTTTGTGGAGATCAAATCGTGAGGTGTAGTTTTTGAAATGAGAATGTAAAGTTATCTGCAGTGGAAAAACCGAAATTGGCTCTGCGAAAAAGAGCATCTTCGCTTCCAAATAAAAATTGGTAGATACCATATCAAAATTGTCCTACGAGTTCATCGTCATCTCACGTGAAGGTGATGTGAACTGGCCACCGATATCGTGCGATTGGACTCCATAAGACTTTTTTGTAGGGTTTTCTTAAGCCGCAGGCATAACCGAATAAGCCACAAACCACAGTGGCCCTTAAGGCCAACATAAACGTTTCGGATGCGCTCCACCCAGAGGAGCCGTGGCGGATATTAGAACGGCCAGTCGGTTCGACGTGAGTGCTTTGTTCACTGTCTCAAATCGACAGCCGTGTTGGTCGGTGTTTCAAGCCCCAGGCTGAGCGATCGATTTTCACTTGCTATCGTCCAACCCGTGTCAGGAATCACACGTTAAAAGGGAAGACCCCGTTAGTCCTTAGCTCGCACAAGTTTCGACTTCTGAGGGTTGTCGTTCGTAGGGGTGCGACAGCTGGTTAACGGAAAAACAGATTTCAAACCGATATATAATGGCATCAATACGTTTTTCAAACGGATTGAAAACTTCTGTGATATCTCAAATACACTCTGTTTCATTCAAGTTCAAAAATAGAAAGAGAGCGTTCAATGAAAGACTCTATAGAAACTTTTTCAACTCCACCAAACGGCATGTCTCGACTTGAAATTTGATTTTAACTTTGTGGACAACATCCATCAACTATTTTTTAAAACACAGTTTTTGAAGATTTTTGAATACCACTTTCACACCCGTGATATGCTGTATGGTTCAATGATATAATCAGTTACCATCTGTTTTCCTGAAAGTTTACAATCCTGTTGTCGAAACTTCATTGTTACTGAAGTTATGAAATTTCACTGATTGTGAAAGTGATACAAAAATGTAGAGAAATGTAACAGAAAATACAATAATTAGAATAATCAGAAGGTTATATTCATATTCAAAAATTTATGGGTAATCAAAACCTACATAACGATACCAATCAATCTTCGGTAAAATGATTTTCAGCCTATTTAAATACTGGATTTCACTTGAAAATAATTCAAAGAAATTTATCCAATAACTGATATCAATCGGTATTTACAACTTCTTGTGTAATAAAAGAAAGTATATTGGATCGAGAAAAGTTTAAAAATATGTATTCCGTGTGTTAATATTTCTTGGTCACGACGCAAGTTCAGATTTAACGAGAATTATTCAAAATTCCATCTTCATTCAATTCGTCATCGAATGGATATTTACTTGATTCAACCAACTCACCAAGAATTAGTGTCTTTTATTCTACATCTTCCATTTTGTGATCGAGTAACATTTGAAAAAATAAACCTTTCAACAAAACAAGCATGTTCACCTCTAAACAAACGGTATTTATTGTTATATAACCATCAAATACATCGGAATAAAAAAAGATGTACTTACATGAGATAACTCCCCATTCGACGTCCATGAAATGTTAAGTCCACACTTACTCCTGCCAAAACTGAAATAAGGAAAACATATTTTAAAATACCACATTATGTACAAAGCAAATAAAGCAAAATTCAAAATAATATATTCATACACTGAATCTGCTTCCAACATTCAGGTACCACTTTCCTTTTTACAGTTTGTTTGACATCCTTATAGTACGGGAGTTTGGGATGAATTTTATAATCATCCAATCATTCGAATACGCATGGGGACTCGGTGTCCTCAATGCATATATATATATATATATATATATATTA